>VXBZ01002167.1:334275-349920 GCA_013399135.1 Heliornis fulica | reverse complement strand
AAACTACGAAAAATACGCACTTTCTTAGCCAGAAGGAAAAGGCTATTTCCAGATGTTGAAATTAAATAAACAGTCATGTAAAACAAAAATGTCAATATAAAAATACAGAAAACAAAAATATATAAAAAAAATATTTAGGTTTGTATTTAAAACAAAACATGTTAAAGAAGAATTCGGTAAATTAAACAGTGTGCACAAGAACATGCAAAACTGTTTAATCCCCACAGAGCTGAATGAAGCATCCCTTTCTCTGAAGAACCACTCCTATCAGGAGGGAGTTTCATGGAGAAGAGGCAATTGAAGCCAGGAAATGATGGATAGCAATGACCTTTCTATCTGTAAAACATGGGCATATTTTAGGTATTTAATCTTGAGAATTGGATTATTATTAATCAATTATTCATGACAATTTGAATCTATGGTAGATGTTTTTTGTTTTCTTAAATATCACATAGCTAAGGTCCTGCTTGAGAACCAGACATGAGATTAAATCCTCACAAGCAAATAGTGTTCAAGAGCGGCATTTTCTTCCCTCCAAAGCATTCCTTCCCCTACATAACAGCACACTTTGATAACCTGTACCTGCTGTAAAAATTCTGCCTAAATATCCTGAAATTCACTTTTATGGCCTTTTTTTTTTAAAGATGGAAACAAAAAAACCCACCCAAACCAACCTTTCCCAAGAACAAAGCCAGGCATCGTGGTAATGTAGAGCAGCATAAACTCCTATGGTTTCATTCCTATAGCCACAGGTTACCCTGCTGCATGTTTTAACATTCACTCTTTCTTGCTTGCCAAAGGTGAGTGGCAACAGAAGCAGAAGGTCTCCATTACAGGCCACCATACAATGAAAATAAGGTGAAGGTGTTTGCAGATGTTTAAAATGCACTGCCAAAGAAGGAGGGAAAGCAGATGGAGCTATTCTAAGGTTAAGCTCTTTTGAAAAGCAGAACCTCTACAGCCTGAAATAAAATACAAAATATGTGCATGTGTTTGTGGAGGGAAAGAAATAGGACTCAATATGGCTTTGAACAATACCTGAGGTGCAAAATATAAAGGTTATACCAGTTTGGGGGAACTGCTATGGAAAAGAGAATCTCCCTTACCCAGGTTCTAAAACTGAAGGCTATGGATAGTAATGGACACCTTGTGAAGACTAAAGCAAATTTAACACAACTAAAACCGCCAAATTTTTGGCCAATCTTCCTCTTCTCAAATACTGTTTAAAAATGTGCACCTTATTTCTAGTCTAACTGAACTTCCAGGCATTACAACTAGTCCTCACTTTGCCTGTGTCAGTTGAAGAATCGTCTTATGAAATCTCTACATGCTGTGGTATCATGCTTCTTAGGGACTAGACAAGCCCCTCTTAATCCCCTTGCTAACACTTAAACAGACTGAACTCCAGGAGTTTCTCCACAATAAGGCAAGTATTCAACTACTGCAGCCATTCCTGAGATACTTGTGGTTCTCCCCAACCCCTCTCCTACTGGATGCCTTATTCCAGTAACAGTTGCGCAAGGGCATTAACAATTAATGCAGAGAGGTAATACAAGCATTTTCTTCTTATTTAGTTGTCCCCAGTTTATATACCAGTATACAGTACCCTTCTGAGGCAGTGCCACACTGGAAGCTACTATTCCTCTATCATGACTCCTAAGCTCTTTTCAAAACCAATTAATTAATTGGATGAAGCTTCCAGTAAAATTAGCTCAGGATATTATTAAAGTTTTCATTCTGGGAAGAAAGGATGCCCCAAAGGATGTGGGGAAAGGGCTAATCTGGGGGAAATCTCATGATCTAGAGATAAAAATGGGGACTTCAGAAAAGGCCTGCAAGGGCAAAGTGAACTGAAAACACCTTACTTTGGAAAACGGCAACAGCATTTTAGTTTATTGATGTTGCCTGGTAAACTGAGTTCACAAGTGCAAATGAGAAATCATACATAATGAAGTCATTACAGAGTCTCTAACAGTGGACTTCGTTGTTGGTGTGCCAATAAAGCTGACTGATTAATCTACTTCCATATAACAGCAGGATAAAACAGCTGCAAACAAGGACAACCTTGGAAATTAAATGCTGGAAACTTTTATAAAGTGAAAACTGAGGCTAACGCAAATGGAGTACAATGTACAATGTGGGGGTGGAAAACAATCTGTATGGGAAAAAAGGAATCTGAATTGTTAGGAGAGTGGGAAACAGCTCTTAATACCTGAGAAAAATAAAGTAAGTCCTGTCTAAAACAATTTAAAGAAACAGTTTTGAAGTCGACCATAATGCTCAAAACACTTCATCTCTAACCTTGAATGTGCAATATTCTGCAGGCTTTAGCCTAGTGGGGTAATAAATCTGATTAAATCACAGCCATTCTGAACTACAATACTTGGCTATTTAAGATGAAATGCCTAACTAATGTTTGTGATAAACAAGCTGCTCTTTGCTACATTTGTCTTACTTTTCAAACTTTAGTTACAATGTAGATTGAGTTGCAAAAATTTTGCAAGCTACAAGAAATACTTGTGAGAAAAATGCTGTTCTCCAATTTTTTTTTAAAAAGAACAGACCTCCCTACTCATATCCACACCCACCCCTCACCCACCCTCTCTCCACAAAAAAAAAAAGGAAGGAAAATAAGCTGCTTTAATTTAATCATTTTTGTTTCTTCCAGCTAGACAATTTTGACAGTAGGAACATTACAGGTTAAAAATATCCCCTGCATTTGAAACAAAGTGAGGATTTCAGCATAGCAGCTACTAAAACATGTCTTATGGTAAAGCCATGACTATACAACATTTTGTAAAGTCTTGGAGTTTCAGAAACTTCCAGTTTTCACGTAAACTTGCATTTCACAAAGTCAGAGGTAAAAAGTGACTCCAGAAGGAGCACAGTAGTGCACACTGGAGTAGTGCATGGTATGTATACATGTACACACGTACATACTTAACTAAAAAATTTCTTATCTTTACTCTTTTTCCTGTTAATTTTTAAATTAAGATAACACATCTGAGAGATGAATAACTGTATAACTGTCAAGTCCCTTTACCCTGTCTCATCTGCTAGGAACTGACACAATCTGCTGCAATTTCTACCATGTACTCAAAAATTTACCTTTTCCTCTCCTGCTTCCCCAGTGCAGCCACCACAGCATGTCCTTGCAGTGACCAGATCAGAGGAAACACAGCACCACCCTACTGACCTTGGTGTTTTCCTCCATAATTCAGGCATGCTGCTAACTGCTATTAAATAAATCCACTTTCCCATAGGTCTAGGAATAAGGAAACCTCTTGGAAAAGGGAAAGATAAGGAGGTCACTCCAAAAGCAGAAGGTGTCATATGCACTTTCCCATGTCCTCAACACAAGCACAAAGCAACTGCTTGTCCAAGAACAGTTAGATCTAAAGCAATCTTTTGGGATTAAGTGACCTCTCGAGCTCTGCAGGACAACTGTCCTTATTTGTAGCCCTTTAAGAATTATTTTTAATTTGCCATATAAGTATCTGACATGCTAAATTCCAGTTTCCTGTAAAGGATCTAGATAAGTATTCAATGCATTAGAGGTCTAAGTATTTACCAGGATTAATTTTTTAGAAAAAAAAGATTAACTAGGATTTTCAAAGAACTTCAAATGTTAACACTAAGTTCAGAAGTTGATTGTACAGGTAAAATGTTAAAAACCAAACAAAAAATAAAAACCAAACCTAAAATAAAAACCCCAACTAGTTAACTCCAGGGGAAATTGCCAGTTATAACAACAGCAGGTTCAGTAATACGAATTTACCCTGCTGTGTATCGTGTAGTATGTGTGCAGTGCAAAGACTGACCCTGATGTGTGTGGGCAGACAATGACCTCAGAGAGCTGGAGCACCACTCAGCATTTAGTCCATTTGCTTTCTGAATACACCCTATAATTAGAGAACAGTTTTTCATGCTGCCCCTCCCTTGAGCAACCAACATTCAAGCATTCATGGAGTTTTAAAGTAGTACGAGCTCTGGCAGTTGACAGAAGTATTTTTGACTCAGGAAGGTGCAATTGTGGATGATCTTTTGGACAGCATATGATCTTCAAGACAGCAAAAATGGGAATAATTTTGCAGACCTTTTTATATTTTAAAGCATCCAAGATATACACTAGGAAAGTAGACTTGTAAAAACTAATTAAAAAAAAAAAACCAAACCACACTTCATAGCGCTTAAGGCCTAAAACCTTGCCTTACAGCACTCTTCTAGTTTTTAAAGGACTACTTTGAATCTCTTGGGATTCAAAAACTCTTTATTAACTTACATCTCACCAGTACTCAGCATATCCAGGTGCAACTGCTCAGTGTAGTTTACTCAGCCACATAAACTTATAACTTGAGAAATCAAAGGCAACAACACCTAGCACAGTTGCACATCGCAGCTCATGTGTCTACTAAATACAGAGATCCCATTCTGAATGATATGAGAAGACTATAACACTGAAGCTTTAAAAGGTAGGTGCTAGAGAGGTCTATATTATACTGTACGACTCAAATCACACCTTTCTTTGAACTCCTCGCTTATGCACGCTGACAGTAAACATTCCAGGAAATAAATTCGGTAGACATGCATTACAGTTGCAACACAACTGCATTTGACACAAATTTAACTGAGCCAACAGGCAGGAGTGTCCCGTTACACTGTGAAAGCAAGCCTAAACGGCAGCAATTTGTCCTGGAAACACTTACTTCTGATGAGGTCACCATCAGTGCAATTACCCCAGATGGACTGGTCTTGTATCTCTGGTTGTATACTTGGGTTACTGGAAGGCTGTTTTATGTCTCTGTCTCCTGCCGCAGTATTCTCTTGGTCAGCTTTTTCTAAGGCAGAAGAAATTTTAAGGTATTAGTTCCTATGGTATTTTTCCTCTACATGAGCAAAACTCACCTTTGAAAATTAAAAACAAAATACTATAAAATATAACCTGTCTTAGCATCTCATGTAGTTTCCTCAGAAAAAAATCCTAATAAAGCTGATTTTCAATTTGGTTCCTTGTGCAGATCAAAATAATTCCTTTTCAAGAAAGTTTTGGTCACATTATGTTTAATCGTGGAAAATAATACTTGGCAGCTTTTGTAACAACAAGTACAGTTGAGTTTGTTTATATCTAACTACGTTACACAAAATTTTCCAATAAAAATTTGAATGTCCCACTATGTTCCACAAAAAAATGTATTTTTTTTTCCCTTGTACATGTGGCTCTGGCATATAAAAGCCACAAAAATTCCAGAAAAGTCTGTTTTCCATTATTTGCAAACAAATGTATAATTAAAGACAAAGATTGTTGAAACTTCAAAACTGGTTAGTACAGAATTTCAGAAAATTTGTTATAACACATTTACTTAGTTTTCCATTGAAAAACTGGCCTTTCTACAAGTAATTCCTGAATAAAAGTCAACATTTAGCCTAAGGTGAAAGGAAAAACTTTTTTTTTCTCTCCAGGTATACACAAGATTTCAGTGGTAAGGTTCTTTGAGGGGTTTTTAAGTTTATTTCACAACATAGTACATCCTGTTTTGATGATTTCACCAGCTAACACATTCACCAAGGTGACAGCTTTCATTCATCATTAACATTTTAATAGTCAAATTCTCACATATAGATCCTTCTGTTCTTGACTGTGGGGAGCAACAGACTGCTACAGGTTTTTCCTACTAGCATTTAAGTAAACATTTCAAAATCTGGAATTACTTTGTTCATTATTCACAGTGACAAATTACAGGTTTCTAACACTTACTTGAGGGGTCTGTAAAACACTACATATTTTTGATATCAAGTATTTTTTGAGTATAAGTACATTTAATATATACAGTAAATCTAAATGAGCAACTGTTGAAAATGTTGAAAATGCTCTATTTTTTTCAAACAAGAACATGTTTATAAACCATTTATCACAATGCAATACTATATTCTCTAGTTTGAATTTCTAGTTTGTATTTCTCTAGATTTGAACCGAGACGCAGAAAAATCACATATTGCTATTGTAACATATTAAAGGTTACTTCATGTAACCAACAGTGGTTTGATTTTAAATCCTAACTTTCTGCCTTTGTTATCCACCCTATTAAACTGAGGCGTTGAACATTACTCAAAATAATATATGCTATATTGTATGTATAGTAGCATGTGCCTTCAAGCACTGCTGCTCCCCTTCGATTAATTACCACCTTTGAAATGTCTGACCCAGCTACATGTGCAGTACTTACCTCTATCTCTCCCTCCCATCACTATTTCTTCAACAACTTGTCAGTATTTCCTCAAGCCCATCCTGGAATGTACGGTTTCACTAGGATCGGCATAAAGTTGCTGAAGTGATGGGGAGATATCCATTGACCTGAATGAGTTTTGCATCTTTCCCTGATGACTTAATCTCACCCAGACACTCATCTTGTAAAATAAAAAAAGCCCCCCCTCCCCAAAAACCTACACTCCAGATTTATTTCTACCTGATATCTATCAGATAGAAATCCGACTGTGTTGAAGCATGATGATTTTGCCTGTGCAGCCAGGTATTAGGTGTAAATGTGTTTCAGAAGTGTTTGAAAAGTGCCCTGAAATAGACTGAATGAAAATAAGCAGTGTCCTGGAGAGAGACAGCACTGTGCGCTCTGCTTTCCACACAGAGTAAACTTAAATGAGCTATTTTAAGACATTTTTTCTCTTAAATTACTTTACTACAGTAACAGCACCAAGATTACAATGATATCCACACAAGAGTGGTAGTAGAAAGCTGGTGTTACTGTACACAATCTTCTTGCATAGTATATGACTTTGCAGAGCTCTACTATTGCAGGTAGCAAACAATGAAAGGCTCCAAGGAAACAGTGTTAATATTACAGGGCCCTCAGTGTTCTAGATTACATTTTTATCTAAGAAATATGAAGGGAGTGCAGAACACAAGCAGTCATTATTATTCATAGGGATTTCATAGCCATTTCATTCCTCCCTTGGTTTTGGATCATTATGTTTTCTTTTTTTCTTTTCATACTATGTAGTTTGTATGTGTATTTTTCATGTTTAATTTTATTATTGTAGTTGAATATGGTAAACAGTCAGTCAAAACCATGTAAACAGTGCTAACAGCTAATAAGAAAGAAAGACTATCAAAAAGTAAAAAAAAAAACCCCACCACCCAAAGTGGCAATTCAAAACCAAACAATTTTGTTAGGAAGTTTACAAAAGCTAACATTAAATTAGTGTCTGATCTTTAATCTGATGAATTCACATGAAGACTTCCTCATGAATGTACATAACAGAAACCTAAACCATTAAATATGTATGTGGTATGTTACTCTGTATTCCAGAATTATCCTCTGGAGCAGATAATATCCTGGCAGATGCTGCTCTGGGGGTGTAATGGGCTGATCCTGGGGCTGCAGCCAAGGACCTCACGGTCACTCATTCCCTCCTCAGGCCCCAGCAGGACAAGGACAGAGAATGGAAAGAGTAAAGCAAGAATACTCATGGGTCAAAATACGTTTCAATAAGTGAATGAAAGAGGAAGAAAACACAAAACAAGTGATGCATAGGCACCCACTCACCACCTCCCACAAACGGACTGATGCCCAAGCCAGTCTTCAATCAACAGCTACCTCCCCCAGGAGGAATTTCCATCTGGTTGACCTGGGCCACTTGTCTGGTTTGTGTCCCCTCCTGACCCCCTGACCACTGCCATCCCACGCTGTGGAGGGATAAAGTGGGAAAAGAGAAGACCGTGCGTGACACTATGCAAGTGCTTCTCAGCAACAGCCAAACCACAGGAGTGCTATCAGCCTTTTGGTCACAAATACCGAACACAGCACCAGAGGCACTATCTTGAAGAAAATTTACTCTGTCCCAGATAGAATTAGTGCAACATGGCTTTAGAAAAAGTAGACCGTAAGCTTTGTTTATTTAAGATTTTTTCATACATCCTGATGCATCAGAATACTGGAAATAGACAAACACTGGTGCCTTGCTTAATTTATTTTTTCTTGAATGTATACAATTCTTTTTAGTATTATTATTCCTTTATAACAAACAGCTATTTTGATTCTAGAGGTGCAACTATAACATATCAACTACAACCAATCACACATGAAGTGTTGTCTGAGTGTTCTGTTCTGTTGTCTGTTCTGTTCCTGAATCTGTTCAGTTTTTGCTTTGTGTGTGTGTGTGTGTGTGTGTGGTACATAAGAATAGGGATAAGAGTAGTTTATGAAAGATGACACATTGACAAATCCAGTAAGAATCAACGCAAAGACCGTCACCTTCTGAGATGTGCCAGGCTTGTGGCAGAGCAGTTTTAATAAAGCTGACCGATGGAACAAAAACTGACAGCTGGATCTGGACACAGAGAGGCATGGCTTTTTTCTACTGCATCTTCAAATAAATTCTAACACTTCTCTGTTTTAATCAAGCTTAAGCTAAAAAAAAACCAACTCTTTTAATACTTCCTTAGACTATTAGCTTCTGCTTCCCTTAGTACATCCTTCCACTTTCATGTGACTAGCCTCCAAAACCAACAGCCAAGAAGAAAAAGAGATGTTCTTCCTAACGGTTCAAATAATGGAAAGAAAAGACTCATTATGATTGGACTCTGGCAGTGTTGAGACAGATAGATAGAAATCCAATCTCTCTTCAAAACCACGGTAAGTTACTTTTGGTCACATCACAGAAGCAGCAGCGCTATCAAAATGAAATTTGGAAAACAGCTTTAATTGTCAAGACAGATACATATAATTAGGCAAGAAGGGCATGCAAGGCAATCTATCCAGATCCCTTCCAATCATGTTCTATCTTTACAAAATTTCTGGGCTACAGATCAAACTAATTCCTGAAAACTTTTAGAACATCCCAATGAAGAATCTTTCACTTCAGAGCTACATTTATTCTACCTCCCTCTATGAAAATCTAGAGCATATCAGGTGGTCCATTAATATGCAAACTGACAGAAAATCCCAAGAGATAGGCAATGTATATATATTTGCAGGATGAAGCTCTAAGAACTCAGGTCTTTGACAAATAAACACCTTTTCTTCTTCAGGTTCTTGTCCGTTCAGGCTTCAGCTGCCCCCTCACACTATTACGACTCTTGAACTTACGCACAAACGGGTCTCAAGGTGTTCAAATGTAGCATCTTACATCAATGCATCAGTGATTATGTAATGTTTGATCCCTGAACACACACAAAAATTGGAAACAAGCGCTCACAGGGGTGTAAGGTTGCATGTCCTCAGTGTGATTGGCATCTGATTTCTATTCAGCAGATGACACATATGCCTATATATCATCTCTTCATGCATGTGAACAATAAGAGTGCTTGACTAGCAAACATGACAACCTGGACTTGAAAAACAGGTTTAGAGTTTATCTACTGACACAACGACACTGTGGATGTAAACCAAATTAAAAATCCTGTTGCTGCAATAACCAAAGGCTTTGTTGCTATGACACACTCATTTCACCAACAGTGTGGTGGAACCCATCATGTAACAAGCAAATGCAACTGCTGGGAAAGGCTTGTAGGAAGGATGAGTTTGTCAGGGAGAGAGGAAGAAGCAGAATGGAGTGTCACAGTGGAGTCACTGCAACATCCAGAAAAATTCAGAAACAGGAACATCCCAACAGTTCTGCTGTTGAAGGTGGAATGATGGAAGCACAGGGCAGAGCCTACTTGGGCACCCAAACTTGAGCTAGGTCTGAGTTATCTCTGGACAAGCAGACAGAGATTTAAACATACACGCGCAAAGCTCAGAGCATTACAAATGGAATTTTGTCCTTCAGATCAAAAAGATAAATTATCAAAGCAAAAAAAACCACCAAAACAAAAAAAAAAACAAACTAATAAACCCAACAAACCAAAACAACACAAAACTAGGTCTGTGAGGAGGAAAAGAGTTGAGGGAAGTTTCCATAAGGAAATATAACAAAGCAGTTCTGTGTCTCAAGCACACAGCAGTCGAGGGGGAATTTTAGAGTGTGTGACAAACACTGTGTTTCTAACACTTCCTTTGTTCATTAATATCCTCACTGGCAAGGAACCACTGAGGATGCTATTTCCTACCACCAATTCCACTGTTCACAGCAATAACACAATGGAACCACAGGAATACCAGGTTTCACAATGCAACCATTAACTGCAACACCCACCAGCTACTGCATGAAATGCTTAAAACATTTAGGCATTTCACATAAAAAGTAAATTCAGCTGTGCCACTCATGTTCAGAATGTTTATTCCAGTTCATGGTTTGCCTGAAACAATCTCATTTCATCAATGACTGTACAAACCAAATAATGTTAATAATTCCCAATTTAGAGAGTTGGAATCTATGGAGTTTAGATGTTAAATTGTTTTCAAGCTAAAACAACTACATTGTTTTCATTTTGTTTCAGCGGCTTTCATTCAAAAGTCTCATTATAACTTCCAATGGCCTCAAAAATATCATTGAAAACATTAGCCACTTAAAGCAACTGAACTGAACTTCTACAAGGACAGCTCTTACAAAGAAATTTCCAGGTGCAAGCTACAGAACAACTATGGATGTACTACAAGTTTGACAACCCCAGAAAAATTTCAGTTATGATAAATTAAAAATGAATAGCAATGGGCAAATAGGTACTTTGGACAATTAAAAGCATTAAAAAGTTCAGATACATAAGTGAAAACGTCATTTCACAAATAATCATACTAATTGTCATACAGTCAGTTATGGATTTGTGGCATTCATCCAACAGTGTTTCACATGTGCACAAAACACAAGCTTCATGTAATTGCTAAGACATAATCAGTGGCTATGTATGTCTCAGCATGGCATGGGGCAACAGAAGTGGGCCTGTAGAGTGACAGAGTTAATTTTACAGACACATTCCATATTATATATGTTCCAGGGACTTTCTACTTTGGCCCAGCTCTCAGATTTAATCTCAAAGGCTGAAGGCTCATTAGTGGCTGGAGTTCATTACGTACACTCCTGTAGATTATTTGGTCTAAAAGGAATCCAGTCTAGATCACTCCCCAGGATCACTCAGCATTGCAAACCAAAGTATCAGATTCACTTCAAAACTGCACTGCTGATCCAATTCAAAACACAAGCATGACACACATTGCTGAATACCCCTTAGGGGGAAAAAACCCTAACTGTTTTAAACGAAGATACATCTAACTTCTGAAGGCCTGTAATGGAATTTGAGAAAAAAGATTCTGATACAAAATTAGCCTATGAGATGGAACAAAAGCATTTCAAGTTTGATGCAAGACTACAGTCAACTCCATGAAATACAAGACTATCACACCCATGTGGAGATGAATCACTTTACTGGAACTGCATGCATGTGAAACTGAAAGCAGAAGTATCCTTTCTGACAAATGAGTGAGACACTTATGAAAATACATTTTTACAACAAACTAGACTTAGACACTTATTAAAGTACTAGGTATTTTAGTAATATTCAAGAAATGCTCTGGTACTGACAGCAATGAAACAACACAGATTCACTCAACTCTTGTCAGACCACAAGTGGGAAGACAAATAGAGGTAAGTATTTGGTAAGCAATCTGAGTGCACTGGTTAACTGTTAAAATAAAATCCATTACTCATAGCATTGAGATACTGCTGGTAAACTGCAACAATTATGGTGATGGTAATCTTTCTTGTTTCAAGACTGTCCAGATATTCCCCACAGTGAGTCTTCTGTCACCCCATTTCATCTAGTCAGCATGTTCCTTTAATACTCCTCACCATAAAAGCAGTTAAGCACAGAAAATGTGAAGGAGTATGAAGCACATTGTTGAAGAGGAGTACATGCTTTTTTTTCTTTTGTCTACATTTTTACCTGGAAATATTAGTTGCTGAATATGCTTCTTCAGACAGCAAATCAGAATTGCATTCTCCATCCAGCAACAAATATATGATTTACACCAGAGAGAATGGTCACTTACAGAATTTGAGTTTTTATATTTCTACTAGACTTTACCATCCTCCTCCCCCACCACATAAAAATAAAAATTCTAGTGGATTTCCATCTTCTGAAGAGTTATTAGGAAGTTCTCATAGTTATCAGTCTCTCATTCATAATAGAGAGAGACTGCTTGTATTTATTTGCTTTCTAAATTGAGAAGAAATACATACTATTCACTTGTTATTCTAGGTTACGTTCTATTACTAACAAGTAAAGATAAAAGCATTCCAAAAGCTTTATTGATGCTGGGCCTACATTTTCTAAAATGTGGCCTGTTCTCTACATACAGTTCCATGTTATCTGACTTTCTTGTATCCTCTAGTTAGTTTAAATACAGAGGATTTAATAGAAAGAGCCTACACAAAGCCCAGGTAATAAATGTGTCAGGACTTTTAATGTATGAACATTTCCTTAAAGCGGGGCGGCTAATGTTCACAAAATGTCACACTCCTTGTTTAGGGACATCATTTTGATCCCTACCAGTGCAGAAAATACTTGATCACAGCCAAATTGAAGTGGGACGAGCATATACATGACACTATTCACTCTGACTACATTACACAGCGCACAAGTAGAAGCAGCCATAAGTTGATTCCAAGGCCTGTGGAGCTACAGGAGAAGAGAGCCATGACCAATCTTGAACAAGGATACTGGAGTAGAGCTATGCTTTTGGAAGGATGTGGCAAAAAATAACTATATGTTTGCAGAAATTAGGTTAAAGCTTTCATCCTGTAGTCTGTACCTTAGAGCAGCAGATTTCATTAGCATAAGTAACATTTAAAGACTGAAATTGAACACTGATACTGCCACAAAAGAAGAGGCTATTTCATTTACTGTGTCTCATAGCACACTAATGGTGAAGGCGCAAAGTCCAATAATCTCACAAATATTTATACATTAAATCAAAACTGAACTGCCAAGGAAGAAGAGTGACAGGGTAGATGTTGAGAGCATTTTGGTTAAAGCAACATACAAAAATTCTTTTATGCTGCAAAAGCCAGAGCATGCCACATCTGTAGGCCAAACTATGTCTCAACCCACAGTTTTCACCATCTCCACAACTGACATATATTCCTGCAATCTGCCTGAGCTTTATTACTTTTGTAACACTTTTTAAGGTTGTTGGATAGTTACTTGTTGAATATCTCAAATGCAGCTGAATTTTATTTTCCTTTCATGGAAAAACACAATTAGTCTTTAGCATATGAATGGATATGATACCTAGCAAAAGGAGTATTTTGAAGATCTCTGTATTTTTAGGATGCCTCACAGAACTACAGAAGAGAAGTAGCTTGTTCTCAGGATACAAGGTATCTATACCAGTTAAACAAATACAGAAAGCATATTAAAGTATGTCATTACCAACTAAAAGGTCTTTCTCACTAGAATTGACTTAATACTTTATTATACATACAACATAAGCCTTTTTTTTTCTAATTAGGGAACCTTTATTCCTAGGTGGACACATATTTCAAGTATCTCACTGCAAACATATCATCACATAAATATGATGAAGTGATTCTCAGTAAAGTAGTAATTATTTCAAATTACTGCGTTTTTTTTCCAAATATTTATAGCCTATTTCCAGAAATAATATGAATTTCAACCACATTTTAAAATTATGACCAAATTCTAGAGAAGTCAGTGTACTTTTGGATGTCTGAGAGGAATGAGGGGGAGTCTCGGGCATGTTATCTTCTATCTTCAGTCTTGGAATATCTGAACTACCTTACCCTGTAACCACACACTGCAAAGCTGACAACAGCAATGCTGGAATATAGACTGGAAATGTTATGAACTCACCTCTTCCTCTTTCCACCCCCATTTCCCCAACAGACTTAGGCCAGAAAAAAAGCAACAAATATCCACAGTTATCCTTAAATCTAAGTTCACTAGATTAAAAATTATGTGTTTGAATGCTTCATTCTGTAAAAAAGACATGCCTGTGAACTATCCATAGGCTCTGAAATTGAGTGTGCCTTGAAAGGTGTGGCCAGTAAGCAAACCTGAATCAGTGTATTACACTTGCTGTACTATACTGTCCCTAAGAAAGTAATTTTATATTCCTACAGCTCAAGAACTGTGAGCTGCAATTGTATCATTTAGATTTTCTGCACATGATTTGTGGACAGATGAGAAATTGTTTCCTTACTTGTCATAAAAACAAAGACCATGCATTGAAAATCTTACAAAATGGAATCAAATAAGACTTTATGTCATAGTAAAACCTCAATTTAAACAAAGCTACTTTTCAGGCTACTTAGTTCACGGACTTAAAAACTTCAGTAACTTTGATGTATGGCCTAGATGCAGAATTTAAAAGTGTGGACACGTGATCTCATGACAAAGAACAACACATTGAAAACAAACATGTATTGCAGATATTGATGTTTCTGGCAAAGAAAACGTTATTCTAACAGTTCAGTCCTGAATGCCTGATCTTCTGTATCTTTTTTTATTTTTCTTTTTTTACTGTTTAGAAGTTATGAGTCATTCTCTAGGACAAGAAAAAACCCCAACAATAAGATAAGTACAAGCCAATTTGTCTCCCTGCCAGAACATTTTTTTTTACTTAGCTACGGATACTTTCTGGTTTCTCAAATGAGTCTTCAACTTTGATTTCACAAAGCTATTGATTTTCTAAGTTACGAAAACAAGACTGCATCTTTAATCCAGGATCCTGTTTTACCAGGATCTGCTCCAGTTAACCAGTTTGGAATAAAGTTACAGTTTTTGAACAAGCTATTTGTCTGTTCTTCACGGTCTTTTTAAACTACTGTCAGAATTCTAGAAAACAAAGCTGTAGCTGCAAATTAATATAAGCAATTAAGTCTCATATTCACAGACAGGGATTTCCCTATTTTGAGGATATCCTGCAATACACCTTGTCAAACTTCCCTACATGAAGGTGGCCAGAATATCAATGTATTTTGTGCAAATGCAAATAAGACATAACTTAAAGAATCCCGCCTTCAGAGGTATGCACTTTTAAACCATCTTGTGAAGAGCTGCTACAAGTTAATGATACTCTCAGAAACTGGTTTTAGCTGCAGAATCACAGAGTAAGCTATGAAGAAACCCAGCAAAGTGACAGCCAACCTGAAAAACGCTCCTGCACCTGGATCAACCTTTCTCAGTCTCCTGCAAGACCTGGAAGGGGAGCTTGATGGGGAAGATCTTTTAAACACAAACATAAAGCTGAGAAACAAGGAGGTTTTTAAGAAGCAGCATCTGCCTCTGAATGAATGCAGTTTTTCAAGTACTGCAAACCATCAATGCACCCTTTTTTTCTAACTTTTTTTTTTAACATAGGAAATTCTGGTTAAAACAGTAGAGGTGGAAGTGAAAGTGTTACAGTTACACCAAGAGGGGAGGTCGGAGGGGAAAGAGAAGAGGGGTTAAAACCCACAAAACAAATCAGTAGATGTAGCATTCAAATAAAAGGCGCAACAATTACAGAGAAACTTTAAAGCAACTTACCTCGAGGGAGAGAGATCAAAGACCTGTTTTCAGTCGGTGCTTGCTCTGGCCCTTCAGGCCCCGGAGGAAGAGGTTCTGTCACTTGGGACATCTGCCAGCTCTCTCGCCGAGTAATAAAGAGCCTGCACCCCCCTCCAACAAAACTAACACGCGACCCTGAAGGAACAAGCAAATGAAACGACTCGTTAATGTATTTTATGCAGAAA
>VXBZ01002167.1:316057-333959 GCA_013399135.1 Heliornis fulica | reverse complement strand
CCCGCTCCGGCGGGCGGCGGCCGCGGCTCGGGGCGGCTGTTCTACAGGTCCTGCCGCCCGCCAGCGACGGGCTCGGCTGGGCTGGGCTGCGGGGGGCGGCCGGGCTGCCCTCCGCCCCCGGCTTGGCCTCCCGTCACGGCAGTTCCCCCAGGGGGCCAAAACCCATCGAGCAGAAATAGGGAGGATGAAATAAAAGGAATAAATGTGAAAGGGCAGCTTTCATGCCCGGGCAGGGTGTGTAGTTGTAGCGCTTGGCAGCGGTACAGGGACACTTTCAAGAGTACAACCGCCGGCTCAGAAGTTGTCCGCCGCGGTTATTGTTTGCTTGCAACCGGTTGCGCCTTGGAAGCAGGACAGGCGGGCACGTGCAGTACCGTAGGCCTCCACGCCTGCCCTCCTGGTCTCACCACCCCTCAGAGATCAGGCCTATGCAGCCCGACTCCCTCCCCTACCTTAAGTGGTAACATGCAGATACAGCTGCGAAGGCGGACTTTGTAGCAGGCATTCAGCGTTACTCGGGAACACGGGGCAGAACCTCCATTTTTCAGAAGCAGTGCGCCAGAAAGCAACACCCTTCCTCTGCTGTCACCTGCGAAGTGGTCTTACCTCTGCTTTCTCTCTATAGGAACCTCATTTCATTTGAATGGCACAGGACAATTTGACCATTAGCCTCATGCTCTGCTCTCGCCCACACCAGAGAGTACTGCAGTTGTGCTCCTGTGTGCCCATGTCTATGAGTTGCGTGCTTTACCTTGCTTACTCTACCATACTCTGTCAACTTTCTGTAACCAAGTGTGTTCCTGTTTAAACTGTATCTTCCTTAAAACTTAAAAGCAGGTTCTTTTTTTTTTTTCATTAGGATTTAGTAAATATACTTTATTAGCATGTCTCTTTACAGTATACAACCAGGTATCTTTTGGGGAAAAAACAAAGTCGCAAGACAAAATAGACAAGTTATAGACTACATAATAGATTATCCTAATGTAAGAGACTATAACTGATGGGCATTTATTTTGATATCCAAAGTGCTAAGCAATATGATTAGGCATTAAGAGTTCACTTCCTAAAGTTGGTCATTTCCCTGCAATGCAAACTGACCACGATGGAGTGTACCTGAGTAGGAGCCAGTTCTCTGTAAGACTACACACACTGAAGGTCCTTCTCCTATTTCAGAAGCCATCAGTTTAGCATTACTCTATAGCGTTATTATTCATCATCATTGGTGCAAAAGAGAACACCACAATGAAAGCTGCATATACTTTTATCTGAGACATACAGGCATTTTTAAATATTTCAGTAACCTTAGATGTTCTTTGGTACAACATATTCTTCCTTTAAACTTTGTGATTACAAAATGGAAAAAAAAAATTTAAGTGGGGAAGAAGCTATGTAAAAAAATCCATTTGAGGCACACAAATTTATTATTTTACTGAATAATAATGGTAATAGTAATAATAATAATAATGGTTTCAATATCTACACTTCATCTGTGAAAATATTGCATAATCTTTCCATAGTGCCTTCTCTCCTTACTGTCCTGGGGGCAGAACGATTGAGACATAAGGTAGAGCGACTTACCTCAAACTCCCAAATAAGTCAGTAGCAGAAGAGAGGTTATGACTCATACTCAATGTTCAAGCTTGTGTTTTTCCTTTTGAAACTGGAAATATAGCAGAGAAGAGTGGGAGGAGCAATAGTTTAGCCAAACACACCCTGCCTTCAAAATATTTCATTGGATAATACATGCCTAAGAAGAGCAGATACCATCCAGGGTTGGAGTTTTGGATTCTTTTAACCTTATCTATGAAACCCACATGGTAAAGTTCATGACGTTCAGTTTATCTTCTTAAAAAAGATGGGATGAGCTTGCCCTGCCCAGGTTCAACTGGATAAAAGACCACATCGAGTTTAAAGCAACGAATTTAATGAGATTTAACAAGGGCAAGTGTAGGGTATTGCATGTGGAGAGGAACAATCCCAGGGACCAGTATAGGTTGGGGACTGGCCTGTTGGAGAGCAGTATAGGTGAGAGGGACCTTGGGGTCCTGGTGGATAGCAGGATGACCATGAGCCAGCAATGTGCCCTCGTGGCCAAGAAGGCCAATGGCATCCTGGGGTGTATGAGAAGTGGGGGTGGCTAGTAGATCAAGAGAGGTCCTTCTCCCCCTCTACTCTGCCCTGGTGAGACCGCATCTGGAATATTGTGTCCAGTTCTGGGTCCCTCAGTTCAAGAAGGACATAGAACTCCTTGAGAGAGTCCAGCGCAGGGCCACCAAGATGATTAAGGAAGTGGATCATCTTCCTCATGAGGAAAGGCTGAGGAAGCTGGGTCTCTTTAACTTGGAGGAGACTGAGGGGTGACCTCATTAATGTTTATAAAGATGTAAAGGGTGAGTGTCAGGAGGATGGAGCCAGGCTCTTCTCAGTGATGGCCAGTGATAGGACAAGGAGCAGTGAGTCCAAGCTGAAGCATAGGAAGTTCCATGTGAATATATGGAAAAACTTTTTCTCTATGAGGGTGACAGAGCACTGGAACAGGCTATCCAGAGAGGTTGTGGAGTCTCCTTCTCTGGAGACATTCAAGACCAATGTGGATGCATTCCTGTGTGGTTTAATCTAGGTGATCCTGCTCAGGCAGGGGGAGGTTGAACTAGATGATCTTTCGAGGTCCCTTCCAACTCCTGACATTCCGTGATTCTGTGAATCTGTAATGGAAGAGGATCTTCAGCTGATATTGCCATATTGCAACTGATGCAGTGGGAGATAATGGTACAGAAAATGAGATTAAAAAAAGGTAAGAAAATTTAATGAACAAAAAGCACAATTCACTGAAAGACTCACATCAAAATGTTGTGCAATATGTTTAATGTATTTCATACCAAAGACTAGAATGATTGTAAAAAGATGGGTCTAGATGTGGTCACTGTTAATGAGATACCACAGACAGTCAAAGTCCATTGGCATCAGCCAGCCATACACCACTTCCTGACAGTACAACATTGTTCTAAAAAATACACAGCTAATCCAAAAGAATCATTTTATTACTTTCCTTTAAAATATATCTCATTCTAAAATACTATTGAAAAATCTCAGGAAGTGATCAGTTGAGACATTAACACCTGCAGCATTTCAAGTAGGCGACAACTATCAGATATGCTGTACCTTCCTACAGCAACCAAGTATTTGACTATTGCACATATATATTCCCATATGATCTTTCTTCCATTGCTAGAGCATAAAATTCAGATGTGGGCTCCTAGACCATTATGGCAGATTTCCAGCAGAAATTTGAACTAGCTGATATTTAAGGTCCCTTCCAACACAAATTATTCAGGTTTTATATGATTTTGTGATTTTTGGATGGATATGAAGGGTAACTCAAAACACTAACAAAAGGCAATAAGTTTAGTCTGTAGGCAGGTAAACATTTACTGAAATCAACAACATCAACTAAGAACAGAAAAAAAAAACCCTTCCAAGTTTTTTTCCCCATTAAAATATTTCTGTTAAAGAGGTTCCTATTAAAAGTGCACAAAATGCAAAATATAATAATATGTCTTCAGGACAAAATTGGTCATCATAATTTTCTAGTCTGAGCTCCTACACAAGCCACATGATAGATACTGCCTCCAGCCAAAATAGAGTTGTCACTGCATGAGATAAAGTGTTTTGGAGAAGCACAAGTTGTTTACTTAAAGTAGACCCACAATATCCCTCCCAAAATTGCTGCAAATGTTATTTACTTACAATATTAAAACTCAAGCTATATTTATAGCTCTAGTTTTCCAAGACAAACGTCTGGTCTTTGGGGTATGTGTGTGTTATATCAGTTTCTTGTGGAGGAACTTTGGATAACAAAGTTGTTGATCTCAACAGTGCTGTAGAAAGTTTGTGTATAACTCCAAAAATAAAAAAGCATTTAATTAAATATGTATTAAAAAGGAAACTGGAAACATTTTTCATACTTCTTAACACACTGGACTGTTTTTCTGGAAGATGGACAATAATACCAAGTAAATCTTTTTGTAATTGATTGCATGTACCATAGTACTGGTGAGTTCAAGTTATCTTGCTACATCTAAGAATGTGATTTGCAACTTTGTAATATGCCTTTTTAACGTATGTGGCTTGCTCTTAATTTCATAGCTCTTTTCAGTGTCAGGATCACGGCCAGATCTCTATCCTAAATATTTTATAGCGTGGCAATGCTGAAATGAGAAGACTGTTTAAAATGGCTAAAGGAAAGATTTGCATCTAAAGACAAATTTTATAAGAGTCTTACAAGTGAGGCTTACCGTTTTTGGTTTGTTTGTTTGTTTGTTTGTTTGTTTTTAATTTAGATCCAAAGGAGAAATACATGCGGTATAATTATAAACACACGGTAAAAGGCAATCTGAAGGACGCTAACATGCCTGCTTTGGAGTACTTTTGATTGCTGGTGTTCACAGCCTAGTTTCTTTGTCACCCTTCTCCAAGGCATCCTGTTTAAAGTCATGTAAACTGTCAGGTGCCAGAACAGAGCTGGATGCAGCTGCATTGCAGGTGGTGATTTGTGCCCTGCAAAACACACGGACTGAAGTGCCGTGGGATTGATGGTGTCTGAGACTCCAGCTGGTCTAAAGAGGGCAACCAACCACTTCTGCCCCAAGGAAATCCACCTCCACAGAGTGGAAAAACAAATAAATAGTAGGATGCCTAAAATGAAATTAGAGACATCCAGACTTAACTCTTTCCATAACCAGAAAAAAGAAATGCATTCTCTTTCAGAGAAGCATTTGGTTCCAGTAATACCTTGTGTTGATGCAGTGGTGCTCCCTGAAACAAGAAGTCTTGAAGACCTTTTCATTTACATTAGAAACTGTAAATGATTCTTGTTCATGTTTGATGCTTTTCTGTCACGGGATGGACTCTATGGTGGGGAGGAAGAGAAGATGAGATTTAGTGACTGTTCTGTGATGTTAATTGAGAATTCAACTTAGTGTAAACACAAATTTAAGATATGAGCTGTTCTTCCTCATGTGATTTCTCTATAGTAAGTAAAATGGTTTAAGAAATATTTTGTTTCTCTAAAATATTTTAACATGGATCACAGTGATTTCATTAAAATTGAGAAATTATAAAGAAAAATAAAATATTCAGAGATTAATAATGTTGATGTAACCCCAATGTGGTTCAAGGAGGCATAAGAAGATGGATTCAATGCAACAAGCTTTATCCTACTTAGGGCAAAACGCATCACGTGGCGTGGTTTATGGTAGTTTCAGCTATTCCTTAGCAAGCTCAAGCAAGTAGCTCAGTCAAGCAAGTAATAGATCTCACATGAAAAAGTAACAGATCATATATTGAGGCATGCAAAATGTCATTTAATCACAACAAAATGTCAACTAGTAATTCATTACATTCCTACAAATAAGTGAAGAAGAAATATTCAGCATTCAATTACAAGTAAGTGTGCTAGATTGCAACAGTTAATTTATTTGTGTATATTCAGTTTTTCAGCTATTCACTTTGCAATTAATATTGCACCTTAATAAAAGACTTACTTAGGACTTCAGAAGAAACTTGAAATTCTGCAAAATTGAATGTTTCAATCACTACCAATTTTTTAATGCATTAAAGATTATTGAACTTGTCTTGACAGTAAAGATGATCCTAGCAGAGACAAATGGTAGGCAGCATCATCTTTTGAGCTAAAGGGACAGGAAGTTTAAGGCAATATTGATCAATATTGATTAAGAAGAGTGGATAAATGTAACATGAACTGTATAGACACTTAGTAAATTTAGAATACTTAATGATTTTATCTGAACCACTAACTTGTAGTAATCATAGAGGCTGTATTTATAGCAAGCGAAAAAAGAAAAACAAGTCCTAAGCTAAATATTTCTGTTGCTTTTCAGGTTAACAAGGCTCCTTTTGCTTCTGCAACCTGAGCAGTATCTGAATCTGGCATTACTCTGCATTAGTATTTTATGCACATTCCTTACAAATGTGAGTATTCATGAAATTTACATTACCTTTTCTCAGCAGTATCAAACTAATTGCCAATATCAAATGACATTTGTAAAAATACTCTATCTAAAATCCCACAAAAATAAAAATATTTCCATATGAAAAGAATACCTAGTCAATCCTTTCAAAAAATACTAAAATGAAAAATACTACACCAAGCATATTTTTAAAATAGAATAAATAATTCAGTAGAACAGAAGTCTGTATATTATATTCTGTGTGAGGTGATGGTATCACATCCAGACATGTATAAAAATTTAGTTTAATTTTGTGCATCTTCAATAGGAGTTTATAATACACAGAGCAGTTGCTCCTTTTGAGCTGCCAGAATACACTGTGAATGAGTATTTAAAATATCGTGCATTCTGTGTTATGTTTTCATAATATGGAATGCTCTTACTTACATATTGTGCATTATTCCTAATACATATTCAGAGCATATATTGTAACAGCTCCTTTGGAACCACTAGCATGTATGCTGTGAATGTGTATTAACAGCAGAATGCATTTGCATATTATGAGTCTGTAATACTGAGTGCGCTGTCAAGTCTTTGATAAAAAGACATTGCTGTACATGCAAGCAGAAGTTATTTTCTCACTCTTCTCACTCACAACTGTCCCACCTTGCACAGGCATTTCTCACCCACATCATTACAACTCACAAAGAAAAAAGAAAATCCAGTACTGCAACAATTCTATGAGTTAGAGCTTTCTTGAGATAAAATATTGCATGGTCTTTTTTCCTGTCTCTCTGTTACAGCTCATAATTATAAACAATATTTTCTTTAATTAGGTGAATACATCCTTCTTATTTTTCATTTTTGCATCCATATAAATGACTGCACTAAGGTCTTAGCATCAAATGCTCATTTGGATACTAATGTAAAATACAGGTCACAGGAAAAAAAAACACAAAAAAACCTCTCAGTCAATTCTATTAGTATTTTTAACTATCATGATTTCATATGCTTGTGTATTTACCTACAATGGGTGCCAGTGGGGTGGTGGTTTGACAACCAGGAACATGCAATTCTCTAGATTGAACAGAACTAAACTTACAAAACAGCATTACAAAATAATGTTACAAAATAACATTACAGAAAACCCATGATTACAAAACTTCAATTGGATCAAAAATTTAATATTTTCTACATTGACAGATGAGCATCCTGGCAACCTAAGCAAAGTGAAGATGGAAAAAACACCCTTGTCCAAAATGAGGAATTAAAGAATAGTCTTCTGCCTCAGTTGCTTCCTTACCTAAATGATTGTACTGCAAATCCTCAGTCCAGGCCTGATATAATTCTGTGTCTATGCTTATGGGATGTGGATTTTAATCCGGAAGCTAAGGAAGAGTTAAGGACAGCTTGGCTTTTGCCTGATTCCCTTCTTCATCTCATCCTTTAGACTTGCTGGAATATCTAGAAAGACACAAGATAAAATTATCCATACCATTTCAAGGAGCTCATAGTGATTGTGCTATTAGTTTTAAAATACTTTCAGTTGCATTATTTTAATAAGCACTGCTGAAAGGTATTTTATAAGTCTGATATTGCCACGGAAACATTAACTCCAAATAGTATTCAGATGAGCATTATGGCAATTAATGGCAGGCAGAAACTACCAACCGTACAAGAACCAAATATTTATGCACGACTGTAATAATACCTCAGCTAAAATATTAATAAAATTGGAAAAAACAGATTCAAAAGTTCCCCCATACAGCTGGTACTTTTGGATCATGTATATGGGGATGCAGTCCTGCTCACTGAATGATGGATATAATTATATTCTCTATTAATATATGCAATATCTGCCACATTTCCAAGAGAGAGACCATATGTATATGGGGACATAAAATCATGGGAATTTTAGTGTTTTCCCTTTAAAATAAATGGTTACATTTTAGTTTAGTGAGGAAGGGTATTACACTGAACAAATCCCTTCATTTCTCTTTTCCTTTTTCTGTGGTTTATTTCAAACATTTTAAAGTATTAATGAAAATGCTGTAAAAGGCATAATGTTAAAGTATAATTTTATTTAACATTGTTTTACATTGTAAGAGCTATAAACAGTTGCCTGTAAACTTTTACAAGCAGTTATTTTGAGGTCTGAGCTGTTTTTTTTTTCCTTTTATGACTGTATATTTAAAAAAAATATTTTTTTTATTCTAACATGCTAGCTGCTCTCTCAGAGATTATTTCAAGGTATAAATGCCAACAGTCTGTGAATTACCTTGCTCATCAATGATCAATAAAAACAAGTTAAATACTTATCTGTGGTTTTCCAAAGTGAGCATAAGAATTTTTTCAATAATAATGAATTTTTGGGTTTTCATTTAACGCACTTTATTGTAATAAAAGCAATGTTCTGATAGCTGTGTTCTACAGTCAAGTAAAATTTAAGCAATTGTGGCATGTGAACTTTCGCTGCAGAATCTCTGCTGTTCCAGTACTGAATCTCTGGGCAGTTCCCTGATTTTTGCCTGATTTTATTATGTTTGTAAAATAATTTTTTTCATTTTTTTTAATGTTATTGGTAAACCAATCCTGAGTTTGATCCAGTACTCTCCACAGTCTATCTTAAACTTCAAAGGCAGCTTTTTAGTGGGCTTGAAGAATATGTAACACTTGATTTTTAGGATAAAATGTATACTTTTAAAAGAGTTACACCATAAATATTGTTAAGGAACAAATCAGGGAGTAACATAAATGTTACCACTATTTTTCCTTATGTATTTGTCACTTGCAGGAGGGACATGAGATGTTCCACCCCGCTCCATTTTTCCTCAACTCAACACCTGTTCTGAGTCTGGGAATGGGAGTGCTCCTCATGTGGTCACAGCATGCTCTCAGCCCAAAACAATAAATATTTCTCACCAAAATTTTATCTTCCTTCTTTGCATTACCATCTGTGGGTAATTCTGAAACAGGATCATCTAAAATTAGGAAAGGGTTATTGAAGTCCGTTTTCTCAAATCACTATAATATTGCCAAGGACTTATTTTTTGAGGAAAAAATTTACAATTTACATCTGGAAATTTATGTGAGGGAGCACTCGAGGACTATATTCAGTTTCTTCTGCCTGCCATTGTAATGAGATCAAATATGGTAAGAATTCAAAAAAAAAGCAAAACCAAAAAGCCAAAACAAAGACCAACCAACCGAACAAACAAAAAAAACCCCACAAACAAAAAAAACACCTTAATTTGTGAGAAAGTCAAAATTATGCAAGCTACACTGTAAACGCTTGATGCCATATTTGAAGAATTAGTACAGCCTAACTCTTCAGAAACGTCTAAGTTGTCAGACACTGAATTTTCTTTTTATAAAACTGTAGTTGGAAAAGACAAAACATGGGGGTGAACAGAACTGCAAAGGTATTCCATTTTCTGCTTTATAAAATAAAAAAAAACCTCTCTATTATGACATCCACAGTCATATCTTCTTACACTTTAAATTCTTCTCCTTTATGAGATTTCTTATGGAATGAGAAGTGGCGAACACTACCATCAAGCTCCTGTGACAGAGGAGACAGTGTAATACTTTTAAAAATTGATCAGAAGACAGTTCATATAATTTTCTCAACCTGAATGAGTGAACTTGGTAACAATGAGGTGACTGTCCTCACATTGATGGAAACAAAATCAGAATCTTGACCCATGGATACAGCAATCTGTAAAATCTGCATCAATTTGCAGTTTACAGGGAAATACAAGATTTGGGAATTTTGTTTAAAAAAGTGAAAGTTTTAGAAATGTACAGCAGACATCTAGATGGACTAGATAACCTTTAAAGGTCCCTTCCAACCTAACACATTCTATGATTCTATGATTCTATGATTCTATGATTTCTGTATATATACATTAATGTTTGTCTGAGTATCTGTCTAGAATCCCTTAGTTAACTATACTCGCAATGAGCGTGCATAAAGGATATGCAGCAGTAGACCACGAGATGATACATTTATCCTCATTTGTGAAGGTGAATGCCTACAACTCATGAATGGAAAAAGATATATTATAAAGTATTTAATCCTAATCAATATTTATTAAAGAAGACAAAGTAACAGTAAGGCAAACCTACAGTACTTCAGATAAAAAAAAGCAAGTTGGATTTCTTATCTTGCAATAGTTAATGAAGTTCTACAATTTATTTTAACCCTGAAGTAGGTTTTTTAAAAATGTAATTATATTAATGTACTAAAAGAAATACAATTGTCACTTAGTTTCATTAAGCATGACAGGTGACAGTTCCAAAGATAAATGCTGAAACTTGTGAATATTGCAAGTTCAGGTTGAAGTGACAATAATATGGTAGCAATGGGCTGGAATTATGCTGCTCCCCACATTAATCAATACTACAATTTATTTTTAATTCATGAAGAATGTTTAATTTCATTAATTTATGACTAGGTTCTTTCTACTCAAGTCCTCCTTTTGGTCTTTGGATTTCGGTTTCATTTTAAAACATTCTGGCTATTTACAAATCTGCAGGCAATCTCATAAAATACCACTGTTGGGAAAGACTCAGTTTTCTGCATGCCACATGCAATTTGGGAGGCTGATAATATAACTAAATCAATTAAAGTGGACACAGCTCTATTAAGACTGGAAAAGCTGTGTTATTGTCACCTGTAAAAATTCAGAAGATTTAAATTTGTGCAGTGTATGAAGCACACTTATCTTTTTAATATGTAGGCTACACCTGCGATCCCCTAACAAAACCAAGGGTTTGTTTTAGTTCTGTTTGTAAACACATACAACAGGAATTGTTATATTTAGATTAGCACAGCCTGTATCATTGTGTCACTGAGCTTATACTCTGGAACTGGGGACTGAGAGGATCCTACCATAAAATAACTTCATTACAACTTTATGATTCAAAACACAAATACACACACACACACACTCCTTGCTGCCATGCACAGTCAGGGTTTGCTTATGCCATACTCTGTGATAGCCTACATAGTTGAGTTTTAGTTCTTTGGGATAAGAGAGCAGTTAAAAACTTTAATTTCTACCACAGTTAATGAACAGTGGTAAGGTGTGTGTACAGTAGACATTTATGGACAGCTATCAACCAGAATGCTCACAGCAGCTAGAATAAGCAAATGTTTGAACTGTTTTCCACAGGTATGAGTAAATGACATGACATATAGACCATGTTTGATACATAAATTGTAAACTTCAGAAATTACATTAAGGAAACCAATATCTCCCTCACAGTACTATAAAATCAATACATGAAGGATTTCTAGAGCAAACTTTTAGCTCTGCTTTGGAATGCACTTTTCTAAGTAAAAATACAGACAGTACTGAGTATCAGACAGTACTGAAAACTCTCCTTGTTGACAGGATTAAGCTTGTCTTTGACACCATTAGAGACAAGAACTAATGTAAACACTTTAATGTTGACTGTAAATAAATATACTATGTCAAGATCAAATGAGCATGAACCTGTTGATAGTTTTCTCTGCTAATATCATGTAAATCTGCTCTCTGCATGTTGTGTAAGCTCTAAGTTATGAGTTTGCAACTTATATTGCCCTTTACATCTCCTGTCCATCTGGCTCATTATTCTCATGACCTACAAAAATTCACATATAAATGGATAATGTCTCTTAAACTTATTAATCCAGTTTGATTAAGAGACAGTGTTCAGAGTGGAGGAGTATATGAGGCAATTTATAGCTTTTGAGGGTGATTAAATGCTGAAATGGAGCCGAGGCATTTGATAATCACAAGAGCTATATATTGATGGAATATTCCATCCACATGGACATTTTTCCCATCAACCAGTGAGAGATGGACATTTAACATACAACATTCGGAAGACAGATTTTTTTTTTTAAGGTAAAGGATGGTTTGAAAGCCTGTGATGTCACTGTATTTGGGAGTCCCCACTTGTGTCCCATGAAGGGCAGGTGTAGGTAACATATATACAGAATTCAGAAGGAACCTTCATTTCCCTAAGAGCAGGGCTAAGAAGAAATAATTGCATGAGGGAGTTACCTCTGTAGAAACTGAGGTTTGAGACTGATGTGTGAACATACATCATTTGAGTTAGGATTTATGAGTCATTTTCATATTGCTACTGTAAATGAGTAACAGTTATCATCTGCCAAACTGGCCTGTTAGCACAAGTTGGAAACAAGTCCAACTGCGGCTGCAGCTCTCTGGTCTTGTGGGAACGGTCCTGTTTCATTTATACCTCCAAAAGTATAAATGAAGTAAAGAATGATGCTTTAGGAAGACGCCACTATGGAATTAGAAGGGAGTTCCTGATAGAAAATGATCATAAAAGCTTGGAGATGAAGTTAGAGTTGAGGGTTTGGGGGCATAGTTTGTGGTTTTTTTTTTAGTTTATGCTGTGAGTCACAAGTAAAAGGCCAATGCAGGGATACTACTCCGTATTTATTTAAACAGTGAATACTAAGAGATCATTCATGGATCCCATACAGTAATCTGTTATACACAAAATAGCCGTATGTGGTTGTTTTAATGTTTTTACAAGAAGATGTCACTGTAAGAATGAGGTAATGTCTTCTGCAGCTGAACTACTAAACCCAAAAGCGTTATAGGCTGTCATCTCATGACTTCCAGAACTGGGGCAATCAATCTGTACACACCCAATGACATTTCTGATCATCACTCTCCTTTGTCCTACTCCTCTGAACTCATGTACATCAGTCTAAAGCAGTACAAAGTTCAACCCTCTTTTCGTGTAGCGGCAGTGATGAAGGAAGGTGGAAGGAAGATGCCGGAGAGTCAGGCAGCAGATTTGCAGTCTGTCCAAGCAGGCATCAGAAGGGAGAGGAGACTGCCCCCAGTGGCAAGCTGGTACTTCCTTCACTGTTGGTCTGAAAAGGGAGCTGAAGTCTTTCTCCTGCTCACTGACCATTACAGAGAAAAAGAAAAGGCCTCATTCGCCCCAAACAGTTTTCTGTCTTCAGTTTTCTGACTTTCTCACTTCATGTCCACTTGCAGTGATTCACAGAGATAAAAACAAGGAATTCGAAATTTCATAATGTACCTGACAGTCTTTTATAACAGCATCCTAGCAAGGACTAATACTGCACTCTAAAATATATGCATGCTTTTATTTGCAATGCTAGATACCTAATTACAATGTCTAGTTTCTCCTCCCTGTGTAATTTCAGAAGAAAAAGAAGGAAGGTGGAAAAGAAGGTGGAAAGAAGAGGAATGCAGTGTTGCAAGGAGATTTTCACTCCCCTTTGCTCACAGATGCTCTGTGTAAGTCCTGTTACACATGTGGTTGCACGTGGAGGGAGGACAAAACCAAGGAATTGCTGTGTTCAGTCACTGTGGAGACTGTCCTGGAGTCTCAGATATTTCGGGGAAAAGTGAAAGAAGTCAGTAATAAAAAGTGTAGAATAATTCCTTCACATCTACAAAGGATGAAATCTTGCACTAATTTGCAAAAGGCTGCTTTTTTTGTTGTTTTATTTATACAAAAAGACATGCATAAGTGGTTTATGCAGTTCAGTCATTACATTCTGTCCTTGACAAAGAAATATATCTTGCAGTAATATGATTCCAATTTTTCTTTAAGAATTGCTCAAGCCCCAAATGGAATGCTGTCTCAGTGCATCTAAATTCTGAGTCCCAGCTACCTTTCTTTAAACACAGTTTGTTCTTCATGTACTCTTGCCTTGTTTTCTTTTAATTCAGAAAACTTCAATCCTCTTCTAAAACCCACCACAAACTGTCACTGTATCTACAAGCAAAACAATTGTTGCAGGCCTTCTTTAAATGATCCATGACACAGGATGGCATTATTTGATTCCTACGAAGATTATATTTCTCTAAGGTCCTGGGAGACCAGGTACCAGTGAATTCCAAGCATTTTATTTATTAAAAATCTCATGACAAGAATTTAGGAAATCAGCAAATATACCTGTCAATCATCTTCCACAGGACCCTGTCAGAATGTTCCTTCAGCACCCCCTTTACCAGATTTTCATTTTTGCCCAATTATCAGCATTTGGCTTATTCTCACCAGTGGTATTAGTGATGGCTTCACCCACTTTTGCTTTCCTTCTGTGGTCAGAAAGGATGTGATGACAAAATAAGAGCTACAACCAAGATAGCAGGGTAGTTATCTCTGAAAGCACACTGGGCCAGTTTCAGAACAATCCCACAACACTATTTAGAAGTTGACTGGCTTCTTGTTAAGGACATAACAAATCAGTTTGTTCATTCTTGGGATGATAATGCTGTCTCATTGAAGTACAACTGAGTTCCTTTTACATTTTCTGTGTGCAGAAAAAAAAAAACCATAACAATGCTGTTGAGCCTTCTGAAATGAATACCTCTTGAAGCAATAAATCTGTAAAAGGAAAAAATGGTTCTTGGGAACCAGGGCTATGTGTTTAAGGATTTGAACTTTCTTAATGCCTAAAACCTGGAAAAGAAGTCCAGAAAGGACACCCAATTAGAAAGATANAGGGGGGGGGGTGGGGTGTGGGAGGAAGGGAGGAAGGAGGGAAGAGATCAAGGCTCACAACAAAAGACCTATTCATTTATAACAGCTTGGCTGTGGAACCATTCCAGCGTGCTTAAAAATAGTTTATCCATTAGTTGGGAAGTATTTTCTAAGGGACAACTTGCTGCCCACATCTGACCATAACCAGCTCCCTTTTCACGTTGCATGTAGCAGAGTTCATGTTGTCAAAAGCAGCTTTTGCCACCTCTTTTGGACATTATAAGGGGGTGAAGAAGAGTAAAGCAGAGGTGTCATACGCGAAAAAAAAATCCCTGACCTCCAGCATATAGAGAGGGAAAGCACAATGACGTTCAGTTCCTCCCAGGCTATTTTAAGAAAAGAGGACAAATGAATACAACATTTAACCAGAGTTCTCCTCACACAAAAAACAGGAAGACCATTTTAGGTTAATCAAGTTATTAAAAATAAGGTTATTTAATGCCTCAGTGCATGTGATCAACAGTAGACCTTTGCAAATTTATGTGAGGCTGCTTTATGTTAAACTCTGATCACACACCTGAATAAAATCATCAAACATGAATTAACAATATGTAACAGATTAGCCAACAGAAAAATATTTTTAATTACAAATATTATATAGAGTTGTTGAGCAGCATGGTATTTTTAATCAAGTTATTCTCTCCTAGAAACACTCCCCAGTTATAAAGTGATATAGCTGGAAGTATTAATATTTTATGCTAGGGACTGTGGATACAACTCCATATAAAAGCTTTTCTTTATGTGAAATGCGGCTGTTGCTGTAAAGTTGGCATTTCTACCTTTTCCCAATATTTTGTGGCATACACTTTAAGAGCTTAGTTTGAGGAAAATGAATGTTTGGTTTAATGTGTGTTTATTTCTCTTGACACATACATTGCATCCTTACGTTAGTTTGCACTGAGACTCTGGAGAAGATGCTGGGAGAATATTTTGCAGTTGATCTTCTCATCAAAGTATCAGCTTTTCTAAACGTGTCAGTCAGCTACAACAAAAGGTACTCTATATTACAATATATGATATCTGATTCACCTTCTTACGGGGATCATCTTTGTAACCTTTTCTCATGTGGATATTCTTAATAACACCAGTCCTATGTAAATGCAAAATGACTACATCTGTATCTACAGCATCTGTTTTAAGTAAAAATGAAGTGAGAAAATGCTTAAGTTCTTAAAACTAAGTATTCAATAATTTATATTTGGGGTTTAGAACTTAGACACAGAGCAACGGGGTTTGTAAGAATTCCTGGCTTTCTTTTCTTAGTTTATTTGGTTTCTTTCAAGCTAGAAGGGGGAAGCAGTGATTAAAGTGGGCATTGTAAAGAAATAGATATATGTCAAATGTGCCCAAGCACATTTGCGTTGTACAGAAAGCAATGAATGCATGATGGTTACCTTTTTGGCTTCCTGAGATGTGCTAGCTCTTAACCTAGGTTTGCAGATACCTTGAAATATTTATGAATAATACAATGCCAATTCTAAAATATAATCTCCTTGTATGAATGCTGGCACATTGTAACCCGGCTCTGCAGAAGGCCTAAGAAAAATGGCAGAGCAAGATCAAACATTTGTTTACATCTCCAACAAAATATAGTTTTACTTTGGCTGACCTTTAAGCAGATATAACAATTACATAACCAAGTAAACCGCAAGCCAAATAGAGAAAGAGATACCACAGGTCACACAATCCAAAATGTATGAAAAACAAAATTTACTTATGGTTTTATCATGAGAAATGCTATCTAAGTTTTATGTGCAATGGTGGACTTGTAAATGTTTCTAATTTAATGGGGAAATGTATCCAGATTTTAATAGCTCATTTCATTTTCTAGGCTACATCAAAGAGCAAGATGACCTCAACGCAATACCAGGAATGAAAAGAATTCTTGAATTCTGAGCCCAGCCGCAGGGTAATTTCAGAAGCCTTCTCGTCACTGCCTGGCTCCCTTCTTCTGACAAGTTGGGCTTTTTTTTTACTTCAGGGCAAAATTTACCTACTGAATAAGAACTGTGAAGATTAATTCCTGTGCCATATGAAATATGAAACATGTCGGGAAACAAATCTTAGTGCTGGGAGTGCAAAGGGCGGTTTTGGTGCTGCTGGCACAGTCCCAGGAGAAAGTGCCTGCTTGGCACTGTTGACTCCCACCTCCTTGCTCTGTCACTCCTCATAGAGCACATCAGGACAGGAAGGAAGGGGTCTCAGGAGCTGGCTCCTCTTTCCTTTCCACAGTGGGAAATGCTCTGTGGCCCTCAGCTCAAGCTAGTGCAGTCTACTTCCCTGGTTCATAGGTGTTGAGGTCAGGTGTTGAGGCTTGCATAAACCTCTCTTTGGAGATTAACATGCATGCAGAGGTGATAATCAGGCAAACTCAACCCTCAAGTAAAACAAGGGAGGATCAGCTTGGCTACATGGGTGTAACCTGTATATCACGTGCCACTTGACTATTGAATTCTAATTTGTGAGGTTAGTGGAGTTCTTAAAACAAAGAAAGGATTAGAAAAACCTGCCTGTTCAAACCTGAGCAGTTTTAAGCAAGAACTTAGTGCAACAAAACATAATGAATAACAATATAATATTTTTACAATGTATCCCTCAAAACTAAGTGTCACTATTTTTCATGGCTAAATTAGCAATGACTGGTGCTCCAGCACAGCATGTAAATTGAGGCATATTTGCATATTTTAATAAACTTGTCTACAAAGAAGACTGTACCAAATACTACATGAAGCAGAATTAAACACTTGATAATTCTCTTTATTGGGCTACAAGAGAAAAGGATTGTTTGTTTAATGAAATACAAAAAATAAGTAGCGAACATAATAGGATACTCGTCTCTGTACCAGGTAAGACCAAGTTCAGAGTAGCTTGTTATCTTGCTCTGACATTAGCCAGCAGTAGATGCCGATGCAAGAACAACTCACAAATTAGTAGTTCTTCTCTAGTAACATCACTCACTTCCCTCTTACTCTATGACAGTGTAGACTGTTTTACAGGTCTTGACAGGGAACATTACTGTTCAATATATTCATTGATGACCTGGATGAGGGAATAGAGTGCATAGTCAGCAACTTTGCTGATGTCACAAAGCTGGGAGGGGTGGCTGACACAACAGAAGGTTGTGCTGCCAGTCAACAAGATTTAGACAAGGTTGGAGAGCTGGGCAGGGAGAAGTTTAATGAGATTTAACAAGGGCAAGTGTAGGGTATTGCATGTGGAGAGGAAAAATCCCAGGGACCAGTATAGGTTGGGGACTGGCCTGTTGGAGAGCAGTATAGGTGAGAGGGACCTTGGGGTCCTGGTGGATAGCAGGATGACCATGAGCCAGCAATGTGCCCTCGTGGCCAAGAAGGCCAATGGCATCCTGGGGTGTATGAGAAGTG
>VXBZ01002167.1:235733-315838 GCA_013399135.1 Heliornis fulica | reverse complement strand
GCTGCCCAGAGAGGTTGTGGAGTCTCCTTCTCTGGAGACATTCAAGACCAATGTGGATGCATTCCTGTGTGGTTTAATCTAGGTGATCCTGCTCAGGCAGGGGGAGGTTGGACTAGATGATCTTTCGAGGTCCCTTCCAACTCCTGACATTCCGTGATTCTGTGAATCTGTGAACGTTGTAAAAAGACTTTCGGAACTGCAAGTCAATTTTGTCAGCTGGATTGCTCTTGTCTATGCAATTCCTGACTCCTCCAGTGAGCTGTTCTCAATTTTTCAGATGTGACTTTGCTTTTAAAAAGTCACACGGTATCATCTCACAAAATCTATCACATTTATTCATGTCTACTAATTATGGTTTTTTTATTCTGTTCATATTTTTCCTGTTCAAAAAGGAACAGGTAATTTTCTTGCTCTTTCTTGGAATTTATAGATTTTTATTCAGTGTCACATATGCATCTCCCATTCCTTTAGCATCAAATCAGTTTCTTGAAAAAAGTTATGTGGTAAATAATATGGCATGCTCATACCTAAATTACACTAAACTCATTGATTTCATACATGTTTTTTTTTTTTATTGCTCTTGTTGGAATAGAGGCTTTGATGTCAGAACCATTTTTCAAGGGTTTCTGAAACAGGATAAGTTTCCCCACAGTTAACTCAGATACAGAAAAAAAGTGCTTGTAGTTTCATGTTTAGTTTTCCTAAATCTTTTTTTGCATACCCTGATTATCTAAGGCCTTTATAAACTCTTGTTTCCTTCTTGTAAGAATCTTGTTCTTCGTGTGTTTGAAAAAAAATTCTGTATACCTTTTACAAGTTTTTTCTTCATTCATATTTTCCCTTTTTGGCTGTCCTTTCCCATTTGTTCTTTAAGAAGTTTCTTCATTCAGATGTAGTTACTTCTTTTTTTTTTTTTTTTTTCTTCCAAAAATAATGGGATTTTTGGCTTTGTTTTTCTGGCAGCTATTTTGAAATTAAGTACATTGTGACCATTCTGTTACTCTAAGCTTCCTGTGTAAACCAAGATTAAAAATATTAAACCTGCTGTAGGTCTGTTTCAAATAGCATTTACATTAACACCTTTTATTTTAATGTAGAGGAAATTAAATGAGCTCTTGTACCTAGAAAAAGGCATGATCATATAAGGAAACAGTGGTAGATTTTCATACAAGGCAATTAGGACAGCATCCTGGATTTTAAAATTGTTTCTTGATCATCCCAGACCTAAGCATTGTCAGTATCCAGTATGACTCAGTTCAACTGACCTTCATATCAGCTCCAAACAGTGGCAGATGGACAATGTTCCATGCATACTGCTGAGCTGAGGACCATTGTCAGCACCAGTGTGCAGTTCTCTGGCCCAGGCAGAAAAAATCATTGTTCCCACCTCAAGCACTGATATAATGCCTCGCATGACAACACATGCACCTCTTTCCCAGAGCTTTACTTCTATTTGACACCTTTCTTTGCTTTTTATTGTCACAGTATTCTCAGGCAGTCAGGTCATGATGGTAGTGAGGAGCAGTGACAGACAGAGCCCCTGTATAGAGCTGCTTGCTCTGGTCATACATGGTGCAGAAGAGTTCGCTATTTAAAAGAAAGAATTGTAGGGATGTTAGGGATGCAGTCACTGTACTGGGCCTTCCATGGCACCTGATGGCAGTCAACCTGCCCACTGGATGTCAAGATGATCCTCTAACCTACACCAGTCAGTGGCTTCTGACCCCCACAGATGGGATTAGGACTGATTCCCACAGGTTTTGAATTGAGTTTAATATTTTGTGCTTTTCCACTATGTGGAAAAGCACAAAATATTAAACTCAATTCAACAGCAACACTAAATAGTAAGAGACAATTGGGGTAACAGTGGTGAAAATTATATAAATGGACAGAGATGGGAAATTCTTCTTATCCAGAGTAGTTAAATGTACGGGATGCTACAGGATGGTCAGTACCTGACAGGGTGGTGAATTTTATTCTCCTGATAGCTAAGACAAAATTTGAACACAGAAGATTGGATAATGGGATAACTTTCAATACTCACTGCTACAAAATCACTCTGTTTTTAGGAGGATTGCCAAAGCACAGTTCAGACTTTAGTCAGTCATGGAGTGTGTTTAACATTTGGTTTACAAATTGAATGATCCCGAGCAGACCTGATACTATAAGCTCTCAGTGATTTATGTGTTGTGGCTGTTACCTGCAACATTTGTATTCTCAATCAGCTGTTAATGCTTCTCTTGTAAGATTATAAAATAATTGCAAATAGCTCAGATTAGGAGGTGTGAATGTCACTTGAAGCTCATTTCTGTTTCATATGCTATCCAGCATTCTCGGTAGGCAGCAGATGAGGGTCTACAGAAAAACAGGAGCCTAGAAACAAACAATAATAACAAGCACTAATCAGAGTGTAATAATCTTTCGAGTTGCACTTATGTTAAAAGGTAATCACTGATACTCACACGGCACTGAATAAATAGCATTTCATATGGACTTTGTAGTTACAGAAAGAAAATAAAGAATCTGATTTTCTAAAGGGCATCAACAACAAAACATGTAGAAAACATGGCTTTTAAGTTTTAGCACAGGCATTTATCAGAGCTGGATTTTCTCACTGGTGGCATAAACTTCTCTGCAATCTTAAACAGATTTTGCAACGGTTGTATATAAACACTGTCCTTGTAGACATTTTTTCAGCTGGGATACTGAAGCATGATTTTAGTGGCATTGAGACAAGCATGTGTGAACATACTTGAAAACAAGTGCCTTGGTAACTAAGTAGGTGGAAACTACTATTAAAAAGAGTGTAATCACCATCTTGATTAGAAGACAGATTGAAGGAATGGATTTATAACACAGGGTCTCATCAGACACCACCTGTGTAAGGAGCTGCCATCCCCATGTCCCCTGTTCCAGAGGCAGCTGGGACAAGCAGGATTTGCCAGACATTGGAGAGTTGCTCTTGCCTCATTTCCATCTGTAGGCATGTGAGCTGAGAGGGCTTTCAGTATAGAGTGCAGTTAGACACCTAGATCTGTGCATCTAAGCACATAATCCTCCCATGTTTCACCTTTTGTGTTCTTAAAACACAGTGATGGTACCTAATTCACCAATATGAACAAACATTCATTTCCACTGTATATGAGCTACTTTGAGATCCTTGAAGAAAGGTCACTATTGATTAAAAATTACTCTTTTATTGTTGTCCCAAATACAAGAAAGGTGATATTCTTCTAAGCACTATTAAGATTTCTTCACAAAATTGGGATACCTGAATAAAATGAAAAAGAAAAAAAGGGGGGGGGGGACTGTTTACGGGGGCATGTAGCAATTAGACAAGGGGTAATGGCTTTAAACTGGAGTAGATTTAGATGAGATAGTAGCAAGAAATTCTTCCCTGTGAGGGCAGAAAGACACCAGAACATGTTGCCCAGAGAAGCTGTGGATGGCAGTGTTCAAGGGCAGATTGAATGGGGCTTTGGGCAACATGGTCTAGTGAAGATGTACCTGCCCATTGCAGAGGGGTTGGAACTAGATGGGTTTTCAGGTCCTTTCCAGCCCAAATCAATTGGTGATTCTATGAAAATTAAAAAAAAAAAGAATAGCAGAAAACTCAAGACTAATTACAAAACTAGATGAACAGTATTTTTCACAACAGAAGTAATACTGATAGCAAATATGATTTCAAACCTCTTCTTTATTTCATGACTTTTTATATGTGTGTACTCTAAAATGATACATATGTATTATACATATGCATGGACATCCTGCACATGTGCTAACCACTTGAAAGCTTTTTATCTGCTTGACAAAGAAAGTGTATCTGAGTTGTAATAAAGCATACATTTCTTACAGATTTATTTCTTTGTTTGATTAAGATTTTAAGAAAAGTATGCTTTGGGGTCTAAAGTATGACAATTATGAATATATGAAAGGGAAAAATAGTTAATAATTTATTTATATATTTATCATATTCCATCACTTAAACTTTGTATTCATAAATATGGTAATCAAGGACTGTGGATTTTAAAATCAACAATATATGTAGCATGTGAAAAGTGGTATAGTAGATTTTCATTATAATAACCTTATTGATATGAGATTCTTTATATACACAAATATGATCTTTAAAATGGCCTCTATCAGCTTAAAAAATGGACAATATCATGAAACTTGTTAAAGCCAATGTGAACTATGGCACCATATCCAAATGCAGAAAAAGACAATCACATTTTTCGACATTTCTACAGCTGATGGCTTTGAAATGTCAGCAAAGCTCAAAGCAAAAGTACACAGTAAATTTGATATTACACCACATGTTTGATTAAGCCCAAGGGTGAAATTGTAACCTGCAATTTTATTCTGAGTCAGTAGATTTCTGACACATTTTGAGTTTTAACAAAGGGAAACTCAGTCTTAAGGCTTCACAGAATTCAGCAGGACTGTCATGGTTTTATTCAGACTCTGCTAGAAATTGGTCTTTACAAGCCCAGTGGACACAAATACATTAATAAATTTTATTATTGTAAAAACTGTTCTCAAGGAATTGTTTCCAGTAGCAAAGCTATGACAACACTCAGGAAAAAAACACCCTATTAATTAATGGCTAGTGTGTGGTGAAACAGCAACAATATTTTGTGATGGAAATTACAGTATTTTCTGCCTCAGATTTTTAATACATTAAAAAAAAGTTCTATACATGCACCTCAAGTTGTTCATGTTTAAAATGCAAGTGCTGTTGATTAAAACCTCAAAGAATTTCTGATCATACTTTGTTATTTTTACAAATCCATTTATACACATTATAAAGTATAGGATAATCCCAATAATGGTTAAAAAAACCCAACTCTGCCTCACAATGAAGACACGCAGAAACTATCAGTTATTGTGACAGGTTTCAGAGAAGAAACACTTGACTAAGATGAAAGAAATACAAATGGTGAAATTCACTCTGTTTTATGGCCACAGAACATGGTAATTAATTGACACATATTCAAACCCTTTTAAAGAAATAGCCTATTCAAAAGCCACGCGTTGTTTTTGTTGTTTCCTAATTTTTATCACACTGTTGGATGGCTCAGAAGTGATGCTGTCAAAGCGGCAGTCAAGGACCGAAGTAATTGGAACTGCTGGGTGAAAAGACAAGCTCCGTACAGGAATTTCCTGCCACTCCAGTGGCTGTGACAGAAAAGCTCTGAAAATGCCGGTAGAGATTTAGAATGATGAATAGCTGCTGCGGTTAGTGAGAAATCTTGGAAGTTCAGTTTTGTTTTATTTGCTGAAATATTACCAAAGAAGGCTTGAAGCCTGTGACTTGTAAAATGTGACTCCAGAATGACCTCTGACAGTTGGGTTTGCTGTGGATGTTATGCTGCTATTTATCTGTAGGTATTGTCAGGTCCTTTGTCTCATTTCTCAGAATAAAAGCACCACCTTTGTCCCACTGTTTGTCATTATTTATACACTACAAGGTCAATTCCTTTATTTTGAGACCTCCTAATTTTCCTGACATTATTTGTTGGGGCTGTCTTTTCTACCGTTCTTGATAATTATCCCTGTATTTCATTCTCCACTCTTCAGAGATAAACTAACAAGGCTATGTCCGTGTAATGGACTTCAAAGTAAATTGTTGCAACGTTGAACCTAATTACCCTGCTGCTTGGTAGAATCTGTAACCTTGCGACAGGCTCGCCAGCTCCCGCTGCCTTGAAGCTCCTGAAGAAATAGGCTTATGGGAATAACATCTGCCAAAGGCAGGGAAATAACACAAAGAAGGAAATGTGAATATGGATACCTACCAGCACTCCCAAGCAGTGAGCCACTCATCTCCTGGATGAGCACCAACAGACTCTTTCTTCTGATGGGGTTCACAGATGTGAACTCTCTTCTGAATCCCAGCAATAAGATAGAGAGCGTAGGTATTACACTCAGTAGACCAAACTGGAGCATTCCATTTGGCATTGGACTGCCAGAGATCCATGCTCATATCCCACCTCTGACTGACTTGCTCTCTCAGGTCTTGGGTGAGCATTCACCATGGTGTGGTGGTTAGAGCAACTGGGAGCAAAACCGAACACTCATAGGTCTCCTTCATACAAGGAATTATACGGTAAGTATGATTTTAGTATATCTACATGATTAGATGTAAGAGGTAAAAAGATGAATTTGTGAAATCTTCAGGTATTTAACCATTGGCTTGTATGGCACCACCAGGACTGTGGTTTTCACATTCAGAAATTTATGTCAAGTATAGACAGCACCTTGGACCCATACAACAGCAGTAGAGCAATGGCTTTGAAGATGTAAAGTTTGACCTGAAAACGTGAGGCACCTGCAAACTCCTTGAAGTGAATGGGCCTTCACATGATTTCACCCAAGTGGATCTAACTGCAGAAGCAGGACCTGGAAACTTACCTGGAGAGAACCTTCTGAAACCATTAAAGCTTAAGAGTAGGGAAAAATCCATTGGTACTGAAAGAGTGTCTGCTAGACTGTCTTAGATATAAAACCAACACCAAGAATAAGTGATAAAACAATTTTATTTTGTATATGATTTTTCAAGATAGCTACAAAACATCGCATGAAGCAGACAAAATGAAAGCAATAATCTTCAAAGCCTAACACTACATCCTTTTCCTTCCTGGCATAAGTACAAAAATGCAAGCTAAAAGAAGATAACTTCTTACTGAATGAAACTGCTTTTACAGAGACTGGATCTAAACTGCTTTCCTCTCTTCTGCTAAAGTCTCTTTAAAAAACAGAGATAAACTAATCTGAGAGAGCGGGGAAGGAGGACTTCAGCAAACCTAATACAAAAAGAAAGAAAAATATTACGTGGAAAATGTAAACTTATTGGTATAGCTAAACATAAAGTTCTTTCATAACTTCTTTCGAGGAATTATTGTAGTTGAACAATTCCAAAAGGAAAAGTTCACTTCAAAGTTATAAATGCAAATATATACAATTGATAAATCTAATTATCAAATATGTAGGCTCTGTCTTTTTGTTTCATTTGTAAAAAATGGAATCACACAAAACCAGACATTTTTCACAAAGCCATAGTGAAATGAATTTGAATTCGAAGGCCTCTAAAATATTTTTCTTCTGGTTTCTCTTACTTGTGCTATTCACATTCTCTACACAACTTTTCTTTTCCAGTCCTACTTGTATTACACTGTATTTATGTTATAGCAATGGAATTTTAAGACTGCAGTAAGTCTCAAAAGTTATCTACCTGATAAATCAGAAACAAAAAAAAATCTATGAAATTATTTTTTAATTTTTACCTTCATTTAATTTACTCAATATATGCTATACAGCCAAACAGAAAATCTTCAGAGTCTTACCCACTATTAATGACACAACTGATTCAACTGAAATAAGAAAATATTGTAACAAGGATCAATGCAATCAATACCCACCACCATCACCACAGAAAAATCCTTAAAAATAAAAGTTAACTAAAAAAAATCCTTTCTAAATTGTAGAATGAAAGAGTTACTGAGCAGACGTGAATTGAAGAATCAGTCTAGCACTAACTCCAGGTCACTGTCATTACGGCAGTGCCCAGCAACTTATTAAAACACCTGATCAGCAGATGAGAAAACATTTAAATTCAAGTCTGATGTTGCTATTCAAGGTACCAGTCATGCTCTCATAATAGCCTCCCAACTTTACCTTTGCCTTGAGGCCCACATCCTCACTCTCACTGATGTTTCCAAATTGACTGTTTTCCCCTGACTGATGAAATCATAAAGTTGACTAAAAAAACCATCAACCTTAGAACAGTTGTGCAGAACATGAACACAGGTCACTCACTCTGAGCTACGCTGATATTTTCATTTGGTCAACATTTCTGTGTATATTTTAATGTCTGCCCAGTCTGATGGATTATCTAGGATTAAAGCAATACCATGGCCAGCCCAGTCTTTCTGCTCTCAGCCTGCTGGAGCTGCTTTTTGGAGAGTCACAAAACATTGTGACTCTCATTAAGGTAAATGCTCCTTGGCCAGTGGAAGAACAATAGACAGCTTTCCATTATACTCATATAATGTCTGTAAGTTATTATATCTAAGGCATGCAAGTCCCAGGAGAAGTGCCAATTTAAGGGAATATGATCCATATTGTGCCTATTTTAAATGTGTTCGAAGAACATTAAAGTTGAATAGCTAGTGTTTCAGCTAGGGTTCATTTATTGGGGTACACCAGATGAAACACTATGTACCTAAAATTAAGAGATCATCTGGACCTTACATGGAGCCTTTAGACCACCAGAAAAAAGAAACAAAACAAAAAAAACCCTGGTCTTTTAATAGGTGTATCTCCTTGTCAGTTGCAAAGCAAGCTATGTAAGAGTGAAACACTGGTCTGTTCACCTACATCTTCCAGAAAGGAGATGATGCGCTGTCTACAGCCTCCAGTAGTTAATAAAGCCAACTATATCGATTTGGTGCATTCATTCTGAAACGCATTGTTTACATTTAAGTTTTGGCTCTTTAATATTAGAAATCAGTATTTTACTCTTTCAACTATATTCCAGTTGTATTGATTCTAGCTGCTTCAGATCCACACAAGAGCCAAAGCAAAAGTGTATTCCAGGGTTATCACCTCAATATTATTGGTTATCAACCAATTTTGCTTAGAGGATGATCAAATATAGTAGCAATGTCATTGGTGCGAGCAGTCTTTTATGTCTGTCTTTTCAATGTCAGATTCTTAGATATACTTACTTCTGCCATTTCTTGTCCTTTTTGACTATCAGGATTTTAGACTATCCAAAAACCTTATCCTAATTTTAGAAGAAAGCCAGAGCCCTAGAAGTTCTCTACTTGTTTTTAATTTCTCCAAACAATGTTCTGGTTTTGTTCAGTTTCTCAGAGAAATGGAAGCTCACGTCCAGGCAATGCCACTGAGAAACGGAAGCTCACGTCCAGGCAATGCCACCCTTTCAGAACTGGTGTATCCTGAAGAACACAAACTAGAACAGAGAACATACATGCACTTTCCAGAGGTTACTAAATAATTTTATAGGATTTTTCTCCAAATCATCCTTGTGCTGAGAACAGACTCACAGATAAAAGGGAAATATTTAGAGAAATGCAGCTGTCATTAATTTAGTGGTTATAATTAATGTATATTGTCAAGTGTCATTGTCACTTAATAGCTTGATACTGTGGTCCCGTAATCAGCCTTCTCAGAGCTGCAACAAGCCTGTGACCATAGATACACCTATGTCATTCTAAAGGCAGGTAGTCTTAGCAGATGTCATAGATCTTTATGTGGTTGTATAGATCACACAGCTGGAAACTGAGAAAAGCCTTTAAAATGTCCTACTGTACATTTCTACAGTTAAAATGAAGGGAAATGAAATATTCATATGATATGAAGCTTCCTACGCTGGAAATAGGGTGTCTCTTGCCAAAGGAAGAAAGCACCTTCTATAGAATATTTTGCTTGCCAGAAATATGAAACAAGCATTACCTGGTTTCTTAAAATCCTCCTCTTATTTGATTTCTTACTAGACCGAAGTGAAATGTGAACTGTAGCTTTAAGGCCTCTCCCAGACCTAATAAGCTCCAGGTGTACTTGAAGCAGAAGGGAGTTGAGAGGATCTTGTTCCAAGGGCCTGCTATTTCCAAAAAGACACCAAGTTCAGGGTTTGCTACATCAGAGAATTGATGTTGAAAGTTACTCGTGTGCAGAAGCAAGCAAGGTGAAAGAAACAGCTTTCACGGCAACACCTTTGTGGAAGGATGAGTGCACTGAAGATTCTTTACAGAAGGATATTTCAGTTGCATCCATCTTAAGCAGTGTGTGTTGAATTTTATGAAAATGGGCCCAAAGTGTGAGCTGGGCTCAAGATACAGGTTTCTTCCTAATAGCGGGGGCCAAATTCATTTTTCACACAAGGCTCCTCTCCAATTCTGTTAACAGTGAACTCTAGATGGCTCTTTTGACTACTGAACTGAAATCTCTTGGTGTAACTAACATTATTTTGAGAAAAATAAGACTTTCACTGGTAGTAATACTGCAGCTCTATCATCTGCTGCCAGTTTCTCTTTTTCTAAGCCTGTACAATTAAAAGTACATTTGGATTATTTATGGTAATAAATAATATTGAGATATACATGATGTATAACATGTATATATACTTCATGATCACTTCCCTCCTTTCTAACTTCCACATTATCACATTCTGATAACTAGCAATCTATTGCATCCAAGAGATACCATAGCTACTTAATTGCAATTTTACATGACTATCCTGTTTAAAGCATGGAAGGGTTAATGTAAAACAATAACTATGGCAAGTGCCTCTCTCCAGAGACACAGAACTTCAGTAAATCATATTGAGTTATGAACTATGAAGATCATGTTGATTTTTAAAGAAGAGCTTCCTAGCGACTGAGGGAGTATGATATCGTTTCTAAGGTGCAGGTTTAGTTCATCTCTTTCAATTTTCCATTGTGGCTCTGGATAAGTCATCACATTTTTCAGTCTAATCTTGTTCTTGGAAGAAACTTATCTATTGGGATTGAAATTTTCCAAAAATTCAGTCTGTATGGGAAATTTTAGAACAGATGTTTCAGGCTTGGCAAAATTACAAGTAATGAAAACAGGCTCTTATTTTGGGTAGCATGAAGTGATTTGAATGATTGATGAGCTCTATTAGAGTGTAAACAGGTTGTACATGAACAACTTTTATAAAGTAATTGCATTTGCCTAATTCTTTACACCCCACATGATTATTCTTACTTTACTGTCTATTTTTCTGTGCTTAGAACTCCAAGATCTCTAACACTTTCAGAAGACATGAAAATGTCATCTTCAAACCTGGCATGACTCAAGTACTCTAATATTTGTGTCACTTTCTTCTTATTTAAACTTTCTAAAGACCTTTTCTGGGCATGAAGTGAAAAATTTCAATGAGACACTATCTCCATATCTAGCTACACTTCAACTCAATTTCTTCACACTTCTTGTCATGCTAAACTTAAACATTTCTGTAGTAATAATATAGCTGTTTTTCTTGGTTGTTATATATATGGCCCTTCTACACCTTCCCTTTCCACAACTTTCAACACTACTTGAATTTCCATCAGGCCAGAAATCTGTTCATAATTCCAGGAAGGTATACACAATCTCTTGTTTTTTCTGGCACTCTTTCTCAGGGGTTGTTCATTGCTTGCAGGTGATTCGTGGCTGAGACTTTATTTCTAAATCCAGGCTACTCTTGAGCATGATTAGAGTGTCATTAAATATTTTTGTAATGTACATAAAGTGCTGGCTATAAAACCCAACCATCTGGCATTGCTGTGTCCTGGTGGTTGGTAAGACATTAAAAGAATACATTTAACCCATTTTGATCCTAGAATAACAGCAACAATCCAACAGAAACTCAGGATCTGCTTGCCAGAGAAGCATCTGAATATTATTTCAAAATCATTATTATTGTTATTATTATTTTTCGTCTTGGAAGGCCTTGTTTTCAAGATTTCAGACAAGCTCTGTATTATCACTAGTTTAGTAAGGCACACCTTACTCTTAACAGATACTAGAGTTAAGAATCAGTAACACTGGTTTTCCAGGAAATTCCTAAAGAGCTTAGTTCTTTGTTTATGTAGTTTTACAACCAGTAAAGTCTGAATGTGTTCAAGATGCAGGCAGAATGTGCTTGACAAAGGAGGAGTGTGTGGATGGGGGAGACATGCTGGGACATCACCACAAAGCAACCATGCCACTGTACATGTCATACCTAAAAGCACTAAATGTGGGGAGAGGGCCTACAACTGTCTTCCCTCCCATACCACCCACCCCCACCCCGCACCCCCACTCCCTCAACTTAATAAATTCACTTTAAATGTATTAATTTGGGAGCTCACCTTAGACATCTTTCTTTTCTGTTTTGATCTCAGCTAAAAATTTCCTTAGGCATTTCTTCAAAAACAGGTATAAGGAAACCAGTTACTGATAGTGCACTCTAAAAAGAAAAAGAGAATAAAAAAACCCTACTAGTTTTCTATTATACCTTAAAGTACTGTTGCACATCATAACTTGCCTTCCTCAGAACCCAAATAAGATCTCTTTCTTCCTGTGTTTCCTGTAAACTGGACTATTTCAGACCAAGGCAACAAGCCAGTCTGAAGAACTTTTTTGGAGAACACAAAGTACCAGATCCCCTATTCATATCAATAAACTTTAAATATCCTTCCAATTGCAGTTTTGGCACTGCATCTCAAAGAGATAAAATCTTCACAAATAATTTGTTTTCAGGCTGTTTAAGGTTGCATAGCACAAAACTTTAAATTCTACCCAAAACCAAATAGGAACCAGAAACAAATTAATCCTCTGCTTAACTTAAAGATTTGGTTTAAAGTGAATCTCTCTATAGAGACTCTAAACCAGCCCAAAAACAAGTCAATGAATGTTTGGATTTTGGTAACACCTGAAACAAGATATGTTGCCATTTCAGGACCTCAACAACATAGACAACTATCCTGGCACTTTTAATTTAATTGACAAGTATCTCGCCCTTTCTAGAGTCCTTATACCATCACATTACGACAGGAGGTCGAAATCTTAGGATACGGCAGCTCTGTCTTCGTCATAGGATTTCTTAGTATCTCTAAAATTATGCCACCTCAAATTAGTCATGAAGCCATGAATGTGCCACCCAGGAGAATTTTTTTTTTTAGATAGTCGTCTTGTTCTACTAAGATATTTTAAGCCCTCCAGCAAATTATTCAAAAATCTCATTGCCGTTCCATTCTGTCTAGGCTGTATTTAAATGCCAGTAACTGAACTGAGGCAAAACGGTGTGCCCAGTGGAGTCAGGCTATGACTTCCAGCAATAGCACTGACCAGATGTGTTACAGGAATTGTACAATATAATGTTTGAAACGTGTGTTACTATTCAGCCTGCGCTGTCAATGCTCGAATCCCACTGAATAGTGTCTGCTCCGATCACGAATCTTTTTTCTACATTTCCTGTAGTGGGGAACAGCAAGAAATGAACACTGTCTGTGATGCTAATGCTATTACACACATAATAAAGGAAAGTCTATTTGCCGAATTAGATGGAATAACAGCCTCTACATAGCTCAAGAGGCAGGCTCAGAAAGTGTTCTACAGCAGTAAAATTTGTGATGTTCTCATTTCCATCCATGACAGTGGCTAGTAACACTTTGGGATTCCCTGTGGGTTACCAGAACATGTGGATAAGAATGAAAATCTTAGGGGTGAGGTAGCTCATAGGCATTTCTTAGCATTTGCTAAGGGTCATTCTATTCTCCTTCCACTCTGGAGTGCACATAGAAAAAATAAGGGTTATTAATACATGGGGTCAAGAGTTATGCTTTCAAACAAACAAAAAAAACCCTCCTATAGTAGAAATTGTATCCTAAAATCCAGTATGAATGGACTGATTTGTTGCTAATATTTTTCACTGGTTTATTGACAAAGAAGCTACACTGAAAATCTGTAGCTTCCTGTTCCAAATTTAGCTGTTGTCCAGTTTACAGGTCTGACTACTAACCGTCTATCCTAATACCAGTTCTGTAGTTATACAATTAGGTAGAGCTAGGAAACACACATCAGACATTCATATCCACATCTGTATGTGACAGACAGAACTTCTGATAGTCAGTGAAGCACACGGAAAGTGGCTGATTAAATTCTTCCAACTGAATTTGTAGGCTGAAAATCTGATTTCAAGTTTTTCCACTCTTTCTAAAACCTGACAGTTCGACATCCACCTCCCCAACTTCAGCTGATCCTTAATGTGATTTAGAATGACATGAGGCTGCATTTTTACTCAATGAAATGTGCACTGCAATTTGTTCTAAATGTTAAAGGAGGAAGATTAGTTAGATTTTGGTATTAGTAATCACTCAAATTAAGCAAAAAAATCAGTGACTTCTACCTGTTCAGATACAGGTAAAATATGGATGGATTTTTTCCCTATATCAAAAACGTTATAATTAAATTTTTAACAAAAGTTAAATCAATAAGCATAATTAATACACATCACCTTTCGTGTGTCTTGCTATGAGAATGTACACCCCGATCCTCTTATTGTTTTTTATGGAGGAAAGGCAAGGAATCCTTTAAGAGGATTAATACATGCAATGTGCTTTTAAATGAAAAAAAAATCACAATATTTGAAACATTTCTTAGCAGAAAGCACTTAATAAAATCTATTAGCAGTAGTAAAAAAATATTCAAAAAGGCAATCTGTAAAGCATTTTCTTGTATTTCCTATGTGCAAATAATTTTGTGTGGACTACAAGGATCAGAGAATGAAGTGTCAGCAAATAACTTCTGAAACACAAGATACCCTTGTAGTTAAATATTTCATTTCTGCATGAGTGGTCGTGAACATCTATGGATTTACCAGCCTTTTGTAGCCTATATAGCAGGATAATATGAGAATACCTTCTACAAGTGAAATTGAATTTTAAGATATTCAGATAAAGTGGGTCAGAATAGTATGGAATTATCAACAAACTTAAAACACTTCATGTCAATTTTTATTACATTCAGTAGAACAGAGCTCTCAAAAATGATATAATCTAACCTTTTCAATAGTAAAAAAAGAATACTCCTTCTTTAAAAATCTGATCTCACAAGTATTTTTCTTTAGGGAAATACAGCTCATCTCAGAAATATCCCTCTCTTCCTTTCACTGTCATTTATCATTGAATTCAACTGAATCTCTTTCACTGAGACTTTATAATTTCATCTTTAATACCCCCCACTAATCTCCCTCATGGTGGCCTTCAGCCAACAAATGTTCTTTACATTACAATACCCTCATTTATTCAATTCCCAAGTAACAGATCTGTGAAAGGGTTAACCATTTGATTGTCAAAAGCTTTGGGTTCTGCTGAGCTACTAAATTTCATGTGCACTTATTACCAAGGTTAGGTTCATGCCATTGCTGGGCTGGCACAGCGTTTGCCTAACAGGGATAGACCCCTGTAGGGAAAACTAGACAATTAGATGATACTCTGCACACCTAGCGTTTACTCAGCCTAAGCCGTACTGGTATAAACTCAAAGGTAAACCATCTTTCTCTGATTACTCACTGGGATTGCCGGTTCCACAATAAGGGGTTGCAACTAAATCTAAATTAGAGGAATGAAATTAGTTTACCGGATCACAGCTCCTGCTGCCCCTCCACGCGCTACCAGGATGGCGTTCTACTTTATTTCAAAAAGGGGGTGGGAAGAAATCATTTCCAGCTTAAACGGGTAATAGGAACAGATGTATTTTTCACCATTTATTTTATCAAAAGGAAATTACTTGTCTAACAAGCAGATGCAGGGGCTGAAGTGACGACAGCAAAGTATTTGTCTCCTGCTCAGTCTTCCCACTGTCGCTGTGTTTGTCTGGCAGTTGTTAGGTGAAACTTAGTCTCTCTACCAAGTGACCTGCATTTGATATAAATAATTAAGCCTTGTTTGGAGCAAGTACACGAATGTAAGTTTCCTGGGTCCCAGGAGAATGTCCTTGCTTCCCCCCATCCCCTGTAATCTTTCTCCTAATTCACATTTAGTTATTTAATACAGCATTTAATAGCCTTAACAGGAAATACGGAGAAAACTCTACCTCCTTTTCGAGAAGTGTGGTGATAAGGATGTTCCCACATTAGATGGGAAGGTTCAGATTCCAATTTCAAATTACATAATTGCAGCATCCTAAGGAACTCCTACCCTGTACATTGAGACGTGTGCCAAGTCAGTGTCTCCTTACAGCTCTTTTCTGCTACAGTGTCCAATTCCTGTAAGGTCTGAGAACACTTCTGAAGACTGAACCTGTTTCTGGACTGAAGCTAAATAATTTTGTTGGCATTTAGGCAGGTGGTAAGTGTCTGCACTCAGAAGCATCAGCACCCTACCCTGTTCACCAGCTGACACTTGGATACTCACACAGCTAGTAAACAGCTAGCTTGGGCCGAGGATCCACATAGTGCAAAATATTTCTGTGTGAAGTTGATTCAAGTAGGCAAGTGACTCAATACTCCCCATTTCTTTCATCCAAAGACAGGTCTTCATAATTGGCCACCCACAGCCAAATTAAAAAAATGGGTGTTACTTTCATCTTCACCAAGAAGCAGTCAGAAAAATGTTCTTAACCCTCTTGCAAAGTCTCTTTACTTAGTTTCAGATGATTCTGTCACTTTGAAATAGGAGGAAAAAAAAAAAAAAGCACATCCTGTGGTTTATTTGCCAGCCAACAACATGATATTACGAAAACCTGAGTATACTACCCAATTTTACTAGAATGGAACAAACAATCCAATCACTTGGAAATACAAGGGATAAAGTTCAGGTATTATAACATCCTATTCTGTGAGAACAAGGGTATATCCCACCCATTTATTTAGTGAAAATGAAGCAGAGAAAATGGAGGAGAAGGATAAAATTTCCTTTTGTTTATCAAAAGTATCTGGGTGCATTCTGGACATAAAGCAAATGGCTACTTGTGATACTGAGTGGCAAATAAAAGTTGTATGATTGCACGGAAGAGGGACTAATGGCTTTTCCAATCTTAAAAACAGTCAGAGATAAATGAAGGAGTTCTAATCATCATTGAAAAAAAAATGGTTTTGATTTACAAGAATTGTATAAGATATAGGAGACAATCAACCCTGTTCATATTTGAAGAGAGTATCTAACTGGTATAGCACAAAAGAAAGGCATTCAAATAATTTTATTTATGAAATATCCCTTACTTATCAAATGCATGTTCATATGAAAAACAATAATAATAATTATGGTATTTAGGCCAAGATGGGTAGGAATTAATATCTTTATAATATAGATGGTGAGTTATTTAAGACAGAGAGGAGGGAAATTGTCTACTTAAGGTCATACAGAAAGGCAGTGAAAATAGTAAGAAGATGCACCAGATGTCCTGTTTCTGAAATCTCTGCTATAACCATTAGATCAGTAATTCTCAGTCTGGCAGCCTGTAAGGTCTTCTGGCGTGCTTCATGCCAGTAAATATATAAAAAAGCTAAAACTAAAGCCAACAGCAAAATGTGGCCCACGACATGTTACTTGCTTACTGTTTGGCTGATAAATGGAGCCAGTTAAGGGCCGCTGATGGAAGTGCCTAATTCTTCTGTACATCTTATGTGTAGAGCTAGGTTTTGTCCGTTCACTAAAGCCTGTCTTTGTTGACTTGCTAGAGTAAAAGGCATAAAACACTGCCAGTAATGATGCAGCAAAGGGAGGCAGCTGCTGCAACTGTAAGCAAGTGTCTTCAGTCACTTTGCAGCAGTATTGCACTGCTGAGAGGTGGCAGCACCCACCAGCTCCACCTTCAATACCAACCCTAGCAGCCACCATGACTGGTCCAGCAGCCACCATGACTGGTCCAGCAGCCGAGAGTCATTGCTTTAACCCAGACAACACCTGATTATGACAAGCAAGTTACTCACAGAGATTGTGAAATAAATATGGGCCAAATATAAGCTATATTGAAGCAAATGTTTGACCACTGCATGCTCTAAATACTATTTCATGCCAACTTAAGTTTTTCAGCCTGATTCTTCTTATTTATTGTAGTACTGTTGCATTAACATAGCTAAACATACCTTACAGGCTTTTACTTAGAAATGCTTTTTCAAACTTGATTCTTGTAGCCATCACAGAAGCATTAATCAAAATTCATTGCAGGAAGACATAGCTAAAGAGATGTAAAATACTTCTTGACTAAACTATTCATTGAATGTTCTCGATCTGTGAAATGAAGTCCCACATCATCGTAACTTTGTTTTGGAGATTACCATATCTCCTACCTGGAAATCATGGGTAATGGAAGTTTTAATGTTCTTTCAGTCACACGAATGCATATTTCTTTAATTTTTGCTGTTTAAAATGAATGTGAATTACAAATTTTGACAACAGGGGTAGAGTAACAAGATATATTAGGAAAATAGCTACATTTTTGGCTTTCTGTTGAACATAAATATGTAAAAAAAATTAAACTCGGAGCCAATTTTTTCAATTATGACTAATACAGAGGAGTTTAAAACACGGGCAATGTGTGTTAACTTGATATAGAGGTACTTGTTTTTCAAAATAATAGAGGTTTGAAACAATGCAAGTTATAAAAAATGTAGTATCAGAAAAATACAGATTGTACTTTTTCTTACCAGAGTATCTGAAAAAGAACCAACCCAACAACTTTAATAAGGCTACTGTATGTCTACAGGTTTCCCTGGTCTTGGGGTTTTCCCACAGTAAGTTTTTCTTGGGCAGGGTTCATCCTACTTCATCCAAGATTCCAGATGTCTGGAAACGTGAGAAAGGTTGGAGTTCTTAAGGATCCCTAATAGTCAAATGTGATCACATAGCCCTATACATGAGAATAAATCAGTTTCACTGCTGGTAAGATAACCTGATCATGGATGTGTATTTCCATAGGGGAAAAAAAAATCCCCCTGAAAGATTGCAATCCTATGACTGCCTGTCCAAAAATTGCCCCAAATGCTGCTCTGAAGCTCAGACCTTCTGGGTTTACTACCTCGTATGACAGACATGCAGTCCACTTGCATGTTACAGTTCACCCACATCACCTTGTCAATAAGCCTTAAATCTGAAGTCAGAACCATTTAGTCCCGAAGTTTATTCATTTTAATATCTTTCCACTGATACTGCTGATATCAGTGGCAATCAGACAAAAAGCAATAGGTTCCCCACATCATGTGGACACTAGCATAGGAAGAATCTAATAACAAAGATTGATATTAATTTCATACAGTCACTCAACGGTTCTATCTTTTAAGATAAATGCAGTATAAAACATTCCTGGTTTCTGAATCATCCTTTCCCTTTGTCATTAGGTATTTTGTATGAGATGAAAGACAGTAATAATGAAGAACCCTGTGAAAAATGTATTTACCCCTAATACCGGATCTGCTCTCTAAATATTAATAGAATGTTAAAAAGTAATTGAATTTATCTAAATGAAAATGGATTTATAGTTTTCTGAGAATAAGTTTGAAATTGCCAATAGTTTTTGTTTTCCTCATTTATGTGAAAACTTACCTTTTTATCTAGTATCTATAGATACTATAGTTACTTAAAAGTGCATTTTGTGCATTCCTAATGTTTTGATAAGTGGATGTTTCATATGAAGATAACTCCCTTTTCTTATATTTTAAACTGTCTACATTTTGAGTCCATTCTGTTTTCATGTATCAGGAAATATTTAAAAATTATTGCATCACAGAAATTGTGTCTGAAAGTGTATCAGCAGGTGGGGGATGAATGCTGCCAATGCTCCCAAAGACAATCAGTCATTAGATTTAATATTCATATGTACACATTTAATACTGGAGTATAAAGGGAGGAAAGGATGAGATATGTGGACATTTCACTGAATTTCTACCTTTACTTTGCTTTAGTGTACCCAAAGACAGAAATTCAGGTCTGGAAAGGACTGAAAATGTGGAGAAGCACACAAAAATGTAATGGTGTGAAAGTTTCAGGTACCTATCTGTGCATCTCATTTTAGCCATATATATCTATATATAGAGATAGATATCCAGCTTTTCATATATTGAAACATGTGTTTTGGCAGCCTTCTCTCAGGCACCTGAAATATACAACAAAATAGTACAGAAGACATAAAACAATTCAAAAACCAGGATCGGAGCAAGTGTTTCACAAGGACTGAAACAATGCTGCAAGTGCTGGAGATAGGTAAGGAACTATACCTGGCAAATCAGATGCAGACAAAAAACTATTCATGGGATCTCCAAGGAACAGTCTGTGCCTCTCAAACACTGAATCTACATTTTCTTAGGTTAGATTTCTTTCACATCTAAAGAAATAAATGTTCCCATATCCTTTTCAAATAAGTCCCAGACTGACCCAGTTTGAATGGAAATGTTTATGTTTTAATGTCTTTTTTACTTCAAGGTAAATCATCTAAACTTACATTTTAGTGCATTTAAATTAAAACTAAATTATCATTTCCCTATTTACAGTACTGGACTATTTACTGCCAAATATGTACCACACATGTATATAACAAAGACTTAAGCAGCACTTTTCACTAAAAACATGTCCCTGTTCTGAGATTTTTTTAACTTCCTTTCAATAAACGAAACTAGTATTTAAACCTATGGTCTTATCAGTAGGCACTGGAAGGTTAGGAGAAGTTTGGTACAGTGGTGTGAAGGAGCTGAATCAGAAGCAACGTTCCTGTATTTTGGTGTCAAAGAGCCAACCTAAGTGGTGGCTCCTTCTGTGTCACCTATGCGACCTGTGAACGAAAGGAATAGCCTTGGTCATATCTTTGTGATACAGGGTTCACTGGTTATTTGATTAGTGCCTAAGGGTGAGTAACAGTGGCATCACTTACAGCATCTTTCCAATTACTGAAGGGCTCATTAGCAAGTCCAGGCTCAATGAGACCCCCAGGACCACTGGATGTTTGGGGGTTGTGTTCTAGGAATAGGTAGCACAAGAAGCCAGGGGAGGACCATCAGTTTGTTTTAATTTGAGATGTCAAACATTCCCACAGTTGCCTGGAGCACATCAGTAAAGTCAACAGGGATGATGGTGTTTTAAACAAAAGGCATAAAACACAGTTTAGAACAAGTGTGTGAGTCCATAGGGCATTAATGCAGCACCTTTCCATGAACTAAATACCTTTGATTAGTCATATATTCATAATTGTATGGCTTGAGGTCCTGGTAGCATTCATCAGCTTCTCTCTCAGCATATTTATTAAAATACACTGATAGAAGTTGATTCTGAAGACATAAAGCCTGTCAGTTGCTACTATGCAAACTTTAAATATCCTTTGTTTGCATGTATCCCCTGACTCCACAGGGCAGGATGGAGCCAGGGAGGGGTGGCAGTGGAGCTGGCACCAGGTGTGCAGGCTGCTTCAGCACTCTGACTAAGGAGCTGCCTGCTCTGCTCTTCCAATATAAGCATGGTGTGCTCCAGTCTAAAAGACTGTGCAGGAAGGGGAGGGTTATGTGGGAGGCAGAGCAGTGTGACACAGCTTCAGATGTGAGAGTTCTGACTCTGAGTACAAGACCATCTCCGCATTTGAAAAGAACCATGAACTCCTTCCTAGCCAGGCAGGCATGAAAATGTGCACGTGTGTACATATGTGTAAACACAGATGAATTAGCTTTGACATTCAGAAATCCTTAATTCAGGGGAGCCCTTGCTTGCAAGCATTTTGAGTCATGAAAGCCAGCTCAGATAACTCACCTTTTAGTAACTATGTATTTCAGTCACCCAAAGATGTTCAAATGCTGGAAACTGAAGTATCAGACATTTTTATAAATACAGTGACTGATTCCATGATTTATTCATGAGGTTATAAGGTACTGTTGGGCTTAGCAATCACTCCATAAATAGGGCAATAAAAGCACAGACCAACACCTTTCACTTACCCTAGTAAGTAACTTCATAGTCAGATTTGTATGGTATACTGTGCAGAAAGCCATTTTCTATAAGATAATGAAAATATTTAGAAAACCTCTAGAGCAGTGAGGGCTATAGAACTCCTAAAACCATAATTGTTTTACGCTATTATTAGAAATGACAATATTGGGAAATTATTGAAGTTTCATAGTAAATAGGGTATTACACAAAATAACCCTCAGGCTGTTAAGAAAAGCTTTTTTTGAATTGCTTGAAAAAGGAAGTGGCTACTTTTTTATCTTCCACTACTGCATGACAATAACAATATCCTTGCTGGAATTAATTTTGTTCTATAAGCAAAGCAACTGTAATTCTGATTGCAATGTATTCTATGTAATTTAAAATGAGAAAAAAATTAAAGCAAGTTTTAACAGAAGTAATTGTGTAAGACTCACCAAATTCAGCCTCATGTACTCTGCAATAACTCTTCAGTATATCAACTCCACTCTAAAAAGTTAAAGACAAATTTTATCATTCATTATTAAAAAAAAAAATTAATTGTATTCGCTTAGAAGTTGGGCCTGTACTAAACTATTTTTCTTCAATGTGCTGGAGAAGTATCTTTTTTCTGATATAAGACCAGGGTTTAAATATTTCCTCTCCTGACATGGAAAAGGGAGCAGCATGCATGAGATCTGTAGTTCTGATTTTCAAGAATTTATGTGGACTCTGCTTGATCAACAGACGAGACATCTCCGAGGAGAGCCTGGAGAGTCTCGACTGGCAGCAACACTTACGCTGGCTAATATAATCCTACCAAACTGCTTTAAATCATTTGCATTCACTGCACATTAGAAACCTATAAAGAACCAGATTTTATCCTGTAACCAAAAGTACATCAGGAACTCCAGATCTCAAAGAACTCAAAAAAGCCTGAAAGAAATCATAAAAGTATATTGATGTAACCAAAATATTCTTAAATAAACTGAAAAGCCAAGCTTCTGAATTTCTCTACTGTACTCTACTAAAAATTTATATACTCAGAAAGTTTCCTAAACCATTCTTAACAGATTCAGCTCAAAGACTAAATGTAATATTTATGTCACATAATGGAAGCTGTCCAACGTTATTAAAAATAAACACAATTCACAATAATTTATTTTAGCAGTGCATTACATCATATAGCTTGTTTTCATGCAGTATTTCTGTATATTTTTGAAATGTTATCATGAAGTTAAATTACTTATAGAGGATACGTACATGGAATTAGACTAATTGGTAGATTCACCAGATGGTACATTTGTGACTGCAAACCCAGTATAGGTGGTGTGGTTAAGTTAAGCCCAGGCAGGAAGACAAGGTTAGGCCTGAAAAGTCCCACCTGGTAAGTCATCAGAGTCCTCACAAGATTTGGCTTCCCAATGACAGCTGGATTGATTTGAATATTGGGGTGAATTATTTAGTCTACATTTACTTACTTTATTTTGAGAGGAACAAAAGTAACGATCCCACCTGCATTTAAAGTGATGATAGTGGCACAAGGTCAGCACCAGTTATCTTGTACTGTGCCTGTGTAGGAATCAAGAGGCTTTCCCTGGGAACATCATCTTGGAGAGGTGAAGCCAACTAGATTTCTAGTTGCAACTTGCCAAGGTACTTTAATGGGAGATGAAATCCAGTGTGAGTCCAGGACTAATCTTAACAAAAGAACTAAGTGAATGTAAATTGGTGGTTCTCTGACTATGACCAAGGGCTATACTTGCTCTTGGCCATCTTGGGCACAAGCCTTATATGAATAAACTCACCAAAATATTATTTTTTTCTTCTAAAAATGCAGCACTTCAAGACCTGTGCCTGCTAGAACAGGTTCTTTCTCCCAAATAAACAAACCAGCTGTTAAGTGCATGGTCTGCTACTGCCTTACAAATCTGTCCTCCAGCAATAAGAAATTTTTCACATGCCAAACACTTTCCTAATTCTCAGATAAATCATTAACAGTGTGAACTGTTCTACAACAGGTAGAACTAAGGAGATTACACACGATTAGCCTAAAACCACAAAGGCAGCCTGTGTCTGAGCAGAATGTAGAGCCAAGATAGATAAAATTGCTGGTCCTGGTAGCTGGCTGCTCTCAGAATTCAGTTAGCTTTGTGGTGGGATAGGAGAAAGTTACTGTTTGCACTGTGTGTTCAAACATATTTATATACTTTACATTGTTAGGCCAGAAGTAGTTCAGTCAGCTTTTAGGAGCCCATTTTGGAATTTTTCCACTATTGTTGGCTGCATCTGCACTTCCTGTTTTTTATGGATGTTTCGTTTCAGGAAGTGCTGAGGCCACATAAAATACAGAAATTCATCAAAATAAACTAAACCCAGCCAAACCTATGTTTTTCATGTAAAACTGAAGCATGATCTCATGACTTCACAGAAAAAGCTTGAGCTTTGTGAAATTTCAAGAATTATTTTCAGAGCTTTTTAAGCACCTCACCCTTTCCTTTGTTCTCATTTACAAAGTTTGGTGCTGAACTTGCTGATTTGAGAAGAGCAGGTTAAGAGGGGAGGAAGATAAGGCTATTATACACAGTGGAAAAAAACAACAGCTCAGTGCTCTGCACCACCTTTTTCCATCAGTCAAAAAAATTTAACCAGGAATAGTTTATTTACAGAAAATTAATTTGCACAAGGGCTTTGCAAAGTAAAATATAGATCTATTCTCTATACCTGCACTATATTAAGTTTACATAAGATAATCTGCTTCTATATTAGTGGCCTGATGCAACATCCATGAGAAAGACAAAGCTGTGCTTTTCAACATAGTTGGGATTTCTTCCTGAAATAGTTTTAGAGAGTCAAAAACTTCTTTCCTCGCCTGATCATGTCTGTAACACTACAGGGTCCTCAGTGTACTCACATCTCAGGAGTAAACCATTCTGCCAGTTGTTTTTTTTTCAAGGCAACCAACCAAAATCATCATTATTTTGGCTACTTACTCACCTTTTAACTCTTGCCCAAACTACGTGCTCACAAGCATATTTCTCATAAAAATTCTCTGAGAATCACAGAATTGCTGAAAAAATTATTTTTGCAGTGCAGTAAAACTGCTAAGCTTTTGCCTCATTTTTGATTAATTTCATGCCTGACTCAGTCAGAGATTAGGCCCTGACACAGGTTATAATTAAATATTGAAATCATGAAGTGCAAGAATGTTTAATTTTTAAAATATGAGTTTTAATTTACCTCATACAGAGAATAGCTCTGGTCACCTGCAGAGATGCATTACACACTACATTGCCTAATGTAGGATGCCTGAATAAGGCTGAGCATACAGTTAAAGTAAACTAATGCAATTTACTGAACAGCAGTCAAATATTTATCCAGTTGATGAAGCAGACTTTATGTGAAACTCAGACAATAATTAAAGAGAAGCCTTGCTTAAAACATGCTTATTCCAGTTTTCACAAATATGTTATACCAAAGCAGCATCTTCCTTTTCTCAAATATTGATGTTCTCCTAACACATTATACAGTGAGCTTGTCCTTGGCATTCTCTTGACTATTTAATGAATACATTTCCTGGCATTTGCCTTATCTTTGTTATGTTGTTCTTTGGAGAGCTAAAACTATTAGTTAGCCCTTTACAGGAAAGCATCAGAGCAAGCTAGTAGAAGGTCTTACAGTATCAGAGTTATTAACATGGTATTTGATTAAACCGTAGAGAGATAGGGAATAGATACCACAGAATATGTCCCCTGTACTTAGACTTCCACAGCCTTGGATGTTTTTTCATAGAACTTTCACATTTGTTTTTGTCATTTTATCTGAGCAATAGTCTGAATAGTCACAGGCTAAATACTAATCCCACGATTATTTTGTAGTGCTGAAGCTTTATCTTTCCAAATAGAATGTAAAATGTCAGATATTTCCTCTTCTTCAAAATAAATACATTTTTCTTCAAGTTTTGGTCCTCATAGTAAAAAAATACTTTAAATCCTTTTATACCAACAACCTGAAATATGTGTTGAGAAGAGGCATGCCTTACATGATATAGAAGAAAAAGTAAACAGCATGCAGACATTAATAAATCTGTAAATGGTCTTGGCTTTCATTTTATCACATTGAAGTTTGTGTACTGTATAATTTACAAGCATTATTAAATCTTCACATTTCAAAGCACTATTGGAATCGGGAAGCCTGAGAAGCCCTTCATCAGAAACAGCTAGTACCAACCACAGTAACAGAGGAGACAGCATTTTGACCTGACCTATATTCCCAAAGCAGGTGGAAGCATATTTCCCTAATAATCTACTGACCAGTAGGGAGTGGAGAATATATACTCAATGGCTATTAACAGTTATTAGGAAATCCTCAAATTTTTCAGCAATACAAAACTGGTGAGACATGGGTGTCCAAAATACACCATTTTTCAAAATATACCCTACAAATGACACTTCACATAATCCAAACATTGTCATTTTTTGTAACACAGCTGGAAAATTTGACATAAAGTGGCTGCATGAGGTTTCTGCTACTCTGAAGTAATGTTTTTGTTTTGTCATTTTGAATTTACCACTGTACAAACAGCCCCTGCATCGGAAAGGCAGGTGGTGTATTTTTATGAAATCGTGACTATTTTATCTAGTTCAGAAGAGCAGTAAAGGCAAATACTGACAACACCACGTTAGCACATCAGAAGAAAACTACTGAGCAACAGCCTAACTGTCATAAAGTAACATGACGGCTTTGTCAGGGCTGTGCCAGTGTACATCAGCTGGGGTTCTGGCTCCATATTTAGAAACTGCATCCAACTACACTTCATTTTCAGCTACATCCTCCAACCCAAACCAGCTGCATCTGCAAGCAGCTTGGAGCCTGCCTTGCAAATGTTGCATCTGGACTATTTCTATTCCTGAATGTGGAGTATCACCCCAGCCCTTGCCATGCGTAAAGCCAATGCACCACAGACAGTTGCAGACTTAAGCACAATACCGCCGTTCTTACGTGCCCTAGGGATCAGGAAGATTTAGAGGATTTCTGTGTATGTGAGATCTGTGAAGTCAGAAAATTAGTGCTTGTTAGCAATAGGACATCACAAACTTCTGAGCTGCACAGGATGTGGCATTTGACTCTGTGCTGTTTGCTGTATTCATGTCATTGTTCAAAGCATGTAGGAAAATGGCAAATAACAAAGTTTAACTGAGACGCTACTCATCAGTAAACTCATCTGGGAATTATCAGCCAGGGTAAGGAACAATCCCACCTAACATGTTGCTCTCACCTAAATGGGGGAGGTTGCTATTAGGCCATCTTTCTGCCTGCATTTTCACTGATTGAGGAACTGAGAAAAGGCAGCTGGTTTAATTTTAAACATTAACAAACTCAGGCCTATTTACCAGCTGTATTATATATACCATGTGCATGTTACTGCATTAAGAACCTTGTTGATAATAAAGATCCAACACATGGGAAGAAGTGTAAGAAGCTCAGGCAAGGCCACTAGTGCTGTCATGGTGTATTAGACTTTGTGGTGCTTTTACAATCTGCTGTTGTGGTCAATTTGTACAGGATAATCAGATTCATTATAACACAACTTAAGGTTGGATCCAACCCTCAGATTTCTAGGATTTAAAGGCTAATAGGATGTCAGAAAGGTTTGTCTTTTTATGCTAATGGTTTTGTTGGGGTTTGTGGGTTTGTTTTTAAAAGTAAATTTCAAATTAGGCAATGAAAGTGTTGATCAAACTATGGATTATGTCAGCAAATTTAAAACTATTTTGGTTAACACATTTTATAAGTAATCATTTTTGGGCACTTTTAAATGCTTTTCAGTACTGGTTGGGTTCGTGTTCTTCTCCCAGAAATAGTTCCAGATCTAGTAAAAAGATCTGAGTAACAACTGCTCGCCACCAAACAGGCAAAGAACCGATCTTTTAGTTGTAGTAAAACAGGACCAGATTATAGAAAATCTGTCATTTTTTGAGGATCACTTTAGTTTTTGTGCACAAACATTGCTCGATATTTACAAATTCTGGGTCCCATTCGTAGCCAGTTCTTTGGTGATTCACATTTGATGACATTACACTAATTATTGTTTTTGTTTAGATATTTCTCTTTAAAGATCCCATTATAATATAATAAAACTTTTTAAAGGCCATAGTAGTTTTATGGATCACTGGTGTCCCAAAGTCACTGAGATTAGCCTGGTCCCTACCTCTCTGTAAACACACCCAGAAGATCCCAGGAAAACACATAGAAGCTGATTAATCCACAAAATTTACACTCTACATTTCTTTGTACTACAAGAACTTCCCAGGATTATACAAAACCTGCACTGCTGCTCCCAAAACTACTGACACTGCAAAAGTTTTTTTTTTTCCAGCAGGAAAAGACTCGGCACATGCAAATGTCTTAGGTGAAAATGCTCAAAGATTCTTGTCTCCAAAGCTCACACTTTTATACCTTTATACTTCCTTTGTGTATACATAATGCTGACCCATTCTCCTATTTATACCTGTTTACTCCACAGATGTGAATGAGTCTGGTGCAAGAGCACCTTACACTTTACTGGCTTTCACATCATCTTAGCCATAATCCTCACCCCTTGTTTATCAAGATTGTATGTCAGCGAAGCTGTCACAAGATTGATTCTGCATTGTCAAAAAGAAAGAAAAAAAAAAAAAAAAAGCTTGAAGGGCTTAATACTGCGGCCCTTAATTACAAGCCTAATTGTACTTAATGGATCCACTCATGGGGACTGCGGGAGTGGGTCTGAACAGATTATGCACTGCCCTCTAGAAACCTCTGCTTGCTTGGCACGCACCCACTGAGGCTAAGGCTGATTCTCATGCCAGAGCAGATGCCACTACTACAGAGGGCCGTGGGTTTAGCCTGCTAGAAAGGATTAATTTTCACATCGAACTGTTCACTGCAGCAAGATACATGAGTACACAGTGGCTTGTGACTGTTACAGCTCCATGCTATTTTACAGTGCATAGAGTCTGTAATGGAAGAAATCATTCCACAATAAAAATTATTTAAGATGGCCTTACTTAGCCTGTATGCATCATAGGGCATCAAATTATTTTACATGGTGCATAATGACCAGCTATTGATGTTCTCCACTCAGGCTTGCTGAGTGAATGGAAAACTTCACCTATTCAAAAGGAAGGTTCATTGTGCCATACTGTACTGTGTATTGCCTTGATGGTTACTACTCAAGATTAAATAACAGCCAATAGCTACTTAGACTAATTTAAATTTTCTTACCGGTATTTCTTCTGTACCTCTAGGCATGTTTACACATATATTTGTGTGTGTGTGTGTGTGTGTGTGTGTGTGTGTGTGTGTATTACATACAAAGGTATACATAGAAGTACTAATGGTGGGATCACATTAGCATAGTACAAATGTTTGTTTTATCTGAAATATCACCTCAGTACCAGGATCCTTTTGGTACCTTCAATGAACCATTACCTCACTATTCCAAAGAGTAATACTTTTTAATAAATAAAATAAAATTAATCATTAGAATACTTCATATTCCCTTCAAAGATGGATTTTATTTCATTATTTTAATGGGAAATGTGGCTCCTAAAAAAAGTACTACTCATGTAATCTGATTTGGAGGCTATCTTTCCAATGCTTTGGAAAAAAACTATCCCCTCAAGCCATTCTTAATGCTGATAAATTAATTAAGTAGATTAGTTATCCCATCTTTATATACCTGTGTGTGTGTGTGCATGTAGACACAAAAACTTTACTTCATCTGCAACATAAAAATAATGCCAAATTCTTGTTTGAAGTTGTTAGATGAGAATTGCTCATAGAACTATAACCTTATTTATGCAAATCACTAGAGTTCATGGTAAGTCTGACATTTACAGAATTAATGAACTAAATAATTAAGTGACCTGGTAAGCGAATTGGTAAACCAGAACTATTAATCTTTTAATGAATTCTTTACTATCACTTAAATAATAATTTTTTTTGCATAATTTTAAAGGATTACAGTAAAGAAACATTAGAATAGAAAATCCATTATGTAAAGGAACGTTGTTTTTATAAATCTGTCATTATGTCTCTTTTTATTGAATTCATTTCTATTCAAGGTTTAGAAAAGTGGAAATTCCTGCACTGGTGGCTAACAGTCCCCAACATTTTACTGGTAAGATTTTTTTCTTGCTAAGACAAAAAGTCTAGGATCATTTACCGCTTCAGACTAACCACTGCCTAAAGTGAGTAATTAGCATACAACTGTAATTTAAGAAATCCCCTATTTGATGGTGTGCATCACACATGTTTCAGATTTTCAAAGCAGTATTAAGTTAACTAGGCACAGTAAATGACATTTCTGAACCAGGTCCTCTTAGAAAATTTCTTTTTTCTACATGGTGCTGGTTTTCACCTTTCTACCAGCCTTGTACCACATCTCTTACTTTTCTGTGTCAGAGTATCCTCAACTCACACACTCTCTTAAACTCTGATATACCAATGTTCTTCATATCTATCCTGTTGGTTCACAAACTTGTCTTTCCCCAACTTCTCTGTCAATGTCTAGAACCAAATCAGAAATATCAGAGCGGAAACTTGGAAGTACCATGTACTTCTGTAGGCACCATTTGTCCCATTCAGGAAACCGTTGCTGTACAGACACAAAGCATGCATTCTTTTCTATTCTTCTACTATATTGAGATATACATACGTATATCTATATGTACTAGAGATAAAATATGGTACAATACATGTGCTTCATCTTTTTTTTTTTTTTTTTTTTCTGCATAATCTGATTTGGCACAACTGTCAAATATTTCAAGGAAATGTCAAGTCCTTATAAGAAAGGACTTCAACATTTGTTTTGTTTTTAACATTTCAGTCACTGAAAGCAGCCAGGTAAAAACAACAAAACACATCCAAAACTCTTTAAGCAGAATTTCAAGTAATTTTTACAAAATTAATACTTACACTTAGTTTTCCATTTGTCTCTTTTGAAAGATACTATACAGTGTCACCTGTCTCAAGGTTACAAAACATTTCAAATTGGTATTGAAATGTTATAGAATTATAAAGGTAATAATGGAAATAATTAAATTAGTATCTCATTAGGATCTTCCTTTTGAAAAATTATCTCTGTCATGTACAAAAAAGCAGAAGACAAAAATGGCACTCGGTGGATCAAGTAGGAAAGAATGGGTTTCTACATCAATTTGTTGGCACATGCCAGATACTCAGGCATCTGTCATTACCACCCAACAACTGGATTGTGTTCTCACAACATCCCATGAAACCACTTGACATATCTGTTACGTGATGCAGACTTTAAGTTTTGAATCTGCAAGGTTTCTAAGGATGTTTCCTTTGTGAAGTACAAAGGATCCCACTGAAGATTTCCTGTGGCTGCTGTTTACTTTAGCCAGCTTTAGTCTTTACAAATGGATCCACTGAAATAGTGGTAAATCAAAAGGGCATAGAGAGGGCAATATCTACATGTAGATACTGCTAATATACGTGTGCCTGTGGAACAAAGTCCTAGAAATGAAACCCTACAGTTGATAAAGCTTAGCATTTTGAGGTGGATTGAGCTTACAATGTGGAAACTGGTGAAACTTCATCAACAGAAAATACAATTCTGCTGACTTATGCTGCACCCACAGAGTGGGGCTTTTGCAGTTCATTATGCAAACACAGCTACTTCAGTAGGCGGTAACACCCACAAAAAAATTTCTGAAATCACAGAGCACTATTCTGTCCACAGAAAATTCTATCATTAGTTTAAAAAGCTATAAAGCAAGAAGCAAAACACAGGCAGTATGCTATTCTGCAAGTTCAGTCACTGTTTGTAGCTGGTCAAAAATATTCTACTAGCCAAGACAAAAAAAAATATAAAATCATATAAACCCAAGTTTTGAATATATTTCATTGTGAAGAATGATGGAAAGTGTGCAGACAGAATCTGTGCAGCAAGGGAGAATAAATTCAGTTCACATGACTATTTGGTATACAGGGACGCATCTTTGTAGTTCATTAAGTCCTCTGAACTAACACCCATGCAGAGACTCACCTTGTATTAAACATCAGACAAGCTATTGAACTTTTCAAGTTGTATAGCATATCTAGAACAAAATATCTAGCATATGCAAAAGGTTTTCTAGTCTACAGATGATAATGCAATACAAAGATACCCAAGGGCTAGAGGACTCAAGGGCTAGAGGAAATTGGAAACCAAATGGAAGGAACTGAGGAACTGTGTGAACAGTGGAAATCAGACAGGCTGCTTTCAAAAGAAATTGTGTTGGTTGACAATTTTTACTTAATTATATTAAGGCTGTGGTGTAAGCCAAGGTTAGAGTTCAAATAATCCATGGGGGAGAAAAGAGCAAAAAAGATCTAATCATAGGAAAAATATGTCAAGATACAATCTCCAATAGAAGAAAAAATACACAGGGCAGAGGAACCTAACTTTAGATTGGATTGTTTGGTTTATAATACACTGCAAATGTCAGTTTTATAGAAGTCCTTACGTTTTAGAAAAAATTCCCTCCCTCTTCTCCCCCCAACTTGAATGTTGATTTTCTGATGTTTAAAACAAATTAACACTACAATTGATCCTGCAGTAGAGGAATTACCAGGATCTGCCAACTATTTTGATGAAGATGTTAGGCCTTTGCAGGTAGACACTGAGCTAGCTCAGTAGGTTTTAAAGTTCCTAGATCTCCCATATATGGAGAAAGAATGTGAAAATGCGAGATGAAAATGAGAACAAAAGAAGCTAGCATAAGCTTGAACAGGGGAAATAAAGAATTGGCAGAGAGGTTACCCTTGGAGATTTAAATATGCATAGCTATATATCAAAAGGCCAGTTTTAAAAACTGAAATTCACTTATGACCCTGAAACTGAGGGAGAAAGTCTCAAACACTTTGTTTACATCCTATTTTAGCAATGGATGACTGCACATCTCCAAGCACAAAGAAAATGGGGGAGGGGGTAGTGGAAGTGCTGATTAATTTATTTGAAAAATATTCTAAATGTAATTTAACACAGTTTTTTATGTTGACCAACTAAGCCTCATAATTGCACTTTACCTCTCTAGCAACCTCTGCAGGAAGCTCCCGGCCACAGGAATCACAACAGCCTCCAACTTGTTTGGAAAAGAGAGCATCAGGCCATAAAGGGTGAATAGGTAATGGAAAATAAAGCCTGTATGAATAAAAAGAAATAGCAGAGAGTCAAAGCAAGCATAATTTCTTAGAAAGACACTGAAATAATCTTTTTGAGCTCATTATCTTAAGATCACAGATAAAGTGACTCCAAACAGTATCAGTTTAATGTGCACTGGCAGGAAGCAATCGTCAGCTCTTTGGATTGGCCGCAGACGGTGTACGGGAGAGTTCCCTGGGCTGCCCATGCCTTCAAACAGAAGCTCTTCAGACCGGCAGCGTGGGAATACTGCCTTTGAACAGCTGAGTGATATGCAAAAGATATAAAAACAGATATAAGTGCTAATAATTAAAAACTAAATGAATAATACCCAATGCAGAATTTTTAAGAAGGCTTTGGCATTCAGAGGCAGTGCCAGCCAGCTGTAATAATAATAATCTTTTAAATACTCCGAGAAAGGAAGAAGACGTTAGTATCATTATAGAAACAAAGCGAGTACCCCCACGGATAAAGGTGTGATTCTACAGTGAAAGTTACTTTAGTAGAGCTTCTGTAGTAAACTGAAATGGTTATACAGTTGAATTTTACTGCTCTGAATGAGCAAAGCAACATTACGTTTATTAGTCTGAAGAGACCCTGCTAGAAACATACGGCCTTTTATCCAAGCCTACCCAGAGCAATAAACTTTGAAATACCGTAGTCGTGTTTGTTACTTTATGGGCAACATAATATAAAGAAATAAACATTTTTAGCTGTGTACTTATATAAAATGGAAAACATTCAATCTCTTCTCGAACCACTGAGGTAAAGCTATGCTTTCATCTGACGATGCATGCTCCGCAGATGCAAACCTTTGCTTAAATTAATTTGAAATAACAAATACCAAATTAAACAGCTGAAATAATTTAACTTGAAAACTGTGAACTAAGCATGCTTTGCATGAGCTCTGAGATAAGTTTGATTTATGAGTTCGCTGTGCAATTATGTCAGAGATATCTGCCCTGCAGCTTTTTGACTGTTCTTCATCCCGCTTACTCTTCCAGTATGTGCAGATACCAACAGCTTCTGTAGCCTCTCTGGTCTGTTGCCAGCACCACATAGCTCTGTTCTCCGCTACAAACAGCTGAGGTAAATGTCTGCTCCCTTGGAAATAACTGCCCCAAAAGACTTTCAATATTTTGAGATGACAAGTTACCACTGCCACACACCTTTATTCTTTCTTTCATATATGACAGTACATACTGATGTAATCATAACTCTTCTTTTGATGAAAACCGAAAGTACCAGATGAAATGTGAAAGCGGATGATAAGGGTATGGACTGGCTGGTGTTTGAAATCTCACCTTCTTTCTCCTTCAAATGCAAAGAGGTCCAATAAACAACAAAATAAAGAATGAGGGTGACTGCTGGATGACTGATGTTGACCACGCTATCTATCACAACAGAAAAAGAATCAGACATCAAAATGCCACTGTCATGGAGATGGGAAAGAGAGTAAAGCTATGGGTGGGAAATCTAATCATATATAGATATTGAGATGTTTTCTCTAAAAAAGGATATAGTCACAACCAATAGCAAAACCCAAACCCCAGTTTTCCCCAAACCCCCAAATTTTAGTGACACTTAATTTCTGAATTGAGATCCCGACCCACAGATGTAACATAGGCCTTCTGGTCTGATAAAGACAATGTCTAGGGCATCCAGGAAATGAAGACTTCCTTTAAAGACCTATTAATGATTATTTTTTTAAAAAATCACAGGCCAGGAATACATTTATCTCCAAATCTTGAAGATAATAGTGGGTGTGTTTTGGTGTTGATTTTATCCTTGCCAATAAAACAATCATGTCACATAGGCAGAAGTAGTACAAGTATGTCATGTTTTCTTAAACTACTTAGGGATTGCTTGACCAGGAAATCACTAAGAAAATGACACCATAGCTGATCAATGGCTGAAGCACAAATGTCACAACATTAATAACTTCTTGCTTAAAGCTGAAGAAGTTGATATTTGATAGATATTTAAAGTGCAACATGGTGGTAAAATCCTGCTGTTCTTCAAAGTCCTTTCTCCAGCGGTAGGACATCAGATTTGGGTGCTCAGCTAGTGAAGTGGAAAGGAAAAAGACACGACATGAAAGAACACCTCCCAGTCCCTCTTTCCAAAGCTTAATTTCCAAGCTCATATTTTGATTTCTGACCTTAACAGCATTGCAAAGAGAGTGAATGAGTGCCTCATCCTCATCTCCAGCCCAAGCTACCGTGATGAGGACAGAGTTCCAGTGTCTGCAACACAGGTAAATATTTCTGCTTTGTGGTATTTCCTGAGCACTAGTACTGCAGCCTCTTGCTGCTGATGTACAGCCCTCCCTTGTGTGGTTACATGAAAAAAAAAAGTATGTTGTGAGAACATTCTGGGTTTTGGGGCCTACTGAGATGAAAGGTTTTAGTGAGAGACAGCCAGGACTAGGGAAAGCCTGGGGAGTGGCGGTACTTGGAAGCAGCTGTGGTGCTGTGGTTGCCATACCACAGAACAAATGCATGCCAGGAGGAAAATTGAACTATTCTATCTTGCCATCGAGCTCTGAAACATGAACCTCTATCTTTCCTTTGAAAAAAACCCCAACAGAACAGACCCCAAACATTGCATTTTTAGGAATCCAAAATAGGAGAATGAGGGGAAACTAAACCAAACCAATCTCCTGCATTCTTTTCTGTTAAATGGATAAAATTCATCAGGACTCACTGCCATGGATAATACAGTTCAGCAGGCCCCAAGCAGCACCGTACTGACAGAATAGTGTGAGATTTTTTTCTTTTTCCAGCAGTAGAAGGTATGCATGGATAGTGGTATATTTCCTGAAGTATATATACACCAGGGACCAGAGTTCTTCTCACTTATTTACATTGTGCCTTCCAACCCTGATGAGACCAGAAAGGTCAGCCAACTTGGGAAACCCAGCAAATTCCTGCATGCAACACACAGCTGACCGCTGCGGCAAGAAAACAGAGTATACCCAAAGACATGACAGCCTTCCCCTTGTGTGGCAAGGCTAGGTCTTTCCTACTTAATATTTTTGAAACCTCTTGCAATTCCAAGTAGAAGATAGTTTTCCATTCAACTTAAAAGGCACCTTCTAGTGGTATCTGAAAAAGGCAGCATTTTTCTGCCGTGGACTTGATTTCCTCTTGTGACAAGGCTAGATTGCTTGTGACCAACACCGCAGCCTCAGTTCAGCCTTGCCTTGCACCTTAGAAGTGTGCATCGTCAGAAGACACCATCATGTTCCAACAAGACAACACTTTCAAGGCAGCACAGATTGCAGCACTCCTATTTGTAGCCAAAGCCCTTACACTAATTCATACTTTTTGGGTAGAGAACCAGAAAGTAAATAAAAATTACTGAATGACCCCTGAGATTATCCAGGGTTTTATGTGGCTTAGAGACATCTTCAGCCCTGACTAAAATTCACAACACCATTTGATAGACTTCTAGAAAGGTGAACTAAATTGCATACTCAATATTCAAGATTTCTCAGGTCCACTAAAGAGCATTTCACCAGTCAGAAGAGAATGGCATATAATATAATATAATATAATATACCTCCCATTGCCTGGCCATACTGCACAGTCCAGAAATATGCCCTTGCCTACCTAGGACAGGTTTATAGTTCCTATACACTACGAGGGAAGTGCAAAGGGACCCTGGTGGAATCCTTGCCTCATTTAAAAGCTTGCTGTGGCTGTAAGATGACATCCCTTGCAAAAACTCATCTTTTTCCTTCCTCCTTCAGGAACACCAGATCCATATTTTCATGATTTGAATAATATAAGGCCATGATTATTACAGACTTAATTTATTTTAGGGTCCAGAAAAATCCAGTTTAGTTGACATTGGGAATATTTAAAGTACTTTCACAAATGAAAATCTATAGTAATTTTCACATTATGAAACCTAAGCTCTTAGTGAACCCTGACCTTGTGGGAGATATGCTGCTCCATCTGGATCCATATAAGTCTGTGGGCCCTGATGGGATTCATCCACGGGTACTCGGGGAGCTGGTTGATGTCATCGTGGACCACTCTCAATTATTTTTCAATGGTCTTGGGAATCTGGATAGGTCCCAGTTGAATGGAAGGTCACAAACATGGTCCAAACTTTCAAGAAGGGTAAGAAAGAAGATCCTGGTAATTACAGACTGTCAGTCTTAGCTCAGTGCCTGGTTAAATTACTGAGAAAATCATACTGGTAGTTACACCTGAATGACAATGCAACCATTGGTCACAGCCAACACAGGTTCAGAAGAGGAAGGTCCTGTTTATCATATCTGATTTCCTTTTACAGCTGTTTGGCCAAAGGAAACCAGTTGATGGTTTGTGTTTTTTTTATTTCAGTAATGCTTTCAATACTGTGCCTCACAGTATCTTGCTGGACAAAATGTCCAGCATACAACTATTCAAAGCCATAATGCATTGGGTGGGCAATTGACTGACAGGTTGGTAGCTACCACAGGGTAGTAGGTTATATCTGTCTGGCCGCCAGTAACTAGTGAGGTTCCCCAGAGTTCCATTTTAGGCCCAGTCCTTTTTAACATTTTCATAAATGACCTGGATCAGGACTATAAGGTTTCTTAAGTAAATATGCAGATGACACCAAACTGAGAGCAGCTGTTGACTCCATTGAGGGTGGTGAAGCCTTACAGAGACCTGGGCAGATTAGAGAGTTAGACAATCACCAACAGCATGGAGTTTAACAAGGGGAAGTGACTGATTCTGTGTCTGGGAAAGGGCAACCCTGGCTACACACACACATCAGACTGGGGGATCAGATGCTGGAGACTAGCCAAGCTAACAGGAATTTGGGGCTCTTGGTTGATGACAAGTTAGACATGAGCCAGTAGTGTGCCCAGGCAGCCAGGAGAGCCAACTGTATCTTGGGGTGTATCAAATACGACATTGCCAGATGGTCCACAGAGGTAATTGTCCCACTCTACACTATGCTGGTGGGGCCTCACCTTGAGTAGTCAGAACAGCTTTGAGCAACACAGTACAAGAGGGACATAAAACCATTGGAGAGTGACCAAAGGAGGGTAACAAAGATAGTGGAAGGGCTGTAGGGGAAGTTTTATGAGACTGGAGTCCCTTGGTTTATTCAGCCTGGAGAAGAGGAGGCTGAGAGGAGACATCAAAGTGCTCTGTAGCTTCCTGATGCGGGGAGCAAAAGGGCAGGCGTCAATCTCTTCTCTTGAGTAACCATTGATAGGACCTGAAGGAATGGTATCAGGCTGAGACAGAGGACATTTAGGTTGCATGTTAGGCTGTTTACTGAGTGGGGGAAGTACTGAAACAGGCTCCCCCAGGAAGTGGCCGCAGCACTCAGCTTGACTGAGCTCAAGAAGCATCTGGATGATGCTCTCTGACTTGTCTGGCCCTGTGTGAAGCCAGGAGTTGGACTTGATCCTTGTGGGTCCCTTCCAACTCTGTATATTCTATGATTCTAGACCTGACTGGAGAAAGCTTGCCCAGTATATATAGTGATTATAGGAAATTCCCTCTTACTTGGTATTCTCTTATGTATTTCCCAGATCTCCAGAGAATTTTCTGAACTGCCTTGGAGAATTGGATAAGGTCTCCAAAGAATTTCCAATGCTCTAGAAGGCCCAAGGCAGCTTTTCCAGTGTCAGAAGGTGAATGAAGGGCTGTATTAGCCTGTAAGTTTGCCTGTGATGACTAATGGCAGTATTGTGAGAAGAAAAAGTAGGCTCAGATGAAACAGATTCTGACTTATCTGGCAGGTCTAAATAATTTAAAAGCACAAAGCATAGCTAGCCTGCTAGAATGAATAAAGCACATCCTGCTGTGAATGAAGAGACCTATGTTTTATCAGCTTAACGTTTTGGTCTACGAGGAAGGAGATTGGGGGGTTCATTGGATAGTAAAGTGCAAGGATAGTAAATTGAAACTTGCTCACAGCCGCAAGAAATAGCAACAGTTCTGGAGAAGACAGCAGATGTGTCACATCAGTGATCATTTACATCACAGTTGTTTCCTGAAACCATGACAAATGCTGAAGTCCTACTCACCAAAATAGCAGCTTCCCCAATGGCTTCCTTTAAACAAATACCTCACGAGACAGTCAGAGGTGTGTTCAGAGTCTTGTGACATAAGGGCTAGCATGAGAGATGCTGGGATCTGGGACAGGTATCAAGCTACCCATGTAAAACTGTCTTGTTTACTTCTCACATATTTGTGGGTTTTTTCATTTTCTTTGCCAGAGCCTCCAGCACCTATACATTCTGGCGTTCTTTCAGTATAAAAAGCAGAAGATATTTTGAAACCTCTCCTCCCCAGTGGCAGTACCTTCCAGCTACTTTAGTCTCTGAACAGCCATGTACCTCCCTTCTAATCCACTTTTTTTTTTCCCTCGAGACTACCTGCCAGACACCAAACTCCCTGCTCCATGGCTAACTCTGCTGGACAGCCCAGAAATGGGTAGTACAGTCTGCAAAGCCTTCCATGCTGCCATTACGCTACCAGTCTAGCCCAGCCCTCAGGGACATGGGGTACATTGATCATTGGGCACTCCCTGCAAGTAAACAGTGAAGTCATTTCTCAGGCGTGTACAGAAAAGTATACACACTGGTACTTCACTTAAAAGCTGATTCTGATCATAGATGCTAAGCACATAAGGAGTTTTAACTAAAATAACATACAGAGCAAAGTTAGTATATCCTGTTGATAGCCATCATCTCCTGGAAACCTCTAAGACAATGTCAAATAAATGAATAACCACTCCTAACATAAACTAAATAGGAAATTCTCTTTACTTAAAGTTTCCTTTGTGGTTTGATGCATATGTGTTTTACTGGACTGTAAGGCATAATTTTATTTTTTTTTTATAGAATCATTACCTGAAGAAGATATTCCTCCCATTCTGGTTCAAAACTCTCTTAGAAAAGGAAATACAACTTTTGTCTGTTAAGGACAAAATAAAGGATTTAGTGAACAGTTCACAAAACCCCTTTGATGTAGTTAAGGTATTATTTGTGTATTCCAAGTGGAGCAATACACGAATTAGCATGTGCCAGTTATTTTTTTATTTTTAAATCCAATTAATTGTTCTAGTTACAGTACCACTAATTTTTTATCTAGCTGATTAACTAGAGAATAATCCAAATACATTTCAAATTATAAATCTTTCATGATTTGGGAGATTTTATACAAATGTACATTTGACAGTGCTAATTTAAAGCAAATATCAAGCTTGATTAAACATTCCCAAGATAAGAAGGATAAACGATTGAATTATTTTATAGATTTAACTACCATTGATATGATGTTATAAACAGAAATATTTTGATGTTCATCATTAATTTTTAAAAATAATTCTTTGGGAAACAGCCAAGAAGGACTGAAGAAGTAGGTCAGAATGTATGCACAAAACATTTGTATTCTTTACTATATAAACACTAATTTATTTATTGAAATAATACACTGTTAATTATTTATTAAAGAAATTATAATTTTGCTGAGCTTCCCTCTGAAAGAAAAAAAATCATTAAAATGTGGCTAATGCAACAGCCAAGGCTATGATTGTTTCACATCTCTGCCTCCCAACTGTTTGCCAAGTATTTATTTGCAAATCACTATCCATTGAAATGTAATCTGCATCAGAGCATCTCCAACAAGCAAGTGAATTACAAAGTGTTTTAGCAAGATTTAAGTACTTTAAACATATCCAGGATTCTCCATCACATTTTCTGTCCCATATGCAGGAGGCTACAGCAAGAGAAAAACTCTTTAGGGATCTGTTTTCTGGAATCGTTGCTAAGGAAGGTAAATTTCACACCACTGGCTATTTCCCCAAATCCAGGCTTTTGAAAATGCAGATACACCAAACTCTATTAAGTAATACAGGAAAGGGAGGGAAAAGGCTCTTTGCAAGAAGTGACATTACACACAGAGGCTTTTTATGTTTTTTCTCTTTTTTTCCCCGTTTTCCTCTTTTCTTTTCCTATTTTTTTTAACCAAAGAACACTGATTCACCAAAAGTGTTTAAAACTCTTCTGAGTACAATCAATCCTCCAACCATAAATTAGACTTCATGCAAACACTCAGGTAAACAGAGAAAGCTGAAGCATGAAAACACCCATTACCGATAAAAAATTTGAGCACATGTTCCCAGCTGGAGAGTGAGTAGAACCACAGTCAACAAGATAGAAATATGCGCCAGCACGTTATTCTCCAAGGCAGTGCTGTAAATGAGCCAGTGTCCAGGGATGGCTTGCCTATACTAATCTCAAATGGCCTCTCTGGTTAATATATTTAAACAAAAACATGGATTTTCTGCAATCTATTACTATGCTTGATTAATTGGGACATCAGTGTAGATAAGCATTTTTCTCCTGTTTTCCATATGATGCACTTAAAATGAACATATTTTCCTAATGATGTAATTTCATTTCATTTCATAAATGCTACTGCAAAACAAGCAATATTGTGTCCAGCTAGTGCATTAATAAATATAACATGAAATTGGTTAATGCAACACACATCTCTCTCAATATCAGTTAGGTCTGTGTTATTGTGCAAAAGAAAAAAAAAGATGTTTTTAGTTTTTAGTTTATTTTTGCTTTTTCCAGTAGTATGGACAGATTTAGGAGGGAAGAGAAAGCGGGTTGCTTTTATGTCAGATTCAACTGATATTTGTTCTTTCTAATTTAGGGGAGCCTGGTTACCTGCGTTTTACTAAACTTCACTGGACCACTTTGCAAGTGGCATTAAATCAAATTCTTTACCAAATTGTGGACAGATTAGACCTGCTGCATTTCCCTTGTCTAGGAAGTCAGTTATCAAAGAAACAGATGAAGTTAGTTTGGCAAGATATTACTTTGGAAAGTCCATGTTGCATTATCCTTTATTCCTCATTATATTTCTTTCAGGACTCTCCCTATAATGTCATATAATATCTCAGATGAATGGGTCTCCAGGGTTTCAGCTACCCCATGGCCCCAACATCATCTAAAATTTGAGGGTCCTATTTACTGATCCCTGTCAGGAACTTCATAACTTCATTTGACAGGTGTGCTGACAACATTGCCACTGCACTTGCACTTTCATACACTTAATTATTTGGGTATTTTTTGGTATGGAGATGCTTACGACATGTGACATAATTGCCTTATGTTCAGCTTGGACATTCTAATTTCCAGTCCGTCCTCACCTCCCACAGTCAGGACTTCTGTCCTTACAGAAAAAAATACATTTGATCTAAATTTGATGTCACTCACGAACCATTTTATACTTTGTTTCCCTATTCATACAGTATGGTTTGGTTTCTTCTGTGTTCTCTCCTACATGGCTGGGAGGAAAAAACCGACAAACACACACACGCACACACACACAAAAAAAAAAACCCCTAAAACAACTTTCTGCTGTTTGTTTTAGTTTACAAGGTCTAATTCAGCTTGAGTTTTGGCATTTAGCTCTACTTCTCTATTTCCTGGGGATTTGGATATGGAATACTCCCTATCCCTTTAAGCGATCCACTTATTTCTCCTGCCCTTTCAGAAATGGTTATTTATCCAGTCAGCTCTGGAGCCCTTCCCTACAAGATCTTCCCCTTGATTAAGATGCAAGTTCCAGACAGTTTTCACACCTTTGATTTAAAGAAATTTCACGCCTTCTCCACATTAAAATCCCTAATCTCTTTAATCCAGTTGACCTCATTAACTAGTTTCCTTAATTTTTCAAAGTTTATCGTTTTGAAATTGAGATCCTAACAAGCTTGGATGCAGCTGGACTGGTGGGGGTGGTGGCTGCATAGTGGTGCAGCTGCTGTGCTGACATGTTGAGTTGATGCCCATGAATGGAAAAGGATTCAGCCCCCTCCACCTCCTAAGCTACTTCTAGTTAATTAAGATAAATCAATTGGTGATAATTTGATACTAAGTTATTTTCTAACAATTCTTTCTTTATGCCTCCATTGCAAAAAACAAATTTTTATATGTTATCTGGATGGAGGAGGACTCTTAATATTACTGATGCATCTTGCCTGCTGTATTACTTTGTTTATGGCTGTAAATGGTTTTATGATATTTTTTCCTCAAAGCTGTTTTACCCTATGCTTTAAATGAAATTTTCAAACACTTCTGTAGTTGACAATCACTGTACTAGGTACAATCAGAAAAATTTCTTCCTTACCTGTTAAAGAAATTCATTATCTTATGACCTAAGACAACTGTCTTAGAAGCCTGTTCAAAGTGGAAGTTGCCACAAAAAAAAAAATAAAAAAAATTTAGTGTTGATAACTGAAAGATAACTGTTACTGATGATTTGCCATTCTGCCTACTAATACTGGGAAAGTACATTACCTCTGTAAGAACTGATTGCTAATAAAATTCTGAAATGCACAAATAGGAACTAACATAAAACTATGGAGTGGGGAAGGCTGGTTATTGCCCCTAAGTCTATCTAAGAACTCTTGCACATTTTGTCCCTTTCTCTACTTTCTAAATCTCCATGTTGCGAACATACCTTTGTTATTTCTTTTGGGAGGCTGCTGCACACCTTAAAAGGTCTCAGCAAGCACAAGATTTTCTCTGTCCTTTTGCAGTAATTTTGCCTTTCTTAACTTACTTTCACGCCTCGAACCAGAGGCAAGAAAACACAACTTAAGCACTCATGGCTACACAGTAATAGTAATAGCAGAAAGACATCATTTCCCATTCCCATTTCTGGCTTTTAAATGGCCAAGTCTCTATGCGTTCGCTGGATCAGACGTGGAAAGCCAGAACGTACACCATCCATTAACTGTCAAGCTCCCTTATTTTAGATACCAGCCCCAAGGGAATAAATAAAACACAGCAGAGCGAACCTAACAGCAAAATGAAATGCACTTGTGCACTTGCCTGTGAAGATGGGCATCCAGTTCAGTGGGTATAGCCCTGTGTTGCAAAGAACAGGATAGTGGCATGTTGCCTTTTATGTGGGACAGGCAAACAAGAACATTTGTATGTTGGAGCTGCTCTGATACTGTGAAGTATATTGAAAGATAAAAGTACACAAGGCAGAGCATGTGTCTCCTAGGCACAGTCATGCTGTGGAGGGAAGTAATTTATCCCTGCTGGGTACATCCATCATAATCCAGAGCCTGGAAATACCTGTTATTGCAGTGCATTCATTCCAGAGCTTATACTATGTGTGTTTGCTATTTGAGTTGACTTGCTGCAATGCTGGTGTCAATTAGCTTCTGAGAGTCCTTACTATGATTTTTGTCAGTAAAGAGCAGGTTCACCTGTAAAAAGTTAACTAATATTGAAAATATGGGCAAGCGGGAAAGTTGCTCCTGTGCTTCATCACAGATTAGAGTCTGAGCCAAAATGAAGCAAGTTAGAATAAAAATGGCCCCTAAACTGCAGTTAACACCTTCCTCACCTGCAACCCCTCAAAATCCAGAAGCTCACATCATGAAGACTAAGATGAGATGTATTCAGAATTTAACTAATCTTACCTGTTAATGATTTATTAGAAATCACTGCAACTCTTTGGCAACTGAGTGTTTTTACTTGAGCACCCTGTGGGAAACACCCCAATAGTTACTTCTTAATTGTGAGGTATGTTTTCAGACTGGCAAATTTATTTTCTTTTTTATTTTCCTTTAAATATGAAGTTTTTTCACATGGTCTCAAATAAGTTCAGGTCTCACTTTATGCTAGGAAAGAAAAAAATGTCAGAAGACTGAAAATTGACATATATGGTTTTAGATTCCCTCATTGCAAGAAATCAGTGTGGGATTCCTTTGATAAAAAATAAATCTCAGGAAAGCTAAATATTAAGGTTTTGAAGCAGAAGGAGAAAAATATAACCTCTGCTGTCTACTAAAAAACAATCACAAAAGAAAATCCTTGCTTGTACTTTTATGTGATGAAACAGAAGTGCAGGGAAGCATTACGTCTGAGCAGTGATGGGAAGAGACTGCTTCGTTTCAGAACCTCTGACATCATAGGTGCTAATCAGGGCCAAAGGCTCCCACTGCCTCTAGCAGGAGAAAAGAAGATGGCACTGACTTCAGACATGGAAATCCTGGTTCATGAGAGCGATCATTCCTTGCAGCTCTGAACTTGCAGAGATCAGGAGATGGGTGATCTGCAGAAAGGGGCCACTGTCAGGAGAGCGAGTCACCAGCTGGGGGTTATCCTCCATAACACACTGTACTCTCACCTGCTCAGTGGAGATGCTTTTTGCTATTGCATAGGCAAATCAATCAAAATCATAATTATCTTTTTTTTATTCTCAAGACTTAAAGTACAGTCATTCCTTTCAGATCCATTCTGGACAGATGTCCTATGATACAAAAGTCCAAATGACAAAAAAGTCTTGAGACATGCTGGTGTTTCCTTTAATGTTCAGTATTCCTTTAAAGCTGTCTCTGTGTGAGGAAATATTTCTAAAGCTAAGCTTTTGATAGCATGATTAATATTTCCAGGTTGACAGTGTAGAGGTAAGCATAACCAATAGTTAAATAAACGGCTGAAGCTCCCATATACATGCAATAGCCTACCACAGCTTTTAACTAATCATTAAATAAAACAGAGCTAGCACATTGCTGTGAGCAAAATAATCTTTCTAACATGACTCTTAAACAACTCAGTAAATCACTCTTCAGTAATTTCTTTATCTAACTGGCTCAGTATCGTTGATAGATTCCTGATAGCCCTAAGAAATATTTGCTCAGTGGGTTGCCTACGTGTATAATCTTTACTTATTTGCTACACTAGTTTATCTCATTTTTTCCTAACTGAAACCCCATTTTATTATTTCATTGTGAAACGTTTTCTCTGTGCAAAGGGTGAATTTATTAGACGGCTCAGATGCCTTCATCCCTCTGAAGGACTGAATGTTCTGTGGTGATTATGTGACAAATTAGACAAGAGAAATACCTTTGCCCAGTACTACATAGTGTCTAAATAGCTATGTAGTACAGGAGCAGTAATGAAGCCATGCCTTTAAAATAAAAATATTGTTTACAGTCCCAGTAAGGAGGAAAGAAGAGGTGGTGGAGGAGGAGGAGATGGAGTGAGGGGTATGTGGGTTATAGCGTTGCACAATTTACAAGTCAGCATGGCTGAAGCCCTTTTGGAGAAAGCAGGTTTTTAAAAGAATTGCCTAGATGCAAAAAAAAGGTCTCTTGTGGCTAAAATGCACAAATGTGTCTAAGCCGGTTAACTCTTTCTGTGATATAAGATTTCCAGCTAAAGCAGATCAAACAAAGGGACAAGCCTGTGGCTTTGTGCACACAGAGCGAGTTGGACTCTGCCCCTACAACTTTATAACGACAACATTCTAAGTCAATACCTCAGAGTGGCTACCCCAAGGCACATCTCCTGTGTGGCAAGAGAAAGGTTAATGGTGCATATAGTAGTTTCTGTCTTCTGTCAGTACTTAGCAGTTTGCTCTCACTAAAATTAAACAAAATCGGCATCCAATTAATGGCCTGGGCTTCAGATTGCCTCTGGTATTGCACTTGTTTTGGAATTGAATCTAAGTATGTGATTAAATCTAATATATGGTTGATCTGTGGTTCAGAGGGAAATCATTTGCCGGAGAATAATCCTGGGAAAAAAAAAAAGTTGAAGCCTTTAAATACTTTATTCTTAAAAATACAATATCTTCTTAGAATTATTTAGAACTATAAGTAAAAAGTTTCACACACTAAATGCAAAGATCCTTAAAAATTGCACGTCTCCTAAAACTCAGAACAAGGAAATATGTGACTATTATAAAATACATTCCTGCTCTTCTATGTCATTAAAAATGAACACTCCTAAAGTGTTACATTAGATTAGTCAAGTTACAAAGTGATTAAGGACCTGAATTTGTGGTTTTGGAAATGTATTGGATAGATGTAGAGTGGACAGAGCAAAATGTGCTGTAAGGAGAAATTAGTGTGCAAAATATACCCATAGTTTAAAAGAGAAAAAAACTACATTAATTACAGTGCTACCACTGTGAAGATATTATCAATAAAAATATTTAGCAGTTAAACATCCACAGGGTTATTTACTTTCCATAAAAAAAACAACAACAACAACAAAAACAAAACAAAAACAAAAACCAAACAACAACAAAAAAAGAGTATGAATTCTTGGGATTCAGTTAGATGGAAAAGATTCATTCACATTGGTCAATAGAGCTTTGGATATGTGAAGGAGCTCCTGGACTAAGTAACTTAGTGTATCATCCAAACTGGAGTAAAAGCACAACCAAAACCTGAAAGCCAACTCTACATCAATCTAATTTCAGTAATTTTATTTCGAAGGTTATTCTATGATACATTTTGCTTCCAACAAAAGGAGAAATTGGTGGAAATCCTGATTTGTTTTGAAAGAAACAGCAGACCAAATGAAGTTTAACTTTCCAAATGAGGGTGAGTCCCGGAACATTTTTTGCTGGAGTTGTCATCAGGCAGATTTCAGTATTACCATCATTTGAAGAACTCAACCCATAGAGAAAGTTTTCTGCTTTCAATTCCTTCTTTTATTTGAAGAATAATCTGGAAAACATGAGCTGTAAAGAATCTTGAACAAAGTGCAGACAAAATATCTTTATACTGGTAAAAAGTATTAAAGAAAAAGCAATAGCCACTACTACCTTTTACCATCCAATCTGTTTTGGTTTTTTTTTTTTTTTTTTAGAAAACAAACAAAAAGTTATACCTCTATTTTTAGAGTTTTATCTGTTGGATTATTTTTTCTGGGCACAGACATTGATCGTCATTTGAAGGAATCCCCTCTGTGACCACAGTGCCTCATGTGTCCAAGAGATGCTATATTCACAAGAACTTCCAGAGAAAAGTGCTTCACAGGCTTGTTGATGATTGTTTGCTGATGGTATAGAATAGAATCACAGAATCTCCTGAGATGGAAGGGACCCATAAGGATCATCAAGTTCAACTCCTGACTCCACACAGGGCCAGAAAAGTCAGAGACTGTGACTGAGTGCATCGTCCAGGCACTTCTTGAGCTCAGTCAAGCTGAGGGCTGGGACCACTTCTCTGGGGAGCCTGTTCCAGTACTTGATCACCGTCTCAGTACAGAGCCTCTTCCTAATATCCAACATAAACCTCCTCTGTCTCAGCTTCATACCATTCCCTCAGGTCCTATCAGTGGTTACCCAAGAGAGGAGATCAGTGCCTGCCCCTTTGCTCCCCCTCATCAAAATCCACATACCATGATGAGGTCTCCCCTGAGCCTCTTCTTCTCCAGGCTGAAAAAACCAAGAGACTTCAGCCTCTCCTCATAAAACTTCCCCTCCAGCCCCTTCACCATCCTTGTTGCCCTCTTCTGGTCACTCTCCAATAGTTTTATGTCCCTCTTTACTACAGCACCCAAAGCTGCATGCAGTACTCAAGGCGGGGCCACACCAGCATGGTAAAAAGAGCCATAAAGGTTGAGGTAGAGGAGGGCTCGCTGATTGATGTTGTGAGCAGCGGCTTATAGGTACATGAGCAGAATGAGAATTCCTGCTGTGCTCATGCGGTCAATACAAAGTTAGTGGGTACCACTGTCTTCTCCAATGCTCTGTCCAAGGAATGAACAGTCGTGACTCTATAACTCTGTTGTCACTTTAACTCTGCTTCGCATGTTCTCTTTGCATTTCATGTTGATCACCTTTCACAAAAGATGAAAAATTGGTAAATCTTTAACTTGGATCATTGCCACTATGTCTGGCATTCACAGCAGTGGATTCCAACTAAAATCAATGCCTGCTTTACACAGGCTATTCTAAGTGTATAGCTCTCTATCTGCACAGCAATGGGAAAGAGAAAAGAAAAAAGGAACTGCAGACCAAATGAAACTGGTCTTCCACAACATAAATAGCATCTTCAATATCCACACTAATGAAATAAGATTCATATTTCAGTTTCTTTCTTGATGACCAAATCATCATCACATCAAAAATCTTTTGTTTAGTTTTGCCTGTGCTTGTCAGCTTTATCTGACATTATGGTCTTTAGAGATGTTATGTGGGGTTGTGTCACAAGGACAAAAAAACATTCAACAGGCTGTCTTGGGCAGAATGAGTTCCAGCTTTTACAAATCTATTTCAATTAGGCCTTTCATTTCAAGGAACAGACAGACTTTAAATCTGACACATAGAGACCTCATGCATCACTACATTTACACTTGCGTTTACTGCTGCAAAGCTAGTGCTATCACAATGGAATAATAAACTTCTAAACAACAACAACAACAAAACCACCAAAAAACAAAACAGAAAGAGATTATTAATCATTTCACAGGACAGGTATCACATTCATTGCTTTAGCGCAGCTAAAACAAGTTTGTTGCTACTCATGTGATGCACAAATGCAGCTGTCAGCTTAAAAGACCCAAATGCTATTGTAAGATGAATCATAGAATAGTATTTATTACCCATGTTCATTTTTAGTATACTTTTTTTGCAGAAGGTTCCCTTTTCATGATTATTCTGCCATAAAACATCTAAATCACCCAATGAGGCCTGAGGTATTTTGTGGCTGTACCACTACCGGTGTAATTTTTGCTTACTTATTAAGACTTGCTCTTGTTATTTTGCTCTTACTGCATATACTGCATACTGTAGCCATTTGCCTCATTTAAACTGTACTGAAAATAATTACCAGACAAATTTTTAGCTCTAGAAGTGCCCAAACTCTCTGAAAACCACAATGATGTAAAATCTAGATAGTTTAAATAAATGTCACTATGTAATTAAAATCTCTTGAAGATGCAGCATAATGGTAAGGCCCGTGTTCACTTTTGGAGATATCACTTGCAGAACTAAATATTCCAGGGAGGCTGCAGCATCCTCTTTGATTGGATGGGAATAGTTGACAGGGCACAGCAGTTTTAATATAGCACCAGAAGGAATATAGATTGACAAGCAAATGCCAAACTCTGAGGATATTATAAAGTTTATTACATTGTTTATTGCAGCTAACCAAATACACATGTACAAGAGTTACAGTTCACCAAAAAAGATACACAATAGCTGCACTTTCATGTTTTTAGCTATTTAAAAATAACAAAATTCAGTGTAGTTTACTTTTCAACAGAAAATAAATGAAATCTAAAGTTACAGGTATTTTTCATTAGCTTTTAAATACAGAAACCATTATCTAGTACGTTTTGCTTTCCAGATAAAACTTTCAAATGCTTACATTTCATTGCACGTTGGTTGATTGGATAATTTGAACATCAAAGGAACCTTTCATTTAATTTAAGCCGTAAAGTTGTCTTTTGCTTTATTAACTTTCGATCAATAAACAAGCAATTTGGAAATGTAATCAGGAAATGCTTCCAATTGGCTGACAATGTATCAAAGCCAGTGCTTGAAGGCAAGAGCAAGCTGTAACAAGCAGTTTATTACCAGTAGCTGTTACTGACATTAGTCAAAACCAAGAAAGATAAAATGGAATAAGAAATGTAATGCTGGAAGAGCCTTGGGCGCTGTGTTCTCTTCTTCCTTTTGAAAACTGCAAGCCTGTCTTTGATATGATAACAAATATAAACTGTTTAAAAACACCAAATGCAGAAAAACTGAGACTAGCCTGTCATGGAGTTAATCCATTCTAGAGTGACATACAAATAGTGTAACATCCAGCGGATATATGTTATGGAAATATTTTGAATTGGATTTACATGTAGTGAGCAAATTGGAACTTTTGATTTTATGTGATATTGTAATGTGCATGTTCTCATATTAACTGAGTGTAATCCTATTTGAAGATAATGAGTTTTCAATAGGCTCTCCAGTCTGAAACCACATCATAACGTTTTGATTTTGGCTGGAGAAGGTCCAAATTGACTTAGAAAAAATTGCCTACCTCAGACTTCGGGGTATACCTTGTTTCTGATGGGAACTTACATATGTTTTTTTGTCTGACACATCATCCATAAAACTAACAGAATGATGAGATTTTCTAGTTTGTTTTGACAGTGTGCTATTTGTTTTGCTCTGTGTTGTCTATAGCCCAAAGCAGAGCGCTGGGCAGGATTTCACCTCTGTTTTATTGAACACATCACTGAAAGCATCTTGTAGCTATTTCACAATTATCTGCACATATTTTTAACTCAATTAACAATAAGTGAAAAAAGAAAGAAGGGAAAATATGTTTGACTGATATTTATTTGAGAGGTGCGTAATAAGCATAGATTAATAGGTTTAATTTCCCTGTTCAACAATGAAACTAAGTCACTAAGAGACTTAGCACAAAGGGATGCGGGGAAAGAACAAAGAGAGAAAATGTTTTGGCTGCCTTTTGAAAGTTCTGTGTGTTGGCACACTGGGCATGCTGAGAACATCACAAGACGTGCTGACACACAAGTCACATATTTCATCAACTCAAAAGGAAGAAATATTGTTATGCTAGAGGATTATTTTTCTGATTCTTCCAGTTAACTGTTTTGCAGGTTTCATGAAAGTAAAAATCTGCTCCATGTGAAATTATAACCACAGATCTACACAACACATTAACGGGTCTTAATTTCATCTCATTAGTACATTCCAGTAATGCCTTAAAACTCTCTTTTCCCTGAGGTCTCAAAACATGGACACAGCTTACACTGATGGTGCATCAACTGCCTGTGCTGCCGGTCCTTTCTCAGGCGGGGAGTACAGTGTCGGTAGGTTAGGGCTTCAGACCTCACTGCTCACCTCTTTAGCCTCCACATCCCTTGATAACCTTGTCTTTGACCAGTATATATCATAGTTTTCCTTGAATTGTACCATATTTCATCCATGAACACTTTTAGTAGGAAACACTGTTGATTCCTGCAGAATACAAAGTAGCCCTAGCTTGTAACTAGATTTACTATAAGCTGTAGTACCGCAGTAATAGAAATGGACAGTTTTTGTAAGTTAGGAAACATTTAAAAAAGCATTTCCTGGACAAAAATTACAGAAAAGATAAATTAAAATATGATGTTTGAGGTAATGAACCAGTGCAGGTCCACAGGTGCTCATGACATTATATCATCTTATAGCCACATAGATCCTACTTAGAATTTCTTCTCATAACTTCCAGTATTACTCATAAAATATATTTGAATCCAGAATGCCTAGTACTACTGGACTCATTGAAATGGGAGAGTAATTCATGAGTCAAATGTGTGCACCTGTGACTACACTGAAGTCTCATATCACCAGAATTTGGCCTAAATCACATACACAGAAATCATCCTACTGATCTGGTGATATGAAGAGATGAGTTTTAGTGACTTCTCATTCCTCAAACAAAATTCAAGAGAAGAAGAAAATACATTTCATTTATGGGCAGCTGCCATTATCACAAGGTTCGGTCCATCAAAAACAATTCTAAAAAAGAGCAGACTTTCACACCCATCTGAAAGTCTGAAAAGAACACTGCAAGAACTGCCTGTTACCATCACACCATAAGTCATTTCAGTCTTTTATTTAGTAGACTTAAAAAAAAAGCAATCAGAAACCCAAGGAAAAGAGCAACTAATATTATAGAGATAACAAGAAAGACTTGCACTTGAATGAATCAAGAAGAAAAAAAAAGATTTATAATGTCTTTTTTTTAACTAATTGCACTCAAAAAAATCTTTTGTTTCATTACAGAGAGGGTCAGTCATAAGAGTATGAATAGTTTCGTCAGGGGGAGAAAAAATAGGTTTAATATTTATGTTAATACATTTAATGTTCTGGAAAATCACAGATTTAATTTTCCTTTGAAAAGGAGCACCAAAAGTTTTTCTTAATTTTGGGTTAATTAAAATGATTTTTTCAATCTGTAATGAATCTCTATTTTATTTTTTTGATTTTTTTTTCAGCGTAACTAGTTCAATTCATTATAGATTCTTTTTAAGAAATATAAAGTTTGATCTTTGATATATGATTTTTTTTTAATCTTTGGAAATTTCCAAAATTCTTTATCATTAGTTTCAGTAACATTTTGTTCTTAAAAATACTTTAAAACATAAGTAATAATCATATCTAGAAATAGGAAAACTAAAACACATAACAAAAGATGTTACCTAGGACTATCTCCTGTGCCTTTTTAATTTCCTGATCAACATGGTGTTTCAGAAACACCAGGAATATAGAAGTGTGGGAGTGTTAAAATCTAGGCTTACAAAAACTGTGAGCGTGGATAACACTGAATCAGAGACAGGAAGAAATGTTCCTTTTATGTGTCCTAGCAGATCATGTAATTGTATCCCCACCTACATACAGCATGCTTAATAGCATAGCTGGGAGTGAAAGAATTTGTTGTGAAACATGAAGCTATTATGTTAACCTCTTGTGAAAAAAAAAGGGACTAGCACAGGGCAAGTTACACTGTTCAAAGTAGCGTATATGAAAATTACTCTCAGTGGACGCCGGACCTGCAATTACAATCAGAATTCCCATTGTATAACAAGTTTGGGTTTTTTGTGGATTTTTAAAAAAAAAGTTTATCTCATAACTTTATGCAACTGTAAAATGACCAATAATTGCAATGAGCCCTGCCTAGTATTCTCAAAAATTATAATCTATCATTCATCTTAACATGATGGTCTAAATCCAGAACATTGAGAACGATCCATTGATGTATCTTGGCTACTCTTTTTATTGGGTGTGTCTGTAAAATATTTGCCATGCTGTAATAAAAAGGGTTGAAAGAGACCTCAATTGAGACCCTTTCTGCTACAGAATCTGTAACAGTAACCTAAAATGCAGCCAAAGAACCTGGCCTTGTCATAGAATACTGAAATCAGACTCATTTAGGTTGAAAAGACCTCTAAGATCAACTGTTAACCTAGCACTTCCAGGTCCACCACTAAACTGTGTCCCTAGGCACCACATCTACACATCTTTTAAATATCTCCAGGGACTAAACCACTTCCCTGTACAGCCTGTTCCTTGACAACACTCTTAGAGAAGAATTTTTTCTTAATATCCAATCTAAACCTCTCACGGCACAACTTGAGGCCAATTCCTCTTGTCATCACCATAATAGCAAAATAATGGATCCAACCTAAGAAAAATCTGTTGCAATTAAATGTTGTGAAACTGTGACATCTAAGTGACCAGGATAAAATCAGAACTATATACTTGGCTTTCTCCTAGAGAGGAATCAATATAAATTCCGTTTCTTAAGTACATCAAACTAAAAAGTGACAGATGTTTTAATATTCTATATAAATAGTTTATGAAAACAAACACTAAGAATGAAGAAGAGCTATTGGACCACGTTAGCATGCAAACATAAGCATAATCCAATAATCAATAAACTTGGGCTGGAATATAGAGAATGGAGCAAACCTATCACAGTAGATGGCTACTGAAGCATCTCCCCAATTGCAGTAATGTGGGCAAGTAATCTAATCACTTATAAAGTGATTTAACTATGTATTTATAAATAAACCTCAGGTGGGCCTTAGGTGCAGATGTGGACATATTTATATGAGAAAGGTACCTAAGCTTTCATTAAAGTGAGTGCAGATATAGGTTTTGACCCAGTTGACTCTATCATCATTTGAGATACCCTGCAATAGCATATTTAACCTTTAGCTGCCAAGCAAAAAAATAATGACAGCCTCCTTGGTCTTGTGTCACGTGTTGTAGTCCTAAATTTAGGTCTTGGATATTCTGGGGCATGTCCAGTGGCACTGGACACCTGTGTGAATCAAGACACTAGCTCATCCCAAAGAATACGTTCAGGGGTTTTGTTGCCTAAACACAGGCAACTCGATTTTTTTGGGTAAGGCTTAGATTATCCTTCTTGTCTTCCAACTCTTCCAGAAGGATATTGTCTCTTAGAATTCCTAAGTCACACCTACAAGCCCACTTCTTGATGTCTTTAATATCTTAGGGCATCTCAAATGGAGAGAAGTACTTAAGTTTAGGCAGCACACCATATGTGTGTTCTGCTTTAGCTGAACTTCTTACCAGATTGAAATGGAAGTTCAGTTAGTCTTCGCTTTTACATAGACATCTACAAGAACCTAAATACTGAATCAAATCAAGTTCATAACACAATTTTGTCAATAGCTCAAGAGAAGATTACATGATTCTAGCTGTGGTTTTGGACCTAACAGTGATATAAGCACTCATTTTTAAACATGTAAATTTAAGGATGATCACAGGTGGTGTAGAATACATCTACATGTTTTTTGAAAACACATCCAAGTTCACTTCTCCCTGCCCTCTGGTTCAACTAAAAGTGGTGCTAGTTAACTGTGCAGATTAGCTGCATGAAGCCAAGCCCACCCTCAGACCTTATTGCCATGGGCTGAACATTGAGCTAAATTCAGCTTTTGCACTGGAGCTGGTACATGCTTAGCCAGTTCAGAAAATGAGTGAAGTAAATTTGGGTATTCCTGAAAAATGCAAAATGCATCTGCCCTATCTGAACTATCTGTAGCAAAAAAGTATTCAGTGCTCAGAACATAAATCCATCAAGTATTTTCGCTCTATTTACTCAAGAACTTTCTTAATGGCATGGTTTGGCTACCATTACATCTGGTAAATATATTAAAAAAAAAAGTGGCTGATTTTTACACTGAAGCACTACAAACATTCTACAGTTAATCAAAGCCTGACTAAACAGCTGTAAGAGCAATATTCATGGCATGTGTCAGTTTGCCTTTCTGATATATAACTCCTTCATGGGTAAGATATGAACCAGGATACTAGATACAGACAGTTGATAGTTGCGCTATTCGCTTGTCAAAGAAAAGTAACGGGTGTTTAGATTTAGTAGATTACAGGTTAATCTCAGTTTATCTAACTAGTTTTTTTTTAGAAAAAGGACTTGAAAAATTACTATGGCTCAGTTGTACAAGCTTGCAGTGCAAAAGCAATTACTCTAATTGCAACATACATGACCAGCCTTCTGTAATCACAGAGGAAAGTATAAGGTGATATTAACACAATTTGGGATGACACAGTGCTATCCTGCTGATTTTGGCATCTGCTTTTAGCAGGAGTGAATTCCCATCTTATGAGCATATTTTACCAGTAGAAATTCAGGGGCAACTATTTGTGCATATTATGCTATCTGTATTAACTCAGTGCACACCTACATTTCAGATGAGTAGCTGGGTAAATACTGCAAATGTAATAAAATAGCTTTTTCTTTTTTTCATGCACATAAAATTGTGAATAAAGAATGTTCAGTAATGGTCTTGCACAAAAAAACCCCACAAATCCACAAAAACCCAAACAAACAACAACAACAACAATAAAAAAACCTCAAACAAGTCCAGAGTATTTATTTCCGCTATGCAAGTCAATTACGGCAGTTCTTGCTCAGACTTACTTAGCATAGTCTAACCTGCTATTTAGTCTGCACCATCAAAATGCTCCCTAACAGAGGAAATAATTCTGTTGTTTAGTTAATCATCAAAATTGCTTTTTAATAGAATATGTATTTTTTAAAAAAACTTTAAATACATTTTTAGATGAGTGATTGCAATGCCTATCAATATTTCAATATCAATTTTAATAACCACATCCATATTTACAATAGAAAATTTCATTTCAAGCAGAGCACATCTTGAAAGCATAAATCCTGAGACTGTTTAAAACCCTCATCGGTCCCCACTCTATTTTAACACCACAAGAGAAACAACTTCCAAGTAGTTGATGCAGCCCCCCAGAGAGCCATAAGAGTGTTTCTGTGCTGCCTTGGTTGGGACAAGGCTGCGGAAGCACCTGTGGCTGGGGTGCATGTTGGAAACCAAAGTGCTGGGAGCAGCAGGCGTGACAACTGTGGGCAAAGGGGCGCCAGGAGCCAGCAGTAAACCCAACACAGGCACTATGCCTGTGACACCAGTGACTGTAGTGAGGGGATGCCCTCCCTCAGCATCAGGTCAGGGCAAGGAGAGGTGGAGATGGCAACACATCGTGTTTATAGTTCAGCAATCTGGCAATGCCACGGCTACAATGTCAATCAAGGAATGATGACCAGTAATTCAGGGAGAGGAGGGGAGATATCCCCATGGCATCCCTAGAGCAGGGTGTGATGGCTCCAGTCTGAGCAGAGCTGGTGTCCTGGGCCATGACTAGAGGTAGGGAGGCCTTGGGGAGGATGGTCAGTGAGGCTGTTTGGGCCCTGCAGAAAGTATGTTTAAGGACTTTGGCTGAATACCAGCTTCAGAAACAGAAATTTTCAGAAATGTGAGAAAACAAGGAAAAGGAGAGGACAGCAGCTGAAAAAAAACACAAGCAGACGGACATATCTGCACATGCGCACGTGTGTGTCAGAAGGATGAAGAAATGGCTTCTCCACTGCCTACCTGCGCTTTGCTCTGCTCACCCGAGAGGCCAGACATTAGGTAACCTTTAAAACCAACACCAGCCGGTTGTCATCTCCGTTTGCCAAGTACCAACTGTCAACTGTGAGACCTGTTACCTATCAGAAAAGGAGCAAGAGGTAACAATAACAATAAAACAGGGATATAACAAATAGGATTTTAAAACCAAAGCCTTTTCTCTCTTTTTTCCTCACTCTGTCTCCAAGTACACCTTTCCAGCTCATTACTGCAAATCATTTGAATTCCAGCACACAATGTCACCTGCACTGTAATCTGATTACTTTATGGAGGAATTAGTATGTATATTTAATGTAGAAGGGTTTTAATCTTGATGAAAATAATCCTAAGGAACTGTGATAGGGCTGCTCATATGTCTGGCAGATATGCCAGTAACATGCTAATAAATGACAGCTGATTTATGTATCTGGATTCTTTTATTTATAAAAATAGCAAGTGGACTGATTTTTGATATTAATAATACAAGTGAATCCACTTTGATTAGACTTCTGTGGAGAGCTGTGCATATTCGGCATTACAATTAAATCTTATGATGTGGAATGGGAATGACATGCTAATGAAGCAAGCCAGTGAGCCTGAACCAAGAATGTCCAACATCATTATGGGATATCTTAGATGAAGAGTAATTATAAGAGGAACACTGAAATGTCATTAAAAATCTTCAGTAAGAGATTTAACCTACTATTTCATACTAATGCTGGATTTTTACAACATAACTGAACACAAAGTTCCTTTTCAGAATTTACAGAAAAGGCTTTTAAATAGGTCTGGATTTAAGAAAAAGATACAATCTAGTGCCTAATTTAATTTGGTACATCAAAATTCAATGGTAGTATGTAATTGAAATCTCTTTTTAATAATTTCAGATGAATTAGCAATTAGGACTTGATCCGATTTCCATGAAATTTATTAAAATTGAGGGTTGAAGCCCTTGAAAATTTTTATTCTTTTCACTCCATTAGCACAATACATCTAGTCTAAGTGACTCTGTCAGTTAGTACTGTGCATTCCTTGTTTATTTATGAGAATTTGTTTCATGGAAGTTCAAAAGAGGTAACCTTATGCATATTCATAGTAGATGGCTCATAATACATGATTCAAGAAAAACTCTCAGAGCTTGAATTGGTACTTACTTTTTAAACAAGTTTACTAACTGTTTTTGCCTTAACAGCTTCTTACAACCACATCATATCTGTATGTTCTCTGCCCGTAGCAGTGACCTTTTTGAGACTGGTGGTGACTTGCCAGGTCTTGCTTTGAATATGACACAGGAAAGAATCAAATGCTTTGCTGGCCTCAGAAAAAAAAAAAAAAGTATATATATGTGTGTGTGTGTGTGTCTGCGTGTGTATAAAATAGACTTCTGAGGACCACTATGAAACAGGAGTCCTAGAAAATGGGACAAAGAAACAGAAAACCAGTACCAATCATTCTGACTCAATACCCTAAAAATAGTGTATCTCTATGCCAACTATAAATTACACACAGAGAGACTGTAAGATCACAAGAAATATGCCATACAGGGGCTTTTGGAAGGGGCTTGTTTAATTTTTCCATAGAAGCTTTACGAAAAGTAATTATGCTTAACAGGAAAAGGCTGAGGCACAATGGCCTAACTCAATGACAGCTGTGTGTTTCAATTTAAAGTGTGCAGCATTCCCTGGCTGTTTGTATCACATCCACTTTATTAAAGATGTCATTGTGGGAAAGACTGGCCCTAGCTGTATGTTTATGAGAAAAGTAAACAATATTTCTTGTGAAAGAAGGTCCATTGCTGTGGCTAAATGAAGGAGATATTTATTACTTTTCATGAAACTTAAAAAATAAATGTGTTGCTACTTTTCTGTAATCAAATGTGCTTAACTATTAAAATAATGAGACTCCAGAAGGAAACTGCAAGGATAAAGTAGGAAATTTCTTTGTGCATTATTATGACAGTAAGGAAAATAATCTGCTTTACCTCTAAGGCCAGTGGGACTTCTAATGAGAGATAACCCCAGCTAATGATTTCAGGCTTTGTATTTATTAGTCTAGATAACAGCTATTGTTTGCTAAATTTAGTATAGTAGCATCATTAACTCAAAAATAGCTCCGAATTTCATATGTCTGGAAATACATATGTTTCTAACATATAAGGGTAAAATACCATTGGATTCAAAATCAGTACCAAAAAAGTGAACAATGGTCTAACAGATTTTTGCAATTTCTTTCAGAACAATTGCACAAGAAAGTTATTTGTACAGGATTTCAGGCATGTTTGGCATTCTTCTTTATGACTTCACAGAATTTTATTTAGATACCAATAAAGGACCTCATTTTTCTTCATACACACAGTACTTCATTTAGAAAAGATATTTCTGAAGTGTTTCGTTGTTTGGGTTTTTTTCAAAGGTGAAGAAAGTTTTCATTTCAAACAAAGCAAATACATAAGTTGAAGATATCACCGGTACCTATTTTGATTTTTTAAAAAAGAATTATTTATCTAAAGCTTTCAGGAAGACGCCCAATACATTGGATGTTTTCTGTGTTACATATAACTTACTGCATCCACAAGGAACACATCAGCCTTTGCTGACAGCCCTTTACAGGGGAAAAAAGGAAAATGTGTCACCTGTTAACCAGGTTGGAGAGGAAGGAGGCATTGCTGTGGTTTGTTAGTAATTGCCAGTATTAAGATCGAATGTTGAATAAAATGTTATGTGAGCAGTATCTCACCCTAAAGAACCTGAACAAATATCCTAATAGCCCACCCAACCATCCCTCCATCCCCACTACTGGCAAAACCATCTGAATAAACAAAGTCGGTGAGCCTTATAACGTGACCTAAAGGTGAACAACCTTGTGCTTGTGAGACCAGCAGGGGAGTGAATTAAGGGTCCAATAAACCATCGCTAAGAACACATTGCTTCCTATTCCCTGTAGTTCAAGACTAGAAGCTGTTAACAGAAAATGCCCCAGCAGAATCAGCCTGTAACTACTCATTCCTTAACGGTTCTCCAGTGCCCTGTGAAATGTGCAAACATGCTTGACTGTGCTGCAGGTCTGGAGAAGGCACAAACCACTTAGTGGCGTTCTGATCAATCTGTGAAGCAGAAATGTGTGTGGCGGCTGCCCAAGCAGCTTGTTGTCTCATTTCAGCTGAAGAGCACTGTGGGCTTTATGAGCTTTACTTTCCCGGCCATGTCACTTCAGATTTTGGGAACTGATGATATGCAAATGGTTTGGACAAGCTACTATTGTGCCAAAGCTGTACTCCTAGCAAAACATACTACAGAACACCAGTTACCATTGCACCACAATGGATTCTCTAAGAAAAGGCTAAGCAGACTAAAATACTAAAAGGAAGGCCTCTCCAAAATATTTTATGCATAGTTTGCCAGTTTGTAAATGGAGAGCAGCCTTGGAGGTAAAACTCTCCTCGTCTAGAAACTCCATGGCTGAGTCAGCACGACTCTTTGCAAGCTAACGTGCCTCTGCTAGGGCAATTGGTTAGGACCACCTCCATATGTTGGAAGACAGGGAATGTTACACTAAATACAGCATAGAACAAACCCAGCTAAATGGCTGCCACCCTGGAGCTGGCTCACATCCAGGCAACTTGGAGCATGGGAAGAGAAGTTTGGGTCTGCTCACACCCATCTGCACAGACATCTGCACAGACATCATACTTTAAATTCTCGTCTGCAAGTCAGAAGTAAGAGCTCGCTGGGTTTTGAGTTTCTACTTGTTTTTCCAAATGGCCTCAAATATCTGGAAATACTGGCACTGGTCGGCCATGACTGAGACAAAATGCAATCTCCCCTGCTTTCCCCTGACATGGTGTGTTGTACCTGTGAATCAGAATGGCAAAAATGGATACAGTTTCAGTTTTGGTGAGGAATTCCAACAATAACAAAGAAGTTTCTTAAAGGGGAAAAAAAAAGGATCAGGACAAATATAATAAAACATTACTGAGTTTCTCAAGTTAAAAAAGAAGTCCACATAGAGACATCTGTTTCTATTAAGAAATAAAACATTATGCAAAGTATTCATATAAAAATATAAACCAGAATCAGCACACCTCTTCAAACATTCAGTTATGAAAATGAAAGATTTTCCTCCAAAATCTTCCAGGAAAATATCCAATATCCAACTCCATGCTATGCTTATGCTGTGCTTACAATGTCTTTTTTAATCCTTCCAGAATCAAAACCCATCTTCAGAAGTGCCCATAGTGGAGTCTTCTCAGGGGTCAGTCTTCCAGCAACACTTTTCTTCTGCTCAACAGAAGGAGCCTCAGTCTGAAGGACATTCCATGGGATACTGAAATGCCTCTCTGATATATTAGTAAGATCAGCTCTTCTTGCTAGCTGTCCACTAAACATTTTCTTTCTGCAAAAAGACAAATCAGATTAGTTTTCATAGTTTTCTTCCATTTTTGTACTTTCACATGCTTGGAGTAGGATTAGGTTTTAGTTTACATTTGTTACTTCAAACAGTCACCACCATTCTGCTTATCTCTTTTTTATTTTATTATTCTGCTATGGTATTCCAATCAGAAAAGCATCAAGCTTAATTTTAAATTCTAAAATACCATTGCTGTTTGTTGGAAATAACAAGCATTTACAATAGCACAAATTAATTTTCTAGAGTTCCATCATTGTGATTATTTTGAAGTCATATATAAAAAGGCAACAATATTTGATCACAGTGGATTAATTTCTGGTATTCACTGGACTAAATAAGATCAGACCTTCAAGACCTATGATTACAGAAACTGGCACCAACATTGACAGCAACTTCCACAGTGGCAGCTCAACTGGGACAACGGGAGCTGCTGAGCTGTCCTCACATGAGGCAATGGTTCCACATCTGCTCTGAATTTGATGACACAAAGCTGAGAGGGGTGGCTGACACACCAGAAGGTTGTGCTGCCATTCAACAGGATTTAGACAGGCTGGAGAGCTGGGCAGGGAGAAATTTAATGAAAGTCAACAAGGGCAAGTGTAGGGTATTGCATCTGGGGAGGAACAACCCCAGGGACCAGTATAGGTTGGGGACTGGCCTGTTGGAGAGCAATGTAGGTGAGAGGGACCTTGGGGTCCTGGTGGATAGCAGGATGACCATGAGCCAGCAATGTGCCCTCATGGCCAGGAAGGCCAATGGCATCCTGGGGTGTATGAGAAGTGGGGGTGGCTAGTAGATCAAGAGAGGTCCTTCTCCCCCTCTACTCTGCCCTGGTGAGACCACATCTGAAATATTGTGTCCAGTTCTGGGTCCCTCAGTTCAAGAAGGACATAGAACTCCTTGAGAGAGTCCAGTACAGGGTCACCAAGATGATTAAGGGAGTGGATCATCTTCCTCATGAGGAAAGGCTGAGGAAGCTGGGTCTCTTTAACTTGGAGGAGACTGAGGGGTGACCTCATTAATGTTTATAAAGATGTAAAGGGTGAGTGTCAGGAGGATGGAGCCAGGCTCTTCTCAGTGATGGCCAGTGATAGGACAAGGAGCAGTGAGTCCAAGCTGAAGCATAGGAAGTTCCATGTGAATATATGGAAAAACTTTTTCTCTATGAGGGTGACAGAGCACTGGAACAGGCTATCCAGAGAGGTTGTGGAGTCTCCTTCTCTAGAGACATTCAAGACCAATCTGGACACATTCCTGTGTGATTTAATCTAGATGATCCTGCTCAGGCAGGGGGGATGGACTAGATGATCTTTCTAGGTCCCTTCCAACTCCTGACATTCTGTGATACTGTGATTCTATGATTCTGAGTGCTGCTGTCCCAACCCATGAGACTTGTGAAACAGCACACAGACTGAGCCTTTCTGGTCAGCACCTTCTGCCCATCTCTGTGCCAAGACTAGAGGGCTGTAGTGCAGTGCACTGACTCACCTGAAGATGACACTTTGGACTGGTGTGCTTGCACCCACACTGAATTTTCAAAGCTGTCCTACTGCCATCACTAAGACCAGACTCATAAACTGACATTCTCATGATGAGCAGCTGATGGAACTGGGTTGTTTAGCTTGGAGAAAAGGAGACTGAGGGGAGACATTATTGTACTCTGCAGGTACCTGTAAAAAGGCTGTAGTCAGATATTAGTCTCTTCTCCAATGGAACAAATGATGGGATGTGAAGAAATGGCCTCAGGTTGTTCCAGGGAAGGTTTAGATTAGATATTAAAGAAAAAAAAACCCAAATTTTTCACTGAAAGGGTCGTCAAGAACTGGAACAGACTGCCCAGGGAAGTGATTGAGTCACCAACCCTGGAGGTATTTAAAAGACAAATAGATGTCAGGGACATTGTTTAGTGGTTAGACTTGGAAGTGCTAGGTTAATGGCTGGAAGGATGTGATGATCTTAAAAGTCTTTTCAAATAAAAGGATTTTATGATTCTGTGATTTCTGTCTTTTTTTGTAGCCCAACCTAAAGTCAATCTTTATTGTCAGATTGGCTAAATATATGACCACATCAGTTTTAAAACCGATTTAGAAGGGATGTTGTAAAAATATTTGGGTATTCTTTTGGAAGTGGGAAAACCCATATTCATTTAATTGGCTCTATATTTTAAACCACTTAATTCGTTTTCTCATTACTTATACTTTATGCATTATTTACTACAAGTTGAGAAAACCAATTAATCTAAACGACAGCGCTCTTGCTCAGGTTTGTACCCTATCACTTGTAGTGATACAAGTTCAAATATCCTCTTGTAGGTATTGTCTTCAAAGCTCTTATACCTATTGCATGAAAATACTCTGGCAGACAACTTTGCTGAGGCTCTATCTTAATCTTAATTCTTTTCCCTAGCCTATGGATCTTGTTTCTCTAACCTTTCTGAATAACTAAGATCATTGTATTGCTGTGGCACTCTGCTTGCCCTTAGCTGTACCTTCTCCATTTCTGTAATATCCTGTTTCATAATAGGGTGACCTGCACTGTGCCGTTTTCTTAATATGGACTCATTAGTCTCTTGGGCTGTGCTCGGATAATTTCCTCAAATTTCTGTTGAATAATCATATCTATACTTTTCCAATGAATTGTTTGCTTTTACTTCTTTTTTTTTTTTTTGACTAATAAATACTACACAGATTAGCTCACTTTTTTTTATATTTTTATGGAAATGTAAAAGCTCTCATTTTTTCAAGTATAATAGTTTGATTTCAATCAGAGGTTTGTGTAAGGCATCAGGATGATCTTAGTGGTCTCTTTCTTTTTCTCTCCAGAAGCTGATCATCCCTCCCTCTGACTCCTGTCCATTCCCAAACTGCCACTTCATTCATCTTTCTCCCCAGTCCCTGGAAGTCCCTCTTACATTGTGAATAAGGGCTCCATAGTTAGTACTGAAAGCAGAGGATTGCCTTAGAAGCTATATGAACATTAACATGGTCATGGGGACAAGAGGTGCAGAAGGGTGTGAGATTGCTGGTCAGATAAGAAACTTCATAGGGAGGCAGAGGGACAGATAATGGACATGAGAATGCTGGGAGAAAGTGCATTCAGGGTGGATTTTATGCTATTTAAATTCTCTCTAGAGAAGAGAGCAGGCAAGTACAGAAGAAGAAGAACAGGGAGGTCACTTTCTCACTTAAAAACACCAACATGGCTTCACTAAGTTAAAATCGTTCCTGAAAAAATCTGGTGGCCTTATACAATGGGGCTACAGTGCTGATGGATAAGAGCAACTGACATCATCTGTTTAGACTTGTACAATATATTTTACACTGTCCCACACAACATCCTTGTCTCTAAGTTGGAGAGACATGGATTTGGCAGATGGACTATTCAGTGAATAAAGAATTAGTTGGCTGGATGATCACACTAAAAGATTTGTGTCCAATGGCTCAATGTCCAGCTGGAGACCAGTGATGAGTGGCAATCCTCAGGGTTCAGTTTTGGGACCAGAGCTATTTAACATCTTTGTTGGATACATGAACAGTAAGATAAAGTGAGCCATCACCATGTTTGCCAATGACACTATGCTGTGTGGTGCGGTCAACATGCTGGAGGGAAGGGATGCCATCCAGAGGGACCTAGACAGGCTTTAGAGATGAGCTTACATGAACTGCATAAAGTCCAAAAAGGCCAAAAGCAAGGATCACATAGGTCACAAGACAAGTGCGTGTGGGTCCAATCCCAAGCACAAATACAGGCTGGGTGGAGAATGGACTGTGAGCAACCCTGAGGAGAAGGACTTGGGGGTGTTGGTGGATGAGAAGCCCAGCATGAGCCAGCAATGTGCGCTTGCAGACTAGAAAGCCAAACATATCCCGGTTTGCATCAAAAGCAGTGTGAACAGCTGGTTGAGGAAGGAGATTCTCCCCCTCTACTCCACTCTCACGAGAACCCACATGGAGAAATGTGTCCAGGTCTGGGGTCCCCAGAACAAGAAAGACATTGAGCGGGTGGAGTAAGTCCAGAGAAGGAACTCAAAGATCATCAGAGATCTAGAGCACCTCCCCTATGAAGGCAGGCTGAGAGAGCTGGAATTGTTCAGCTTGGAAAAAGAGAAGGCTCTGGGGACAATTTATAGCAGTCTTCCAGGGGCCTACAGGAAAAATAGAGAGGGACTGTTCACAAGGCCATTAAGTGATAAGCAAGAGGTCATTGTTTTAAACTGAAAGAGGGTAGATTTAGATTAAACATTAGGACTAAATTCTTCACTGTGAGCATTGTGAGGCCCTGGAATAGATTGCCCTGAGAAACTGTGGCGGCTCCCTCCCTGGCAGTGTTCAAGGATGGGACTTTGGGCAACCTGTTTTAGTGAAGGCTGTCCCTGCCCATGGCAGGGTGTGAGGTGGAACTAAATGGTCTTTAAGGACCCTTGCAACTCAAATAATTATGGGATTCTATGTTTCTATAAGCCATTATTTTAATCATACTTGTACCTATGGCCACTTACAATGAGATTAAATGGAAAGAAAAATACCCCAATCTCTTTCTAATTGTATTTGAGTCTCACAAGTTGGTACATTCTGTCACCACTTATTTTACCAGATCAGACTTTCTATATGTTATTGTGATGCTGAGATCAAACCAAGACTGAGAAACTGGTCGCTGCAATGAGTTTTGGCATACAAGTGGGGATTTTAGTACCAATACCAGAAGGTGTAAAATGTCTGATAAAAGCTGAGCAATGCCTTTTGACGTCAGAACTTCTGTATGTAACATGTATTATTCTAAGTCAGGTTTATAAGGATTCAGACCAACATGGAAAAGCAAATCCAGCAACATTATAGTCCCACCGTCTGCTCAGAGAACAGGATTACTTCTCTTACAAAGGCCATTTTATAGCCCTTACCTTTCTTTTGTAAGGTGATTCCAACCTGAGTTTTGAGGTGAAAACTGGTCACGTTTTCTTCAAGAAAATCCCAAGGTAAATACCTAACAGATTTTAATTTCACACTCAGTGTTTGAATTGGACAAAAAAAATTAGAGCAGGGGAACTTAGAAAAACTCAGATCTGTGACATGGAGAGGATGAAAATAAATAATAGTATTTGATTTTTACTCCTTGCTCCTAGTATCATCTTGCAGGTTAGGATGGAGGAAAGCAGAGCAGACTTTTCTCCATGTCTGCCAACCTGTAACAAGTGGAGAGGTGCCAAGTGATTGCACAGTTTCTCCTCTATCCTAGGACAAATCTCACTTCTGTCATCCCCGGGTGAGCATGAGCCACCATCTCAGCAAGCTGCAAAGCTGTCTATGTTGCAGCAGCTTTGGGTGAATCTCCACTGCACTCTCCAGGCAGAGGAGCATGCGAGCGGCTTTCAGGGATCTAGGCCTTATCTTTCCCCTCCCCACCCAGACACTTCAACACAACTCAGAGTGCAGAGTTATTGCCAGTTAATTTTAGAGGTAATTTTGTTTAATTTTTGCTACATACAGCTTGCATTTTGTGAGGTGTGTTGTTTATCATGTGGACTGTAGCTCTGGGAGAAACCATCATGTTTAAATCTATGACCATCAGATACAAAGGCGCTGGCCTGACCTTACAGTGTCAGATGGCATCAACTCATTATTAAACAGGAAAAGGAGAATGTGACATAGGTGTACTGCATAGAAAACGGATTCTTAATGTTGGGTGCAGAAGAGAACCCCAGCCTTTGTAGCTCCACATCTGCTAACATCAAGGTTCTCTTACAGACAACCCAACCTCAAAAAGCAGAGACACTGAAAAGCACAAGTACAACGATTATGAAATCATCAATAGGCCTGAAAGCTGGACCATAATTCTACTGTTGTGCTCTGAGCATAGATCTGGACCTAAATATTCTGTTTTTAAAAGAAAATATATTTTTTCAGTAATGATCTTTAAGAAGTTTCTAGCACAAAACTTGTTATATCTTGTTTACTTGCTAGTTTCACCTACTAATTTTTCATGCTTCATATTTTGTTGCATATTCCTCGAGGTTTATATTATTCATCATGAAAATATCATTATTATGTAACTGGCAGCAAATAGAATATGGGTAGTGCCAAGCAGATTATTCTGTGTAGCTTTTTGGTAGCAAACACAAGGGAATATCAGCCTGAGAGAGATTGGATTGGGAATATCAATTTGTAATTACAAATGATATTTAATTAAAAAATTAGTACAGATTAGCTATACCATTACTTTCTGTAATTTTCAGATTCACAACAAAAATATATTAGTGCATTATGCTATCTTATCTTCATATGTAGTGATTTGTTTAACAGCACTTTGCATAAATTAAAGGAAAGCAGAAGAATCTCTACAAGCACAAGGGAATTCACAAGGCAAAATGATAGGGAACCACTTCATTTTCAACCTTACTATGCTATCCATAAAGAAAATGATGCCCACACTCTTTACTTCTGTTGTCATGGGAATATTGTTGCAGAGAGGTTGTGGTATGTGCCTTCAAGCAAGTGAGCTTGTGAAGTAAAACCCAAACTTATATCCATGTTCAGTAATAACAATAGGTCTTGGAATATTTTTTCTAGAAAACCCACTTCTTACCCTTTTTACAGCTTTTTTAAACCTTTCTTATGTTCAGAACTATTGAGTTCTGTCATGATCCACAACCTGATAGACCAATTTGGCAGAGGTTAAACCCCCTTGGGTTCCAATCTGCCTCAGATTGCTCTGGGTGGTTGGGCTTATCCTGAGTGATGTCCAATTGGGTGTTTTATCATGACTAGTTCTTCATCATTCTTGGGGACAGAATTTAGTCTTCAAATGGAGTCAAGCCACTTTATTTGGCCCACAACAAGTGTGCAATAGAGGGGGGGGAAGGAAAAGGGAAAAGAGTGGGAAAAAAGGAGAGAGAGACAGAGGTTACAATAGCTACCACCATGGAGCTGCGGCATCCCATTAGTGCAATGTCTTCAGGTCCCATGGGGAAACATGCCACCTGATGTTTGTCATTTCTGGTCTTTTATTGGGTTGTCCAGCAGGCAAGAGTTATTTCATTTAGCTGCACCCCCCAGTGCAGTGGTGTGTACCACCCAATAATGTTACTGGGGTATCTCCACACCCCTGTTTCCAGACCTAGGGGTGTCAGTACATACACAGGGAGTGGTGATACTCTGATAGTGATGATAATCAAGGATTTATCAGCTTTACATAGGAGTGCAGGAAGCAGTTAATCTGGAGGTCTGACACCTGCTCCTGACCTTTGTTTTGTTGCTGATAGGGGTGATATGGAGGCAAAGTGTTTCAGCAATGTTAAGGCAAACAACCAACACAGTCTTGTAATCTTTTCAACACAGTTCTCTACAGGTTCACAGTCAAAAAAGTTTAGAATAGAAAATTGGATGAACTTCTGCTATTTTACTACAAAGCACTTTTATTATGAGAAGAGAAAGAGCACCTGATAGATCAAGGTTCTTCCAGGGAGAAATATGAAACAAGAAGCCTACTAGGATGCTGATAAAATGTACATCCCATCTTTTTCATGCTTGTAAAATTTGAGCTATTAGCATCCAAAGAAATTTCTGGCTTAACGGTTCTTCTTGAAATATTCATCTTTGTTCTTTTGCTGGTTTTTCCCACTGCTGTGTTGTTTTCCGCAGATGTCAGTGCGTTTCTAGCCCCATGTGCTTTGACTGCATCATCAGAGAAGCATCGCATCAAAGTTCCTTCTGGCTGCTGTGCAGGAGACCACCAGTAAGGCCATGTACTAACTCTGTGTCACACCAGCCAGAGGTGGGATCGATGTAGATTAACAGGTCTGTTATTTCTGCCATGCGATACTGAACAATCCACTAAGAACTTTTGTGATAATCAAGACTAATGAGGCTGAATTAGGCATATATATAGATGTAAAAGTTAAAAATCTGTACTAAGTAATTGACTTAGTATCTGGGATGTTTGCCAGATACCTCACTATTGTAGAAGGGCTAAAACTTCTCCTTTCATAAAGGTCCTTGGAATAAATCACTTAAAGATTATAACCTCAGTTTTTAAGAAATTAACCTCAATACAGCTTTCTTTCTAATGGTCTTCTTGGAAAGATGACCACCTCATTCATTCCATTCCCTTTACTTCATCTTACTGCTGAACTGACTTCATTTTTCACTGGCATTCATAAAAATGACTTAACCTTAAACAAAAAAAGAACAGAAAAACCCTCTGACAGTGCCAGAGTTCATTTATGTCTAAGCTTTATATAGCTATAATCTAGCTTCTACAGAACAAGCCCCTTGAAGGCCTTCAGAGGTTAAATATCTGTATTTAGATCTTTATCTTCCTATTACTCAATATCCCCAACCATTGCACTTTGAGCAGTGGTTATGATTTGCCCTCATGTAAGACCCTTGGCACCTTATTCATTTTTGCCTAATGTGGTTTTCTTCATTGTTCTGACTACACATTTTCCACTTCTTATTATAAGTCAGACATCCATCCAGACAGAATGAATTTGACAATTCACATCTAAAATTTTCTCTTGATTATTTTTTTTTTTCTGGAGAAATATCAGATTGAGTTAGACTTTCTTACCTGATAATGATGTGCAATGAATCATCTAAGTAAAAAGTGCCTTACCTCATCTTTTCTGACTGTCCAAGTTGGCCTTAAGGCTAAGAAGGAAGACTATGAAACAACATGAACCCAGGAGGAAATCCCTGTATGAGAAGAAGGAACCAGCCACTAAGGGAAATTGGAGGTGTTTGTTGAAGCCGTGTATCGGAAGCAGATGTATAATAAGCAGACAACAACTAACGCAGAGGACAGCAAGCAACGTGGGCCGGGATAAACAAAGACTACAGCCTGATTTATCCATAGTTATGATGGGGGAGAGATGACGAGAAATCTTTTGGGGACAGACTGGCAATGGATCATGCTACTTTATAAGGGTAGCAGATACATTAATATATTTGACACAGGGCAACTAATCTTGGTTTAGTAGGATACTTGTGTTCTAAACAGTACACTGTGTAATGATGTGAGCTTAGGAACCTGCAAAAGGTTTCATTTTTAATAAGGGAATGGACTTGCCAGGAATCTATAGGCGCTTGATGTCATAAGCTCTTCATCAAACTCAACCCAGAGCTGTGGCCATGTATGAAAAAAGGCCAATGCCTCAAAGGGATTTCTGTATGGTAAATAAGAGACAATGAACTCTTGATAATTCCTCCCAAATGCCACCCCTGTCTGTCCTTGCCCTCACTGTTCTCAGTCAGTCTTGTTAACTTAAAGAGCATCATTTGCTCAGGACTTTATCTGGATATGTGTAGCTGAGCCAATACAAGGTCTTTTTGCATGTGTCTCTTATAAAAAAGAGCCTCGATAAATATAATCTTTTCCCCCCTCTTCCCAAATATAATCTTTTTGGCTCCAATTCGAGTAGCACTCTGACAACTTTCACCAAATCTTTCACTACCAAGTCAAAAACATTTTCTCCTTTCTAGGAGGCCTCCTCAGCTGTGGCCTGAAACACTTTGTTGAAGAGCTCCTAGTCCTGCTGGCCACACAATTTCTGATACAAGCCAGGACACTGTTGGCCTTCTCGGCCACCCAGGCTTGCTGCTGAATCATATCCAGCCAGCTGTCATCCAATCCCCCCAAGTCCTTTTCCACCAGACAGCCTTCCAACCTCTCTTCCCCAAGCCTGTATTATTGTGTGGGGTGGTTGTGATACAAATGTGGGACTTGGTCAGCTTTGCTGAACAGCTGGTCTTGGCCCATCAATCCAGTCTGTCTAGATCCCTCCATAGATCCTTTCCACCCTCAAGCATATCAACTTCCATGCCCAACTTGGAGTCATCTACAAATTTACTCAGGGAGCATGCAATGCCCTCATCTAGACCTTTTATGTAGTAAAACAATTGTGACTTTAAAGAATTTAAAAACATTCATGAAAATGCTGATTAGTCTGGATTATTTTCTACACTATTTGGAACTGCAATTGGTATTCAGAGTGGGTTTTTAATCCATAGTTTTTAAACACATCTGTGCTTTGGAGCAATGTCAGTCTCAACTCAATGACAATTTCCATCAAAGACCCAGAAATACATTATCAGCCCAAAGGATGAAGGGTATTCAGTAACTTGCCTCAACATTCCCATTTCACCAAGCAATCCACATTCTTTTTCCTTTCTGGATCCTGATAATTAGTCTCATATATCTGTAATATGCTCAAGCTACAGGAACTAAGTATGACCTCTTGTGTGGAGAGAATACATAATTTGTCTTTAAATTTGTAAATTTTTACAAATATCATCAATCACAAACAGAAAATTCTTAGTTTATAAAATAACTTTTAAAAGAGTGAATGAAATGATGTTGCCTTTAGAGAAAAGCATTAGTTAAATTAACTTGTATATTCAGATGTTTCTGCAATTACTGGCAAGAAAAAACACCAACACAAAAACAAATTAAAAAGAATTAGCATTTCATTGTGTGCTTGGAAATTACCAGAAGGGTGTGGAAGTAGGTCTGAATAAGAGAGAATTCATATGTTTGGGGAGAAAAAGTGATCACTTAAGAATCCATGGTGTGCATCTGAAAATCCCATTAGAGACTGTCAAGCTGCATTGGTCAGACAAAAAGAATATGAAATAGGACCAATTAATACCGATGCTGTTGAGTGCATGGCAATAGCTTCTAGTTCCTGATTTACAGAGGAGAATACAATTGAGTGGAAATGATTTTGATGCATTTGCATTTGTGGCTATAAGTCATACTGTGTATAAAGAGATCCTGCAACTACCGAGTAGTGACAATAGCCCTCGACTTCCAGTCCAGTGTCTGGAATGTTACTGTTGGTTCCTCCACTGATCTTGCAGATGACCTTGACCAGATCACTTTTCTTTTTAAATGTACTGAATTTTGTTCTATCTTGTTATATCAACATATCTATATATGTTGATTGTAAGCCTTTACAGTCTTCTGGAGAACAGTGTTTTCCCTGTGTTTGTACAGTCTGCAGCAGGATGAGCCTGCAATCTTCTCTAGGGAGAATTTAAATACCATAAAATCATGTGAACAGCATAAAGACCACAGCACAGAAAGGGAGAAAATCAATGGCATTTGGGGATCAAGGAATTTTAAATTCAAGGAGTTTAAAATATATTGTTTCCTTGCACTGAAACAGCATCTAATTTGATCCAAAATTGGATCTATTTGCTTAGAATGTTGCCATGTCCTTGAAACTATTTGTGACAGTTACACAGTTTTATAGATTTGGGGCAGAGCTTTAACATACTCTTTTCCAAACACTGAATGGTAGGCCCTTAGTACTACAAAAAATTATATTCGTGATTCTTAATTAAGGGGTAAATATTGTTCTACTTAAATAGAAGAAGTCTCATCTTCAGAGCTGTGGATTCTTTTGCCAGGAACATGTTCAGAAGACACTATCATGAAACTTAATCAAAAAGAAAGGATGCCTCAGTTCTCTTTTAGGTGCTTGGGACTTTATCCACTTCATTTGTTTTCTCCATCATTCTTTAGTCTCCAGTGTAGCCCAATGTTTGTTCTGGTTGGCAGTTCAAATTTCCACCCCTCAGGTCTCAAGGGGTCATTCAGCCAAAGATCATGGAGCCACAGCCACTGTACAGCAGGTCCATTGTACAGTGATTTCTCTTATTCTACTCTAGAGTAGGAAATAACAATCCCATTGTGACAGTAAGGTTCTCAATCCAGACCAATGGCTGGTATATTTAAATACATTCTTCAAATGATTTTTAACCAGTGAGTTCTCCCAGGCAGCCCTCCCACTGGGATTTATCCCACTGGGATTTATGCCAGAGGCATAGTTGCAGGGCTGCCTGCCTCGGGCTGTCTTCCTACTTTGCAGTACACCATGCTGTCATCCCTGCCTAGGCACTGCCATGCAAAATTCCTATGGGGTGGCACCCAGCCTGGCAGAGCCATGGGCTGCAGCACAGGTGGCTTGGCAACTGAAAGTTAAACCATGCCAGTTCCTAAGGGTTTAATTTTTAACAACACTTAAGAGACCTTTCATTGAGGCAAACCCTCCAATTTCTTTATTTTGTCCTCTCTTTCAGAGGGCAGAGTTCTTCTAGTTTAGAAGGAGAGTTGCATCCAGAAATTAATTCATCAGTCATTAAAGCGTTTTTCTATGCACTATCATCAGAGTGTTCAGGGAGAGCAAGCAAAATGGAATGAAAACCAAAGTGCAGCATTATCCCAACAGGCTTTCCCCCATATTTATAGCTTTGTCACTACAACAGGACAAAGGATCATTTTGGTCTGACTTATTAATAAAGAGGAAAAAAGGATTTATATCCTATCTGGTTAAAAATATTCTAGTATTTATCAGCCACCAGCAACTTTTAAATTCTCTACTGAGAAATAGTTTAGTAGACTGAATTTATCTCTGTTATTCAACACTAGAAGTAGCCTAGTAGAGCCTAGAAGCAGTTAGGATATGCAAAAGACTAATCTTTGCATTAGCTGGTCTCAGGTGATGATCAGATAGTCTACAAGCACTTTGGTAAAGAAAAATGAAACTGACGACTATATGATCAGACATCAAGCTCTTTCTGCTTGGATAGTTAACATCCTTATTTCAGTGCATAAATTCTACATGGTGCCCTTTAAAATGCACTCAAGACTATGTAATATTTGGTCTTCCCTCTTCTCCCAATGTTTATGGACCATCCTGTTGACTCTAAACAGTTTTTTCCAGCTGAAGTGAAACAAGATCATTTCAGAAGAGGAAAAGACCCAATGTGGTTCCAGTCGTTGGAGAAGTGTTTCTGATCTCTCTAGTGAGCAGAGTTGTGTATTCTGGTCTCTGCCATCAGTGTGAGCCTCTGTTCTCCATGCATTATGTAGCCACAAGTTTTGGTATTCATACTTAGGGTTTTTGGCATCTCGTTAAGCTTCTTGTATGCATGTGTGAGTCCATTTACACTTCCAACATGTCCTTGTTTCTCTGAATGGGTAACTCAACTGAACAACAGCAGTAGGAAACCAAATCACATAACCCTGCAGTCCAAACCCCAAACAGATTCACCAGATTATTTTCAAATGCAATGCTCTCACCTGATAAATGAGGTCATATCCCTTGCAATATCGAAGAAAACAACAGCATGACTATGAACACAAGTGTTCGGGCCTTGGGGTGGGGACACATGTCAGTATGCAACTGCATTTTCAGCCTTACTGGGCAGCTAATTGGGTCCACACTCAAAAATGTCTGACTGTAACGAGTCACTCTCCACTCCTTACACATTTAATGAAGAAGAAACACAGTGAATCATTTTCCAAATAATCTTCCTTTTGATGTTTTCTTTTCTAAGCAAGGTTTAATGGAAGAAATGAAAGTTAAGCAACTGAAAACTTAAAAATGTGACAGACAAGCGACACCTACGAAAAACAGTCACAAAATGAAATACCAAACAACAAATAATACAAGCAATAAAACAGAGCTGCGTGATCCAAAGAAAACCAACTACGTCTAGCAGAAACCTCTCTGCCTTATCACCACTTCATCATTTTTGTCTCCTGATATAGATTTCTTACACACATGTGAATAAGTCTTCAGCCTCTGTAACTACATGATAAAGATTCACTCTAACCTGGTGACCTAGATCATGGTCTTCCTATTTCATGCTACCTTTATCCCATACAGAAAGGTACTGCCCCAATTATGTTGCATGCAAAGACTAGAAAAGATAGAATTTTGGAAGTGAAACATAGCATACAGCCTTGTCCACTCACTCCATTGTGCTTAGTTTTGCTTTTCATGCCCTTCGGCACTTATTTTACTGGCATTTTGACTGATTAACAGACTAACATTGGACCAACATAAGATTTGTCTGTCCCTTTAATTGCATTTTTTAAACAGAATATGGATTAGTGATAGAATCCCTGTTTGAATGGAAGGGAAAAAGAGCTGTTACGATCTCACTGCATGAAGGGAAAGAAGTTATATATAGAACGTGTATGCTAATGACTAGGAGGTGTTGATTAGCGTCATACTTTTATTTCACACAAAGATGTGTGAACCTTTCATAACAAAACTTGTAAGAAGGCAGAATTTGCCTCATTTATGTGTTTGTTTATTAAAGTGAAACCATCAGCAGTTTGCCCGAGTTAAACTAACTTTGCTCTCACCTCACAGGATGCCCTTGTCAGGCAGGGCAGGAGAGTTCAAAACCACATCCTTCCCAGCTTCCCCCCACCCCATCCCCAACCAGAGCTCTGCCCGGTGGACATTACAGTATTTTGCCACCTGATAAAGCACTTCTAAAACAAGCAGTCTGAATATTGCTCAGGTTTTCATCAGCCCGGTGGGGTACAGCTTGGTGATGTGGCAAATGGCCCTTGTTCTTCTCATCACTCAGCAGAAGGCCGAGCTGTTCGGTAGCTCTAGAAGAGGCAGGGAGGTGAAGCATCAAAATAATTCAAGGAGATCAACCATTTTGCTGCTGCAGGAAAAGGAAGGCCGCTCACATTCGGAAGGTATTTGACAAAGGTGTGCTTCTGAAATAGCTTCTCTTGCACAGTGCAGTCATCATCTTAGCTCTACTTTGTACCTGCTCAAGCCGAGTTTGTTTCTGTAATGGCTGGGAAAGGTTTTTCAGAGGCAGATCTGAGTGTCGCTGGAGTAGCTGAGGAAAGGAATTCCTCTCCTCCAGCTTAAGTGGGCAGCTGTGCTCAGTAACGGGTATTTTATGAGAAATGTGTGGTTCTGCATGCTTGTTTATGCTGTGTTGAAGAACTTGTTATTGCTTTTGTTGGTGGATATTTTCGTTTGACAAAGTGCTGCAGATTCATCTTTATGTATGAATTTACAAGTACAGAGTGGGAAGTATAAAAAAAATAATACAGAACTGAACATGCAGAGTCACAGTGCACAAATTAGAACGTTCAGCAGTTCAAAAACACCAGGATAGGTAGTTTTAATTTTTCATAGTACCTCTGTACTTGTAAAGCTTTTTGTTCGTGGCAATAAAGAAAATCAGGAAATCAAATCCACAAGAACAGATTAAACATCATTTCAAAAACCTGATTGCATGAGAGGGAGAATGTATTGTTCACATTTCTTCGGTATCCCTGTGAGTGTGCAATGTAGCCTGACTGAATTTTCTATTCGAACTTCTGTTGCATGGCTAAGAAGTCTTCTCCAGACTTTCTCTAGCACCTCTCTATGCCTGGGCTAAGTTCGTGTCCGTACGGAAGGTCATGGGGCAGCATAAGCCAACCCCAAAGCCTTGACAGAACACAACTTGTTCTAAGAGACACTGGGTACTTTGGGTTTGCAAATGCCTTTATACTTTCTCTAGTTTTTGGAATATGCTGTTATTTTCTGAGAACTTACCCAAAACCTGTAGAAAAAAGGCATAATGAAAAGGTAAAAAGTGTTTTTATTTGGGTATTACAGCATTTCTATCCTGAAATATTTTCACAAATACGATATCTGAAGATGCAGCAGAGCGAAAGCTTACATTGTGATTAGTTTGTTTTTTTTTTCCTTTTAGGTTATCAGGTAAATGAAATTTCTTCTGGTTCATTGTCTTAATTAATTGGTCCTACTTATTCTATTCATCTCCAAATGCCACTTCCAATCTCTCTGTCCTGTGGTCGCTGCTTGGTCTCAAGAGATCTGTCCTTCCCTCTTCGCTGGACTCTATAGCTTTCTTATACTATTTGAAATTATTCAATCTGCTGTCTCTTCCCATCTGATTAATTTAACAAGTACCCCACCTCCTGAAAGGAGGAGGAGATATGCAAGTTCATGTCCAGTCTGAATTACCACTGCAACTAGGCATGCTGTCGTGTGCTAATTACTAGAAATTACCACATGTTGGGATGTCTGTATTACATGTTCTGTTAATCAATAAGATAATGTTTTTGGTTTTGGGTTTTTTTTATTACCTTAAAGTACATAAAAGTTGAATTAAAGTCCTCAAACATTTATACAGGAAAGGTGTACCCACTTCTCAACAAATAAAACTACATTAACTGGCCTGTCAAGCATAAGAAGTCTCTTACAGTGGACACTGTAGTGGTTTCTTAAATCGCATACACATGGGGGAGGGTATGACATAAGAATCTTAGCATATTTCACAAGTCACTTTTTATTTCACTTGTGTTTTTTTCCCTAAACAAGATGGCAGAAATATAATGAAAGTTTTCCAGCGGAAGAAAATCCACGCAGGAATGATGCCGTGAAGCCAAATGGAAGGTAAACTGGTGGCTGGAGAACCTTTATCACTGCCCCAGGACTCGGGCTGGGGCTGAGGGAAGTCCTGCATTCAGTGACCACAGATGGACTCCGGCATCTACTGAATCTCATTAGCTACCACATGTTTCTGCTGGATATAAAAGTATACCTGTAGGTTATGAATTAGGGACTTGGGGGTAATAATGACACTGCAGTAAAATCCTCTTCCTTCACTAAAGCACTCCGGTTATTACTAACTTCAGAAAATAAAAATAGGACAAAGAATATATGTATGACATAAATATTTAATTTCATTGTCTGCCCTATATTCCCGTATAATAAACAAAAAAACAACCCCGAAAGCAAGCCCATAGATGTGGTTGTTACATGAAGAACACGTTTCCCCTCCGTACTGTACTGGATCTAACTGTTCATTGACAGGAAATAAGAACAACGACAAAGGGAAATCAACAGAAAGGCTTTGAAAACCTACATCTAGTTTTGCTGCCTCAGTACAACACTTCTTTAAAGACAGGAAAGATGCTGCTGAAGTACAAAATGCACCATGAATCAAAGCAGTGTTGCTCGATCTCGTTTTGATTCAGACCCACACAAACCAAGTTATTATAAAGCTACTTAAATGTACACACAGAAATACACACTTGTTAATGCTCACTCTATTAAAAAAGAGATAATCTTAATTTCATAGGGACTAAGGGGAAAAACGAGATGACAGTTTTCATATGGAAAAATGAAGGAAAATGCCTATTACATTTAAAAGCATCCAAAACAGTACAGCACAGCTTCGCCTTTGTTGGAGATCTGCTGTAAAAATGAGAACAATAACTAAAGCTGTAGGCTCAAGTAACTGCCACCTGCACTCTGTTGCCTGTAATGGGTGTTCTAGAGATCGGTTTGGGAATCCTGAGAACCTGTTGGTAATCTCTGCTGATCACATGATTACTAATACAAGTTGTATATAAAAAAAATAAAACAAAAATGTTACCTTTATTTTTGCTTCAGCTTTGATGACACAGATGGAGACAATCTAATGAGAATATTAGCCTTTGATACAGGAACTTAAAAATATTTTTAACCTTTACTAGTATTTTGTCCCTGTTTTCTCACAGAAATTTAATTACCTCTGAATTCCATTTTCAGACTTCATTTAGCCACAGACTATGGCTATGCTATGTGAAGCAAATTCCACTTTGAATATATTAGTTGACATATTAGTTTATTTGGCTACATAGTATAAGGTTGTCTACCTTCAGGGGTCTTTAAAAATCTTACCTAAATAAAGACTATTCACTGAAATTATTTAGAGCCACACTGTGCTTTTGATCTGCTTGAATAGTTTCTACAGATTTTATTGGTGTTTCAGGCATACGGTGTTAAATTGGACTGTAACAATAAATGCATCCTTTATTATTACTGCTTGACTACACAATGGACAAAAATTCTTATTACAATTTTTAAAGTTTAGAATACAGGGAGTTTGGACTAACAGCTCTTCCCACCCCCACCCCCTCCCCCCCAATATTAATTTATTGTTCATTTGTCTTATGACTGTTTTCTTCTGGTACAATCTTCAATTGCTTCAAGAAGGAACAGTAAAACTTGCAATATATTTTAATTTATAATATTAGTCAGATTGTCTTATTATTGGCTGTCCCAGCCTTAAACACCACTTAGAAGAAGAAAATAAAGGTTTTCAGCAACACCTTAGGAACTCATACAGTTCTGTAACTAGAGCCCATTAATTTTTCATGGTTTATTTTCTTCAGTTTCAATGGATGAGGTTCAGTATTTCACGATTCTCAGAGATTAAACACTGACACATTAATCTTTTTTGTATTCCATCATTTCTCATGTAGGTAATTAAAGATAAAATGTGTCTTATAAGAAATGTGTTGTAAACTGCTTTTGACAGTGTGCTAGGGGACACCTAGGTAACATTTCTCATAGGCATACTTGTGTAGAGAGCAAGTAACTGTAATGGGTTGACGGTCATCTATGCTCACAATATTCTTGCTATTTATGCATACTTATGTAAAAATAAAGGCTGAAGGAACAGATGTTGATTTTAGGGTCCTTTAACTGAGAAAGGATTTAGGAGCTGAAGTAAGTCCCTCGAGTATCATTTATACTTTTAATGGGCCACATGACCCATTTCTCAATTGATTCCCCTTGGCTTTCTGCCCCACAAACATTAAACTTCAGTAATAAATCCCAGGCCCAGGCCTTGCTGTCCAGTTTGCCACTGTGGCAGACCCAGAATGCAGAAGAATGTGCTTTTCCATTATATAAACCGTTCAGAGAATATGAATCCAAGAACCATCATGAAGAAATTCACTCCCCTACAGCAAGAGAAAACCTACAGCAGCTTTTTCCTCAGGACTGTATCGACAGAGCTGGTAACGCAAATGAAGATTGACAGGATTTGAGCTACAGGTCCATAACGCCGCATCCTCTGTCTGCATATGGCACAGGTTGTTCAAGCACAAGTTGCAGTGGTCCAAGTTTTCAATTCCTTCCCACGTGCTTGTGGCTGTTTGCAAATGCAAGTTTGTAATACATTTGGTCTCTGATATAGACAGATATATATATAGGCATATATATATATATATATATATA
>VXBZ01002167.1:212048-228632 GCA_013399135.1 Heliornis fulica | reverse complement strand
GGGGGGGGGGAAGTTCCTCCAAGTGCTACAGAGTAAAATAACCTTTAAGGAAAGTCATATCAAAAACGAAACATTCAGTGCAGACATTCCTACCTTAAACTATTCAGCAACAAGTAAATAAAAAACTGAGTAAAAGTGACCACCAGGAATCTGTATTGTTCATTTAATATCAGTATAGGCATTTCAGTAACAACCATTGATTTGCTTGTTGTACTAACAGCACCACTCAAGGTGTACGGCAGTTTCTCTTTTCCTTCCAAGATCTTAATTTGTCAGATGGATGAAGACACTGCTGAGAGCTGGAGATAGCAAGAAAAGAAGTCCCTTTATCCTAATTAGGGATCAATAAAAATCCCACATGTTACCAAACGAGGGAAGTTGCGTATCGCACGTGACACAACATGAACTATGTCCTCCAAGACTCACATGTCTGTTTCAGCTATCACAGAAATGGTACACGTACTTAAAGGAGTAGCTCTTCGCTTACAAGAGCAATCACACACAGCTTAGTTGCTTTTCAGCATACAACTGGTGTCCAGGAATTATTCGCGGATTCAAAGACCCTGACAAGCAAGGACGTGTTTGCTCTCCCAAGGTTTTGTTAGGGGAGCGAGACACGTAATTGCCGTCAGGCAAAAGCAACAGGTACACAACTGTATTTTGTTGATGGGGAAGAGCTGAGGGAGTTCTTGGGAATGGCATGTAGACACTACGGTGAACTGGAATTTTATATAAACATCCCACTACAACAGAGATTTGAAAATTCATGTTCAAAAGCTTAGATGTTGCCAAGTGCTTAGTGCTCTGACTCCAATCCAGCAGCGTTTATGCAGATCCAGCCTGGGTTAAACTGGGTAGGATTACTCGCAGGCTTCAGGACAAAACCTGTGCTTAAACGCAGTTCTTGTAGAGGGACACAGCACTACCCAACCAAGCGCTTTTATGGTATGGGAAACCAGGAAATGAGTTGCCATTAAAACTGGTAACTTATTTAAAGCTGTTGCATTAAAAAAGCCTAACAATTCAAAACAATGGGAATTGTGTTTCAAATATATAACCAATATATAATAGGAATTAATAACAAGATCAGACACGCTTCCTTTCTTGGTAAGGAATTTTGTAAAGGTTAGCACGACAAGCTTCTAAGTTTTAATATGTACTTTGTCAATTTTATAAGAACATCTGTGCGTACACATTCACAGATGCATGGGTTAACAAGGAAAAAAAGGAATGAATCCATCTGGATTCAATTCTGAATTTGGTATCTACAGGATGTGCTAAGAGCATTTGATTTTTACTTAGGCAGGCACAGTGAGGATCAACTGTCTCTAAATTCTTGTTAAAACTATTTCATTCAATACCTTATTAGCACCTTTATTCCCATGTCATTCTCCTAAGTATTCCTAGCCTAACTATCTACGCTTTTCACTGATTTAAAGCAATATAGCTTTAATTTCACTGCTAAAAGAATGAACAGAAAAAAAAAAATCCTGAAATTAAAAAAAAAAAAAAGAAGCTCTTCTCTTGGCTGAGATGCAATAACACTCTTAATTTACAAAATTAAGTAAGGTAAAATCATGACAAGTTTCACTGCATTTAGACAGGTTCTGCCCCAAGATATAGAAAAATACACTAAACAAACATTTAGCATTCAGGCACAAAACGTGACTTCCTTATAGCTACAATACAACATAAAGATTATGATCCGTGGATTACTGGACTACTATCTGGGTTAGCATACAACATGCCAGTAGACAGTAATTGACAAAATAATGAAGAACATGGCACACTGCTTGATTCTCCTTGCAAAGTTAACCCCACCGCAAAGATTAAAAATGGAAATTGAGACTAATCTCTTACGTCTCGGTGTTGCAATGTTTCTAGCAGACACCTGAGGTTTGTAACACCCCAGGGCGAGCTGAGGTCACGCAGTATCTACCTCAGCATAGACTTTACTGAATTTGAATAGAACTATTAGGACCTATGGGCAAAAAGGTGATTTAGCCTCCATCTAAATTTAACACTCTTTGTTCTTATTTGTTTGGGAGATACGTTGCAAGGGAACGTGGTGTCATTTAGAATTTACTTTTATCATTGGAAAACATTTGAATAATGTTTTCTGAAAGGGAGAGAAAAAAAATTAATTCCTTTTCAAGGCAATACAAGCAATTGTGTGCCTTGAGATTTAAGGGACCTTTGATAAGGTTGAGTATTTTACTGAGCATCTTTTTTTCAAACATTTCTAAGTGTTGACGAGAACTTCTGAACTCCATTTAAGCTTGAAATTTTGGATATTTCCTTCAGGATTGTGACTAAGTTTTTGACAGAAGTCTTCAATGGTTTTAATCCTGATATACTGCCATATTAATTGCTTTCCAGACACTGTAATGCTTTTATTACAACATTCTGTCATTTATTGTGCTCACAATAAATTCTATTTTTTGCACTGACATATCCAGCATATACCTTCACCCATGGTGCCCTCAAGGGTCTGTACTGAGACCACAGTAGTTAAGGTCTTTATTAGTATGATAGTGGAATTGAGTGCACCCTCAACAAATCTGTAGATGACAACAAGCTGAGCACCAGCTGATGCACTGGAGGGAAGGGAGGCCATTCAGGGGGACCTTGACAGGCTTGAGGAGTGGGCCCACGTGAACCTCATGAAATTCAGTAAGGACAAGCATGAGGTCCCATCCCTGGGTCAGGGAAATCGTCAGTACCAACACAGACTGGGGGATGAAGGGATTGAGAGTAGCCCTGCAGAGAAGAACCTGGGTATACTGGTAGATGAAAAACTAGACATAAGCCAGAAATGTGCACTTGCCACCTAGAAAAATAATTGTATCCTGGGCTCCATGAAAAGAACTGTGGCCAGCACATTGCGCAAGAAGCTTCTTCCCCTTTACTGTTCTCCCATGAGATCCTATCTTGGGGATTGCATCCAGCAATGTGTTGTCCAGTAGAATACAGACAACTGTTACAGAAAATCTGGAGAAGGGCCACGAAAAATGGACAGAGGTACAGAGCACCTCTCCTAGGAAGACAGGCAGCAAGAGTTAGGGATGTTCAGCCTGGAAAAGGCTCCAGGGAGACCTTATCACAGCCTTGCAGTTCTTAAAAGAAGCTTATAAGAAAGATGGAGACTTTTTGCCAAGGCCTTCTTTGACAGAACAAGGTGCAACATTTTTAAACTGAGGAGGGTAGGTTTATATTGGCATAAGGAAGGAAACCTTTGCAACGCGGGTTGTGAGGCACTGGAACAGCATACTCAGCAAAGTTGTTGGAAGTGTTTGAAGTCAGGGTGGATGGGGCTTTCAGCAACCTGATCTAATGAGGAATATCCCTGCACGCAGCACGGGGCAGGGCTGGACTAGATGATCTTTAAACGACCCTTCCAACCCAACCATTCTATGATTCATGGCTATGCTTCCTTCCCACACTTAAAAAACTCTGACTGCAGATCTTTTACTTTTTACCAAACGTGGTCAGTTCCTTTAAGGGGAGTGTCCAGGTTGTTTTTAATACTTTTATGTGGTTGGAGTGCAGCCACTGTAGAAACAGGGAAGACAAGAAGAAATATCCATCAAAAATGCACTACATGTTAAGATACTAGTTCCTCTTGTGATATAATTTTTTAATACTGAAGAGCTCTTTTTGCAACTACAGTTCAGATTATTGTGATCACTAACCTGTGGAAGAATAAATAGCTTAGAAAGCTATTCTGGATAGAAAACATTCACTTTTTCCAATTACACCTTCTTCCAGATCAGCAGTAAATCAAGCCATTCAGCTGTGCCTCCCACCCAATAAATTTCACGGGCTTTTCTGGCAGCAGTATAAGAGTACAGCTGGTAGAAAACACTACCATACAAACACATCTTTCTCGAAGTGCAGGCACAAGGAGTAACACGTGGGTTCTTGACATGAACATTTCCCTCAACTCCACAGGGTTGGTTTTTTTCAAAATCAAAGTTTGAAAGGTAAAGTAGAGGCAGGTTGGTTAGAAAAGAATCTTACATTTATAGTATTTTATCTGTACTCCAAGGAATAAACAACTTTTCCATATGCAAAATAAGATCTGAACACCCATCTTTCAAATTGTTCAGTATGTTCTTATCTTGAAGACTTTCAGTATAGTATGATATATTCCAAGATATTGTTCACAGAAAGCAAAATACTGAGATTGGTAGGGTATGTAACCAGTATGAAAATGTGTATGTGCTTGTGTGTCAACAGATATATATTTAAGTGTATTTATTTGCAAAATCCTACAGTACTATTTTGTTAAACGTGAGCAGTGCGCTAAGGACAAATTCCCATATACTTAAATTCTGAAGAAATATTTATATGACATGTATTTTTATTAATAACCATGCTACACAAATAAATCCTCACAATAGCTTAGTAATTTCTAACTTCTGACCAACACAGACTTATCTACTACAGAATTAGAATCTGTATTTTAATGAAGATCAGCAGCCCTTGATGGACTAATCCTAGGTTCAGAACTACCCAGTATTTTTATTAATGACACAGAACGTAAAATACACAGCTACCAACAAAATGAGAGGTAATGGAAAACCAGTGGTAGAGATTTCAAATATGTGGCAACTTGAGAAAATCAAGGTAGAGGTTTAGAAAAAAACTATTACATGAAGAAAGGCTGAAAGAAGGATGTCCTAAGTTACAGAAAGAACAACAAGTCAGATGCTGGAGGTATAAAACAATACAGACAGTGAAGCACTGGATCAGGTTGCTTGGGGAGCCTTGGAGTCCCCTCCTTGAAGCCTTTAGGATCAGGTTAGAAACACATCATTGAGAAGTGAGTTCAGTCACTGTTGACCCTTCAGTAGAATGAAGGGATGATGAAGTCATCTCTTAGGAGGTTTTATTACTACGTCTTGTCCAAATGTCCTTATAAAAATGGTGATCTGCTACTGAACAAGTGCTGCCAAACTACACTTCTACCTGAGCTCACAACCAACAATACATTGTAACACATAGGAGGTGAGGAGATGCCTGCAGCAGCACCAATAATAAAATACACCAATGCTAAAGTATTATAAAGAATTTTTTGGTAAAGATATAATGTACATACTTATATCCACAGATCCCTTTCTTTACAATTGGTGGATCTATGTTTACAAAAGAAAGTTTTCACTGTACCCCAGAACTTTCAAAATTAACCTCTCTGTGAGAGAACTTTATCAGATAAAAGATGTATTCTAATACCTTGCAGAGCTGCCTGCTCATCTCAATACATTACTCCTTCCTTGCTCACAGATGACAGAACACAAAGCTCCTCTGTCTCTGTGTCTGCCTCAATCATTCACTCTTCCCCATGCTTGCAGCTTTACACGGGAAATTTTTCTCTTACTCCTGGAACTAGCAAACTGTAACTTCATGTTCTCATATGTATACTATATCCTTAACGATATCATCATTATAACATTCAAGTGCAACGACTGCCAGGTGCCAGAAGACAGGTAACAGTTGCTGGACATTTACAGAGGCCTCGGGAAGACTGTTTGTAGGCTGCTGGAGAAGAGCTTTGAGGCTTCAAAGGAAAAAAGATAACAGGACAGGCAGCTGAGGGATAAATATATACTAGGAAGGAATGCATAAAGTAACTCCTAAATATTTAGAGGTGAAGCTAAATTCCCAAAGCCTGCAATAACTTGTCTGATACAAGGTGAACTTGTCTTTTTGGTTCTGCCTCGGGAAAACTTGTTTAGTATAATAGTTACTAAGGTCCTTCTAAAACCTAGGCAACAGCAACAAAACAAGTGTTACATTCAAATTTTAAACATCGGAACAGCATGCTGTTGCTGACAAGAAAACAACCAGATCCTATAACCAAGTACATGATTTCTTAATTAAATTGTGTCGGTGTCAACAAGGAGAAAAGATGCTTGATACAATATTCTCAATTATGGATAGCGTGTTTTCTACAGAGGTTTCACGTCACATTTGCTTTAATGTAAAGGGATATGGAATCCAGCAAAACAAAAGTGAGAATGCAGGACAACAAAATATAAATAATTACACTAAACAAGGTTTGGATTTGGTTAGAAGAACGAGCACTCATTCCGGGCTTTGAACAGAAAATACCATTTTCCTTTGGAGTAGAAATTAAGTCAGACAATGCCTTTTATAACCATCAGCACTGGGTTACTACAAGAGACCATGAGTGCTTCCCTTCTTCCAAAAAAGAGATTTATCTACTCAGGTTTCCCTACATTTCTTTCATCCAGTTCCATGGAAGGAAAACAAAGTAGTAGCTCATTTCTCACATATGTAAAAAAAGAAAAACAAACAGGCAAAGAAAAGCAAGGGTTTGGTGTTTAAGTCTGAAAGCCAACAGGGAAGTTTCACAACCTCGTTGGGATCCCCAGTGGAATAAATTCCACAGTTTAGATCCAGGTCCTCTGCACACTGTTGCCCATATCCACCCAAAATCTTTAATTTTCTGCTAAAATCATTTATGGGAAAGTGCTGTGGGACTTCATGATGGAGAGAGATGCAGTCTCTCAGACAGTTAAGCCAATCTAATGACTGGCACTGAAAAGGCTTCACTCTTGGCTTTCTACCAAAGAGGTGGTAGATGCTGAGAGAGAAAAGCCATCTAAGTCAGTGTGATTACTGTGAGCTTTGTGGCTGAGTGTATGGTCTGCAGTAAGTCATGTAATTTTTTAAGATCTGCCAGTGCATTTTTATTCCATATAGGGGTTGCAACGATCTGTCTAAAACGATGAAAGGGTGATTTTTTTATTTTTTTTTTCTGGGTAGTAGCTGTAAGTATTTTGTACTGCTATGGTGACTTAGGCACCTGGTAATACTAGGGAGTTTCTTACTTTGGTATTCAATGGCATAAGAGGCAATAAATTAGATCATGTCTTGAAGTCCCTCCCAGTCTTATTTTCTATGAGACTTTAATTTTCATACTACTGACTCACAAGCTTTCCTAGTGACTTCATGTATAAGTATATAAAGATGACAGATTTTTTTTTTAACTCGGCTGAAGAAATGTTTCATAAGGGAATCTTTGGGACTAAACAATTTCTAAATCATATGTGGTATTACACCCTATGTGATTATTTCTCTTAGGATTTTGTTTGCCTGTTAAAGCAATAAAGATTTTTAAAAGGTGGTTTGCTGTTGCGTTTTTTTTTTTTTGTGAAGTTAGCTCCCAAACAATTTAACCATTTCCCAAACCAAATGATGTATAGTTTGACCTAGTGTTCCCTACAATTTTGTAGACAGTCTTAAGCCCACAAACATTACGTCTTCAAAACCAACTGGTTAGCCTGCAGATGCTTTTCCAACTGTACTGTTTCTCTGACACCTTTACTTCCATTACATTGACTATGCTTCAGTATGTTAAAAGAACAAAACACAACATATTGTATTTGTGTTGCGCCATGTCTTTTATAGAGTTCTATATTTCTAGTGTAACTTTTTTTGTTAGACACTTGTATTTTTTATTTCAACTTTTTAATTATTAACCACGCTTCTCTCAATTCTTCCATGCTGTAGACATCCTGATCTACAAATGCAATTTTGATTCAGCTTTTCCGTTTATTCTTTGGGAGAAGGTATTAAAAAGGTTGACGGCTATGGAGTTCTTCAAACTGTGGAAGTCCAAAAGTTTTTGTGTCCAAATCAACCAGATAAGCTACTAAAGCACAAAGAACACTGGCCAAACTAAGTATGTCTGCACATGGCTACATTAAAAACATTTTTAATCTTTATTTTTATCTGAAGCATCCTGACTGTCTGAAGACTTTTATGTAACATCTAGCTATGTATTTCCTAGCCTAACCTGTTAAAACACATTTTACTTACAACTTTTATTTCTGTCTGCAGTAGTATTTTTAAAGCTGTGACTTTCATTAAGACTTGTCTACAAAATTATTTTTCACCAAATAATATCTGGTAAAATGATATCCACTATATTACAGATGTAGTGACTGACTTTTTTGTTTCTTTGGGTTATTTTGGTTGGGTGGTGTTGAGTTTTTTGGTTTGGGTTTTTTTTTTCTTCTTCTTCTTTATTTGGTATTAGATCTGCAGTAGTGTTTCCTCAGGAAGAGCTGTATCTCATCTTGCCAGCACAGCTCTAGGTCTGTGGGATATTTTATATAGCAGTTGAAAAAGAAAAGCTCTCCCTTTCAATCCACTGTTTCAGATCTGTAATTTTTATATTTATGCCTTCGTAGGCAAATGGAGACAAATCCTCAAATCCTACAGCATTTTCACAATATATCTAATTCTATTATTTTGTCTCTTTACAATTTCACGCCACTATAAAAAGTTTATTATTTTTCTTAAGTAGGAGTGAACTGTTTATTGACGTGGATATGTACAGCCATTTAGGGAGTTACTAATCCAAATACTGAGAAAGAGGAGAAAGCGTATTAGATGAGTAATTAAATACTAAATCAGTAATGCTACAACTGTCACAGAATCCATTATTATTTCTCTTTAAACATCAGGAATCACTTCCCCCATATATTTACCACATATACTGAAATGCTGAAGAAACGCTTTTACTTCTAAAGAAAATAATGCCTATATGCAATTTTCTAGTGTCAAGCAAGAAAGGAAGGTCCTACTGTCACATATCCTTGTCAGGCAGCTGAGGATGCACCACCTCATTTCACTATGGAGGGTGTGAACCTACAATATTCTGGGGGAAGACAACTGGAATTGAGGTCCCTATAGAAGCACAGCTCCTCAGCAGAGGTGTTTCTGGATGTGCTTTGTCGACCTGCCACTGCCAAATTACACCCTCCCACACTGGGCCCTCCAAACCCCATGTTGAGAAAAAAGGGAAGTAGAAACTTTTTCTTCTCTCAAATGCAACACCAAGGCACAAAAATACCTTAAAAACATGCTTCCTCCACCTCACCCCTCACCACCACCCCCACCTATCATCCATCACTATAGATTTCAAGTCTACTGTGGTGGAGCTGGGAGTTGCGTTGACTTGGTCATGGAAAGCAGAGGCAACAGTTCTAGCTGGCAGGCACTGATGCGGAGCCTGACAGGAGATAAGAGTGCTCTGGAATAATTAATTAGGTCACTACAGTTTGTCCTTTTTAGTTCATCACTAGAGGAGATAGTGTAAGATGGAATTAATGATCAGTGGTCACATAGTGCCTCCGGCACATCAAGTCAGGTGTAGGAGCAATGAAGAAGGAGTTTGTGCAAGTCTATTACTGCTGCTACAACTTGCAAGACCAGAGACTTACTTTCCTATTTATAATACACATCGATATCATTTTATCAGTTCACGTAAAAGAAACAAGTGTTCTTCCTGCCTTCCTTTCAATTATTTTAAGATAAAATGTAGGTGAATCCCTCTGGAAAAAAAAATAAAATCACAAACCCTGTCGTTATCAACTGCACAAAACTGGTCCTGAAAACACAGCTTTTCTTTTGTGATACCTTAAAAGGATGTAAACTCAGTCCTTGTTATTTATAAGATCTATCCTTTCAGTGAACACCTGATATAGCCTGATATATATAGAAGGTATCTGAAACAAAATTCAGACCATCTTTCTCCTTGAGGATGATTGCTAAATAGCTTGGTTGCTTCTGCTCACTCTCATTGTTTTAACTTTATGGATCATATGATAATTCAGGTCAAAGGGGCCTCAGGAGATCTCCAGGTCAGCTTCCTGTCCAAAGAAACCACAGCTATGAGGTCAGACGAGGTTGCTCAGAGTTTTACCCAGCTGAGTCTTGCAAAACTCCAAGGATCTAGACTATACAACTTCCTTGGCAACTGCCCCACTCAGTCTTACTGTCCTCATAAGGAAAGAGCTTTCTCTATACACAGTCTAAATCTCTTATTTTACCTTATGCCCACTGTCTGTCAGTTTACCACCACAGTGAAGAACCTGGCCCCAACTTCAACTTCTTGCTAATCTCCCTGTAGGGTAATGAGGGTTAGGTACCTCCACAGCTGCCTCCTCTCCAGGCTGATGAAGCTCAGCTCCATCAGCTTCTTCTCACACGACAATTGCTTCTGCTTCCAATCATAACAAACTGAATCCTATTTGCTGCTGGGTTTTTTTTTTCATATTTGAGGTGCCAAAACTGGAGGCAGTATTCCAGGTAAGTGCTAATGAATGCTGAGAAGATGGGGATATAACCATTTCCCTCCGTCTATTTGGTCTCTACTGCGTTTATGGAACAGCCCAGGACAGTGTGGACCTTCTAAGCTGCCAGTACACCCTGCTTGCTCATGGTCAGCTTGCTTGCCACCAACACTCCAGGGTCTTCTCATCAAAGCAGCCCCCCAGCCAAGGCAGTGTGCAACACTGCAAGGGGATCCTCCTTCTTCAATGCAGAGCATGGCATTTTATAAAGTCCCTCTTGTCTCAGTCCTTCCACCCATACAGGTCCTCTGAATGGCTATCCCACCCTTAAGCATATCAATTGTTCCTCCTAATTTGATGTCATTTGCAAACCTGATGAGAGAAAGGTCCATCCTCCAGGACATCAATAAAAATGTTAAACAGGACAGGTCCCAGAATATTCCTATGTCCCAGGAGAAATTAGAGAATACTCAGGTATTCCAAATGGAAGACCAGGGTAAAAGGCAGGGAAAAAAAAAAGTAATTGGATGTGAAGATCTAGCATGAGCTCAGAAGGGGAAAGCTACACTGAGTGCATATGAATCTCTAATATTAGAAGGGAGGGGGACAGCAGAAGACGCTCATTGTGATCTGAAAATTTAATTAAGTGAACACAAGGTGCTACTTTAAAGAGAAGAATATGCCACAAACAATACAGGGTGTCTACGAAAAGGAGGTACAAAGGATTAAGAAGGCAGTTTAAAGCAAAAAGACCTAGAAGAAAAGGTCATTTCACCTGTATCTTTTGGATTCTAGGGGAATATAGATAGCAGAAAACTTTAAGACATTACACTTTTATTAACAGAAAAAAAACCCTTACCCATAACCTTTTTAAAAAATTACTTAGAAACTTACTGGTTAAGAGGGCATTCCCAATTAGTTCTGCCAGAGCTCACAAAATATTTTCTTGTTTGTATTTTGCAGATACAAAGGTTCAAGGTTTTAACATTAGCAATTTTGCTAACATTGTGGACTACTAAGACTGCACAAATTTTCAAAGATTTAATAAAAAGATTTCAGATCTGGGAGAACTCCTTGTCTTAGAAAAAAATATTTTAATGAACAAAAATTGAGAAATGAGGCTGTAAGCAGTCACATGACATATCAGATGGAGATTAGGAGTGATTAGGAGTGATTGAAGGCAGAATAACAAATGAGGGAAAAACCTAAGACATGAAGACAAATGGTTTCCTGGGATGAAATCCAGATCTCATTTAAGTCAATGGCAACATACCCTTTGACTTCATTAGGTTCAAGATTTCACTTCGAAGTTTATTCACAGCAGAAGGTGTAAGTGACAGATGCAATGCATCTGACAGAGCGCCTGGGGAAAACGGGCAATAACCAAAGGTGATACACATACTGAACCATGTATTTTTCTATTAGACAAATGAGGTGGAACAACAAGTATATATAAACCCACTACTTTTACTTGCCCTACGAGGCTTCTAAGAGTAGCAGAAGAGTAAACAAGGACATCTGATGGCTGTATTTTAATCTTCAAACTCCTGTGAGAAACTTCAAAAATTCTAATTTATCCTTAAATTAGATATAAGTATTTGCCAGTAATTCACAACATGGTGATAAGTAAACAGCTAGAATTCTCTAAGATCCAAGTTTTATTTGTATTTTGAATATAATTTTGATTACCCCAGAAGAAGGTAAGAAAGAAGCTAGCAATCCATTTAGATTCGTTAGATGTAAACTGTGAAAAACATTTGACAGTCTGCAGAAAATTGATTTACTGATGACAAATCAAAGAAAGAAAATAGAACTACCTATATAGATATATTTGTTGTAACTTCTTGGGAAATGCATGCTATTATGAATTGTCAACAGCACCTCTGCTTAAGAAGTACAAAAACCCCAGTATGTTAGACTTATTAGGAGAGAATGATGACAGTGACAACAACATAAAACATGTTTATGCCTTTGTAGTAGGCCCTCACTTCCAACTAGTATGTTCAATGTGCTGGACTACTTCTTACCTATTGCTCACCATCTCAGAAACAACATAGCTGAATCCAGGGAAGAACAACCAAGTGACCTATAGCACAGTAAACATATCTGTGGGAGGAAACATTAGAAAGGGCAAGAATACTTCGAAGTGATTTAATGTAACTGCCACTGAAGTCAACAAGTGGCTTGGAGATTTGAGCAAAAGTGATATACTAGAAATATAGAAATAAAGAAGATAGAGGAAAAAGCAAATGTTCACACTTCACCTTACCCATACTTTAGGTTCATCCAATTTAACATGGGATGTTATGTTATGATTTTATCACTACAGTTATCCCACTACTAATTTCTTCTAAAGACGAAAAGGCATAGAGCTACTGCTAAAGCAAAGTTTTTAAATCCTCAGTAAGTTATACAGCTAATATGCCGTGGGGTTTTTCATTTATTAAATATTTTAATAGGGTTAAAAGAATATTCAGTTGGTGGCAGGTGGCATCTCATTTCTGAGATGCCACCTGCCATTACTCTACAGGAAAATATGTGAACAGATATTGACCCTCACATCGCAGAAACCAGCCAGCCATTAATTCATGGAGATGAGATGCAAACCTCTCCGTTTTCCTTTCTATCCTATAGGCACTTCTCAAGTCAGGGACAATATTGTACTGCTTAGTTGCAAAACACACCAATATATTTGATTCCTAAAGTGGCTAGAGGTAGTATTTGATGCTCCTTGCCCTCAGTTTGCCCCTGGCCAAGCACACAAAAATGCAAACTAGTTCACTTTAATTAGGGATAGTTAAAACTTGCAGTTTCTATTCTGAGCAAAGTTTGAAAGTGGACATCGATAGCAAATCAGAATGAAAAAATCAAATAAAGTTTTTGAAGAATTTCAGCTTTGTAGTAATGAGTCTGAATTGAAATTCTGTTTTTATTATGATAATAAAATTATTTCCTTCTCTTCCTTTTAGCTTTTTAGAAATGAGCTTTGAAAAGAGAAATTTCTAGAGAATAAATTGACAGATCTGTGGATACCTATACTATAATTTCCCTTAAAAATAAATAAAAGGAGACTAAATAGGGATATCCTATCTGCCCTATCTGCATTGATATATTATCAGTTATGAGCAGTATGTACTACATAAATAATCAAATTAAATCTTTAACTGTAGATAAAGAAAGTATCTTTCTGGAAAAAACAGTGTATTAACAATTTCTTTTCTTTAAATATCAAATGAGGCTCAAAACCCATGCATAATTACACCTTTTTACAGGATTAATAATTTTAGGAATCAAGTTCCGATTAAAAAGATGACTTTTACATAGATTTTCTTATTCTAGTGACTCTTACTAAAATTCCCATCCTTGACAGTAAATGTATTTTCTCTACGATAGAGCCAAAAAAGTAGTAACTTGACTAGGAATTAGCTTAGGGCACAGGTCTCTCATGTCTTTCAAACCATCACTGCATCTAGTTCAGACGTCAAAAAGTTAACATGCTAAATAAAGAAAAGGATTAGAGAGAAAGAGCACAGAAGTTTAAAGGTAAAAATTCAAAGGAAAATTACAAAGTACTAGAGATTTGACTGAATATTTTTGGGTGTTGTTGAAGAACCATCTAAAAGAGCAAATCTGAAAATAACAAAGTTTGAGAAAACAGGCTATGGATATGGCATGCTATGTAGCATCTAATAGCTGGGAAGTTTTAAAGAATGTACCTGCTACACAGAAAACTATTCAATGATCCATGAAAAGGTGGGGGGGGATTTGAAATATATGTGTGGTTTTCATAGTTCTACTGTATATAAAAATTTGATTTGATATATAAACATATATAGGATACATCTGTAACATACAGAAAAATTTTCTGTTAAAACTTTTATATCAATAAAATTCTGCTATTTTGGAAAACATATAGCTGATAACATAGTGTGGAACAAAAAGGATGTAAATGGAACAGTCTGCCCAGAGAGGTTGTGGAGTCTCCTTCCCTGGAGACATTTAAGACCAATCTGGACATGTTCCTCTGTGATTTAATCTAGGTAATCCTGCTCGGTCAGGGGAGTTGGACTAGATGATCTTTTGAGGTCCTTTCCAATTCCCAACGTCTGTGATTCTGTAAATACTATCCTTTTACTAATACTTCCAAGTAGATTTTGTGAGATTTTATAAATGCAACAATGTTCTTTCCACAGCTGCACCTAACTTTTTTATCCCAATGTTTTTTTTTATCCTAATGCTTCCACTTGGGCATGGTATATTTTTGTTTCTTGAACAGTCTTCAGCACTACAGGCCTGGGGAAGAGTGGCTGTACAGCTGCCAGGTGGAGGACCACCTGGGGGTGTTGGTGGACAGCAGACTGAATATGAGGAAGCAGTGTGACCAGGTGGCCAAGAAGGCCAATGGCATCCTGGCTTGTATCAAGATCAATGTGGCCAGCAGGTCTAGGGAGGTGATTGTGCCCCCGTACTCCGCACGGCTGAGGCTGCACCTTGAGTACTGTGTCCAGTTCTAAGCCTCACACTACAAGGACATCAAGGTCTTGGAACATGTTCAGAGAAGGGCAACCAGACTGGTGAAGGGTCTGGAGGGCAAATGTTATGAGAATTGGCTGAGGGAGCTGGGGTTGTTTAGTCTGGAGGAGGCTGAGGGGAGACCTTATCACTGCCTATAATTTTCTGAAAGGAGATTGTGGAGAGGTGGGTGAGGGTCCTTCAGCCAAGTGAGAGGTGATGGGACAAGGGCAAATGGTCTTATACTGTTCCAGGGCAGATTCAGATTGGACATCAGGAAAAGGTTCTTCACCAAAGGAGTTGTTGGGATGTGGCACAGGCTGCCCAGGGAGGTGGTTGAGTCTCTGGATGTATTTAAAAGATGAGTGGACGAGGTGCTTAGGGAAATGGTTTAGAAGAGGACAGGACTCAGTGCTCTTAAAGGTCTTTTCCAACCTAGTCATTCTATGATTCACTGCAAATGTTTCTTATAGGTATGCCTGATAGGTATGCTTCAAAATTTTCAGTGGGATGCTATAAATATATTTGGGTTTCCTATGCTAAGTTTCTTTGAGCACTGATCTTTTATTTTTTAATGTTCAAGAGCTAGGACTTGAAGTGATGGCTAGTTTTGCCTGCAGTAACAAGCCTGAGAATGGCCAGCCATTTAGTATGTTTTTTGCCAAGTAGTTAATGGTAACATTTAACAACTAGAACCACATGTCACACTCAGCAGTGACAAATGGGTCAAACTGACCTGTGCAGGACTGCCTGCACTGCCCCAGCTGACATTTCTTGCATTAGTTGAATCTTACACTCACTATGTATTTTTCTGTAAGGCCAAGGTTCACTCAATCTTAAAAATAAGAGTGCTTAAAGATATTTAGCTATGACAGCTGTTCCAGATTACAAAGTAAATGGACTTGGACAATCTCAGCTAGCCTCTGGTAAAACAAGGCATACGTGAAAAAAAATAATTACTTTTTCCAGGTTGATCATAAGAATTGAAGAAAATTGGGTTGGAAGGGATCTCAAGAGATCATATAGTCTCTTCATTCCCTTTCCCTACCTCAAAATATGATCATTTATACCTAAGCCACTTCTGAACCCTTCTAAATTCCTCTTGGAAGTCTCTGGTATACCAGTTCCATATTCTCTCTCTGCTGGCAGACAAATCAGCACCTAAATACCCTACCGTCAAAAAGATTTTATTTTTTGTTGTCTATCCCTGCATCCATTAGTAGAGGTTTAATGATGCTGCAAAGCAAGAAACGGACTTGGTACACCTAGGTAAAGGAGGAAGACTACTGGACCTGTTCAGCTTAATTTAAGATATGAATTTAATACTGTTTAATTGGAGAAAACCACCTGCAGTTATAACCCTAACAGAGACTAACATGCTACACATATGCATTCCCAGCACTGTCCTAAATCACAGACTGCTGTTAGATGCCAAGAGCACACCTCTTCCCAACTGCACTTTGCCAGAAGATTGTGAACTTTGCTTTTGTATATGGACTAAAGAATCACATCTTTAGTCACCTTCAGATTTGATTACCATAATGTCACCTACACATGGGGTTTCACACTGAGATTAAGTCCTAACATAAACTATTTGAAAAAAAAAAAAAAATTGAAAAATTTAGTCTTAAAGCATGTAAAGTGCCTAGAGCTTTCTACAAATTGTAAAGACTACATATTAATCAAATAATACTGGCTCAGCATAATTGCCAATATTTTTCAAAGAATTTTTGCTTGGATTTATAGTTCATAATTTATACTGCTGACATTAGATCTAACTGTGGGGTTTTTTAACATTTTACCTGAAACATCAATGTAAAGGCACATTTTTGACAAATGCATTTACAAAAAACACCTTCAGTCCACTTTCACAATTTTTGGCTTTAATTATTATTACTTACTCAATATCCAAAGGCACTCATCAAACAGGGATAAATTCATAACTGTACTTTCAGTTTTAGAA
>VXBZ01002167.1:202575-211884 GCA_013399135.1 Heliornis fulica | reverse complement strand
GGAGACCTTATCACTGCCTATAATTTTCTGAAAGGAGATTGTGGAGAGGTGGGTGAGGGTCCTTCAGCCAAGTGAGAGGTGATGGGACAAGGGCAAATGGTCTTATACTGTTCCAGGGCAGATTCAGATTGGACATCAGGAAAAGGTTCTTCACCAAAGGAGTTGTTGGGATGTGGCACAGGCTGCCCAGGGAGGTGGTTGAGTCTCTGGATGTATTTAAAAGATGAGTGGACGAGGTGCTTAGGGAAATGGTTTAGAAGAGGACAGGACTCAGTGCTCTTAAAGGTCTTTTCCAACCTAGTCATTCTATGATTCACTGCAAATGTTTCTTATAGGTATGCCTGATAGGTATGCTTCAAAATTTTCAGTGGGATGCTATAAATATATTTGGGTTTCCTATGCTAAGTTTCTTTGAGCACTGATCTTTTATTTTTTAATGTTCAAGAGCTAGGACTTGAAGTGATGGCTAGTTTTGCCTGCAGTAACAAGCCTGAGAATGGCCAGCCATTTAGTATGTTTTTTGCCAAGTAGTTAATGGTAACATTTAACAACTAGAACCACATGTCACACTCAGCAGTGACAAATGGGTCAAACTGACCTGTGCAGGACTGCCTGCACTGCCCCAGCTGACATTTCTTGCATTAGTTGAATCTTACACTCACTATGTATTTTTCTGTAAGGCCAAGGTTCACTCAATCTTAAAAATAAGAGTGCTTAAAGATATTTAGCTATGACAGCTGTTCCAGATTACAAAGTAAATGGACTTGGACAATCTCAGCTAGCCTCTGGTAAAACAAGGCATACGTGAAAAAAAATAATTACTTTTTCCAGGTTGATCATAAGAATTGAAGAAAATTGGGTTGGAAGGGATCTCAAGAGATCATATAGTCTCTTCATTCCCTTTCCCTACCTCAAAATATGATCATTTATACCTAAGCCACTTCTGAACCCTTCTAAATTCCTCTTGGAAGTCTCTGGTATACCAGTTCCATATTCTCTCTCTGCTGGCAGACAAATCAGCACCTAAATACCCTACCGTCAAAAAGATTTTATTTTTTGTTGTCTATCCCTGCATCCATTAGTAGAGGTTTAATGATGCTGCAAAGCAAGAAACGGACTTGGTACACCTAGGTAAAGGAGGAAGACTACTGGACCTGTTCAGCTTAATTTAAGATATGAATTTAATACTGTTTAATTGGAGAAAACCACCTGCAGTTATAACCCTAACAGAGACTAACATGCTACACATATGCATTCCCAGCACTGTCCTAAATCACAGACTGCTGTTAGATGCCAAGAGCACACCTCTTCCCAACTGCACTTTGCCAGAAGATTGTGAACTTTGCTTTTGTATATGGACTAAAGAATCACATCTTTAGTCACCTTCAGATTTGATTACCATAATGTCACCTACACATGGGGTTTCACACTGAGATTAAGTCCTAACATAAACTATTTGAAAAAAAAAAAAAAAATTGAAAAATTTAGTCTTAAAGCATGTAAAGTGCCTAGAGCTTTCTACAAATTGTAAAGACTACATATTAATCAAATAATACTGGCTCAGCATAATTGCCAATATTTTTCAAAGAATTTTTGCTTGGATTTATAGTTCATAATTTATACTGCTGACATTAGATCTAACTGTGGGGTTTTTTAACATTTTACCTGAAACATCAATGTAAAGGCACATTTTTGACAAATGCATTTACAAAAAACACCTTCAGTCCACTTTCACAATTTTTGGCTTTAATTATTATTACTTACTCAATATCCAAAGGCACTCATCAAACAGGGATAAATTCATAACTGTACTTTCAGTTTTAGAAATACACATCTATGCTGTACAAAGACAGTAAACTCCTACAAACTAAATTTAAAAGTTATGCAACCACATTGCAGAGAGGCTTAGTTGCACAACTTCGAACATATTTTTAACACTGGTAATAATTAGGGTATTATTTATATTTAGGATGCCTTTTTTTTATAGACCTATTATATGAAAAGCATAAATACCTTACCCATAGATTGAGAATTCATGACAGGAGTACCACAAAGTTTTCAGCAAGGCCACTTCCAAAAAGATTCTGTGAAAACCCACAGGAGCCTACTGACTTCTACAAGCCATGCTACAGGGATCTGACACTTTCCAGCTGAAGGCACTATCTCTCTGGAGTGATCTCTTTGTCAAAAGCACTGGGAATGTACTGTAAAAGTGCAACAATTGGGAATGGAATAATGTAAAGAAGAAACAGGAACTTCTGATGAAATGTAAGATACGTAACATTTAAGAAGCTAAAGAGGAAATGATAAAGGACTGCAACATCAGATAAGAAAATTGATCGATGGAAGAAACATGTAGAGGGCAAGTGAATTGAAAAGGTAATGCAAATAATATATCAAAATACAGAGAATTTAAACATTTAGGAAATATTCAAGTGAAAAGTTATGTCAATGAAAACGGTTAAAAAATATTATTAATTAAGACATAATTGTTTATTTTTCCATTAGTTCCCCTACATAAGGGTCTCTGCAAGAAAGCAGGGAGGCAGAGTCACAACTCAAAGAGTTTACTGTCACGTGATCCATGCGATCAGGAAAGGCAAAAAAAAGTAAGAAAACAGTATGATAGTGTTGGATTGCTGGACTTGCCCATCACTTTCAGATATGTTGGAGTACTAGTCAAAACCAAAATTATTTCACTTCATATTCTTACCACAGAGAATTCTCAATGGGAATATGCTTGGAGAAAAGCTGTAGCCGTTTAAAATCCTGTGTTTCCTAGCTGTCCCTCTTATCATATAAAAATCAATTGTTGCCACAAAGTCTCTTTGCCTATTATATTCCTTAAGTTAGATTTATGAATAAAAATGTGTGAAATTAAATTATGCAGGCATTAAAATATCATGTGATTAGGTGACACATTTTTGATGAAGAAGGATACCTAGAAATACTGCAATTGCCACCACATTCATCTGCTCAATTACATGCTTCTCACCTATTTAATAATGCTTATTACATCCCTGTTAATTGATGTGTTCAAGAGTTTATTTTCTTATACACTACATCAAGTCTTACACAATGAACATGAGACTTGGATCATAGCAGTCTCCTAGAACAGAACAAACCTCCAAGGTAAAGGCAAAGAGATCATGAAATGGGACAATGCAATGATAACACACACACATACACACACAAAAAAAAAAAAAAAAGGAAAGACGGGGGATTGGAACATTATGAAGTTAAAGAAACAAGGGAATGAAAGGAATTAAAACTAGGAATGATAAGTAACCTACTGTAAGTGGTGTGAAAGCTTAACAGTGGGGGACTGGAATAATCAGATATGGGAACGACCTGACAATGGAATGCGTTCAAACTGAAGCACCTCAAAAGTAAATGATCTTAGAGCAGAATAATCATATTTGCCTCTGGGAATAAAATTTAAAGATAAAAAAGTTTGAAAAAAAAATAACAAGTTTGATGATTATGCAGATAGAACTGCAGAGAGAAATGATCCAGTCAGGATAAGAGCGGGAAAGGGAAAGGAGTGGGGTTGGAACAGCAGCAGAATACAAAGAAAAGGTGACTGAAACTGCAGATGGTTGGATCTCACCTTTTCACAGAAAGAATTGAAGATGAAGGACTACACTGGACAAGCTAATTTTTATAATTCACCTCAGACTGCTTTTTACAAATATTAAGTTGGACAAATCATTCATTCATTCATTCATTCATTCATTCATTCATTCATTCATTCATTCATTCATTGTTGTATTCATACAATAACCTAACAACATTTTCTGGGAAGAGCTTTAAAGATTATGAGATGTGTGTGCTTCTTAACATTTGGTTTCAAACAATTCCTGACTTATAAACAGAGTACAGCATCACAATAGCTGAACACAGAGTCATAAATGAGACAGGATCTATGAATTCGCTTTATAAGAAGTGACACAAAATATCAATTTCAGTTTTCACTGTACTTTTAAAAAGCAAGAAGCAATTCCAATTCTAGAAATTAGTATGACATCCATTATCTCCAGGATTCTGGATTGGCTGTTAGGAGCTAATAATTTTCATAAGCCAATTGAGGATGTATTAGTTACACTGTCCTCAGTCTATGCTCTCCTACAGCACAAACAGGGACAAAACCATGACGACAGCCCCCTTCTTAAAACCTCACCAGTAGGGTATTTGCTTTCCCTACTTCTTTTGCTAACTCCTCCCACTCCTTATTTCACGAGCCGCAGTGAGTTTTAACCACCCCGTTGTTTCCTACAGTGGGACTACATTTTCTCAATCTACAATCTTTCAAGTTTCATGATGACCAGTTTCTTTTTGTTTCCTCAACTGCTCTGAACATCTCTGCAGATGAAAATTTTACCTTTCTGGCCCAAAGTTGTTGCAATAACTAAAATTGCATTATGCTTGATGCCAAAATATGAACATGTAGGCAAGAGATGCACCATGCTGGGATCATACAACACAAGGGTATATGCCACCTAAGCGTGATCAATCTAGTCCAAACACTAGAAAAACTGTGGAACTTGATTTCCATCTCTGATATTCCACCCTCAAGAGCGAGAACTCTAGAAAGATGGGAAAATTAACAGCACAAAGTTGATTTAATTTTGATCCTGGTTTCATTTAACAATCTAAATTTATTGGCTCTGAAGGAACTGACTTTCTGATTCCTCCAAATCTCTTCAGCAATATACTAGCTATGACATGCAGATTATGAAGAAGCTGTGTTATCACTAATGCATGAACTGTCACTACTGTCCCCAAGTATCATTCCATGTCTTATTCAACATTGTCATTTCTTCAGGGATGATAAAAGTTCTGCTGTATGCCCCAACCGTACAGCATTATTTGCACTTGTTCAGATGCATTCTCAAGGAGCAAAGAAATGGAGTCTTAAGTATCGATTTAAATGAAAAGATAATTGTCTGACATTGGTTGTTGATAACTGATGTTAGAGGAAATTGATTTTGAGCAGAACATATATGCCCACAATAAGTAACATGTTTTCTCAGACAAGATTTACGTTAGGGGAGCACTTAGAGCCCACATCAATCCAGCAGAAATCAGATTTGAAGACCAATCAAAGATGGAACTTGGATTCAATACTGCTAAAACACAGAAAGTAAACCTAGGACTCGAGATGACACTGCATATTGCATCATGGAAATTCTGTCTTTCATCAGACTGGGAATGGAAATGGCCAGTATCCCAACTACCAGGCCATGGTTATACCTAAAACATACTGCAGTATTTTGAAGTGCTCCAGAGGCATAAGAAAAAGAGCAGATTATATACCGTTATCCAAGAAAAAAAACTTTAAAGCTTTTCAAAGTGCCACTGCTCTAAATACTGGCTAGGACTCACTGCACTTAACAAGGACTTAAACACTATACATTTACTTGAAGTTATATATCTCCCACCTTTCTCTAGTCAGTGAACAGACACTGTTTTCAAAGCAAGCTGATTCACCCACCTATGTTAGATACCTGTCCAGAGACAGGCAAGCTGATGACACTAACTGCTCTTACTGCTCTGTTTCAAAAAACAGATATGATGTACCAGTTTCAACACTGAGTAGCTAAGGTATTACAACAGAAATTAATTTATCTGATAATGTTCTTACGCTCAAAGCACACAAAAAATACTGACCACTATACACATGCACAAAGATGAAAAAAGACAAATTTATGCTAAAAAAAGCAAAAAAACCCAATGTTCAATTATCATGTATTTATCTGATAAAATGTTACGCATTAAAATTCTAACAACCTCATGCTTGGCTTTGACACCGACTCTCTTCACATTTCAAGCTGATAGCAAACAAGTATCTCTCCCTGGAAGCTTGTCTAGAATTCAAACCCTGTCCCTTCCCAACGGAGCGCTCCAAGCTCTAAACTGCACACAACCTCTTGCCTCTATCTCTAATGCTGTGGTCCATTGCTCACAGCTCCATGCCAGCTTCAAGATGGCAGGCAACACAATAGCTCAACACATTCTCGGTGTTGTGGCTAACATACTTTCCTGGGCATCAGGAGAAGGAGGTTTAAACTGCTTTATAGTTTATTGTGGTAATTATGAACCCCTCAAAAACACTTCTCTGGGCAAGAAAGAGCCAGACTTCCTGGGTGATCCTTCTCAAAAAGCAACAAGTAAGTGAATGCTTGCGGCAGCAAAATATATAATTTTTTGAAGTTAATAATGATTTTACATTTAAAAAAGCCCACAACCTGGGATTCTGTTATCTGTATAATTAACGTAAAATTTAAATTTTCTCCATTGTTTGCCACATTCCTTACTTGCTTCACTTCTGTTCTGCTGTCCCTATGTTCTTTTCTGATTTTCTCAAGTGAAGTTCTTTAAAGAAAGAACGGGCCCTAGTCAACATGGTCATGAGGCAAGGAAGAGACGCCTCTTCTTCCTTGGTCCTCTGCCTCTGCTTTCCTTGACATTTCCTTGCAGTTTGCGTTCATTCTTTTTTTCTCATGTTCTTGGCTCCCTCGGCAAGGAAAAGGCAAATATTTCACGAAGGAGCAGATACCTAGCCATAGCCAGTATCTCTGGGTTGATGCCCACAGTCTCACAGAAGACCAGTAATCTTGCACTAAATTTGGCGCAGGGGATGAATGAGCATAACCTCTTTCTCCAGCGGTATCTCAGTACACTTACATTCTGTTGCTTCAATCTATCAAGAAGCGAGCAACACGGTCATAAGTTTCAGAAGAGTCGCTATGGTAAGTCCCAAAACTGGCAGTTTCGACAAATGACGTATGACAGAAATGATAGAGGAAGGCTGAGTCTCGACTTGGGGCGCAGCTCAAGTTATCCCCCTATTTTACAGGCAAGAATTGCTACGACATGCTGTATTTTAGCTATGAACACAGCTATAATTGTAGCCATATCTACATAATCATATGCACAGATATCTCAGTTTATCCAGCGGAATGGCAGACAGTACATTGGATATGTAAACAGATCTGCCAAACACTTACAAAACAACTTTAATAGCAAGTGTCAGTCTTTTCTGTAAAGTAGCTGTTTTTAACACACATGATCTAACTCTTGTTTGCTCTTTAAAGTTTTATTGTCTTGGCATTTTATACAGCAAGAGAGCATTAGCATACTCAGGAGAACTGCTAAAAGTAAAAGGCCTCAAGCTACCCACTGCATGGTTGATAGCATAAAGCACGGGATATAAAAACTTTTGTCTGATTGCTCACTTTACTTGTTTTAGAGTAGTGTTACTCTCAAGAGCATATATTCATGTTCTTTCTACTTCAAGTTTTATTACTTCTTTTGTATTATTTAATACATCTAAAGACACTTCCAAAAGACAAATTTTTCCATTTTGAAAAAGTAATGGTTTGGAACCTGATAAAATACATGAATGTTCACAGTGTGTTATTTTCAAAGGCAAGTAGAATAAATTTGCAATAAAACAATTAAATGTGCGACAATAAACATTTCCGTGTGATCATAGACATATTAACATGCCAAACAAAAGAAGAGAAACTCGGCTAAAAAAGGTCAAATCAAAATGGATTCTCCACACACCAGAGCATAAGTAAAAAGGAAGTTGGGTCTCAATTACTGTTACTACTAAATATCCCACTCTAGAAATTAAAATTAACATTAAAAATGTGAAAGAGAAAATGGAATGAAAAAAAGCAAATCAGAAGAGACCATAATTGCACATGCACATTAAAAACCCTCGTACAGTAAACTTAAATCTAAGTCAACTTAGCTATCGTGCTGCTAATTATTATATAAATAACCTGGGAAACAATACCTCCAAGATAGATGTTTTACTATTTAGTAAACAAGAAACTGCCACATTTGACACCACTGATTAAGGCCAGGCATTTCTAAAGGTTCAGACACATTTCTGAAATCCACAATACATCAATTTTTAATACTTCCACTCTCTCAGCTCCATTAAAAAGATGGTAGGGGAAAGATTTTAGAGTAATTAATGATATAGTTAGCTGCTAAATATTAATAGGAATCGTAGTCTTGCATAAAATATAACATATAAACCTTGCCAATACAGACGCACCAGTAATTAAACTTGAATATGTAATTACACTGATTTATACGACAGGCAAAAAGTTACACTTTACTGGCTTCTATGTAAACTGTGGGCAACAGTTAAACTTTGCATTTTACGGTTTATATAAATGGGCAATATCTCTACTACAGTTCATAAATGGTTTAGAGACTCATAGTCAAAATTACAACTAATTCCAACAAGAACATTCTGACTACACCTTACAAACCAGGCTATGAAAATGACCATAGAGATCAGCCTCCCAATACATAAAACGCTTGCAAGCAAGTTGAAGAGGTTTAAAAAAAAAAACCCAAAAGGGAAAAGAAGGAACAATGACAAAAAAAAAAAAAGCTTAGTACAATCTTTCTACAAAGTATATGAAGACCCATCTATTTAACTGCTTTAATATAAATGTTTAGTTTCAAACACACAGTTCCAGATGTTTCACTTACCATGTTTCAAAGCAGTTTTGAGTAATACTGTGTCTTAGACTAAGGCTTTTTTTTTCATTTTTTTTTTCTTGAGAGGATGCTAACTGCACTTACATGTGAGGTTGAGGAGAGCAGCCCGGACTGCTGTTTCCATTACTGTCAATGTGATCCAGCGAACCATTGAGATCTTCATGGACTGCCTGCAGTAAGCCACTGGATGCGTTATTTATCAATCCTGGGTTACTAAGCAATGGTAAACTACTCTCTGCCAGTGCAGCCTAGCAAAGTGAAGAGGGAAAATAAAATTGTTAATTCATACATATACAAATCACTTCTAAACACTCATACACGTCTGAATGCACACGCACAAAGCAGCTCATTTTGGGTAGTTGAAGTGGTCAGAAGGATTTTGTGCATTTTCCAATTATTTTCATGTTCTAAATGTAACAGCACCTCTATTTCCAGTTTACTATTTCTCTTACGTAGGTTCTGTTGGTTTTTTTTTTCCTATTATTAACCATGTTCCAATATTCAAGGCACTTTCTGGTTTTACATCATTTTTTTTACTTTGAATTACACTTAACCCCTATGCCCTCCCGCACAATGTATGGCTCCTTTGTAATGCAGGCAGCTGCTATACTAAAAAAAAATGACCAGAACTTATCTCAAAATAAAAAAGTCCTGACATTTGCCTCTTCTGCATAAAAATTATATATTATAATTAAACTTTAAAGTTTTTGCCATGAGCACCATGTTCCCCAACACTATGATGTGAAATCATTTATGACAGCTTGGATAAATATTAATGCA
>VXBZ01002167.1:195075-197575 GCA_013399135.1 Heliornis fulica | reverse complement strand
CTTATGCTAAACCAAGACTGTTCAGTTTCTTTTCTACCCATTTTCCAGTTCTTTAAGTTTTTTTAAAAAAAAAACATCTGTATTAAACACGTCTTTGACATCCTCAACTTCCCTCTATGCTAATTTCAGTTACAACACAAATTTGGGAAATATCAAAATGAAAGTACTGATCCAAAGTGTCCTACCTGATGACATGGGAATGTTGTATTTGTCTGAATGTCTTCTTCTAATGGCTCCCACGTTGGGTACACTGGCTGGGGGGATTACGGAGGGTCCCTGGGTAATTGGGGTGACTGGGGCCGTTGGTGTTGTGGGAGTTTGAGGTAAGCTCTGTGGGGATGTCTCCAACATGTTCTTAGACATGGTGACACTAGACACCAAATTGAGCTGCAGAAACCCAAAAAGAAAGTGAAAAGAAAGCATTGAGAGGAGGAGGGGAAAAAAAAAAAAGAAAAAAAAAGGAAAAAAAGACTTAAAAAGGTTTGACAAATGAGAGGGGATTCACTTCTACAGCTGTGTTGCCACTAATAAGCTGCAAAAGGAAGCAGCCAATCTCAACTAATTACAGGATGAAATTGTATCATAAGAACTCTAATTAGAGGATGCTGTTAGAGGTTATCTAATAATCTGCTGCAATGTTACTTAGGACTAACTCCTTCTAGTACTACCAGACTTCACAGAAAGTATGTTTGCCTGCAATCGAAACTAGCTGGTGATTATTTAGGTCTGTTGTAAAACAGATCTAGCTCCTGCTGAAACAACAATAACAAGAAAAGTAATAAAAGATGAGTGTACTCATACAAACAAGACTTAAAGTAAGTTGCTATTCTGATGCTGCCAGAGTTGTATTTTTTTTTTCCCCAGTCCCAAATCTCAGCTGAGAGGCTCCAGCCAGCTGGAAAATTTTACACTGACCTTTAGTCTCCTTGCTAATTTGGTGGAATGGTAATGACATTACTACATATTCAAACAAAATTGTCTTAATTGCAAATTAGCCGGAGGAGGCTGAAAATTTTCAAATTAAATCTGATTGGAGATGGAGAGAGGGAAATGGAATTTCCTCACTAACAATCATTTGTGGCATGTGTTAACAAATATAATGAAATGTCAAGTTTGCCAATTCCTCTGGAAGTATCATTTTCAATTTATGATTACAGTGTCACTTATTGCTGATGTACCCTGGAAAGTGGGTGTCAGGGTAGAAAAAAGGAAAAAAAGGTGAGAATGTATGCAAGCTGTTTAACAGTGTGCCCTTCATTACTCCCCTCAGTAAGGCCCTGTTCCTCATTATCAAAAACTCGTATTACCTCTGTCATATTTACCATACATCTTTTGTCATAAATAGCATCCAATTAGCAGAATTTATACTCAGGGCAGCACATAAAAAGATTGCTGCCATATACTTAAATGATACTCATAAGAGGTAATCTGCAGTCATTTTCACTTTATACAGTAATTTATAGAGCTGAGCAAGAAAACTAATATTAATTGTTCTTCATCTGTATGGAGCAACTGCAAGTGGCTAAACACTGAAAATTTGGGTTTTGTGTATAATTTAGTAACACCTGCCTGTTCAAATCCCAAATACACTTCTTAAGATAAACCTCTTTTTAATGGGGAGAAAATGATGTGTACAGCATTGATTGATCTTTCTTTGTGGATTTGTTTTACACATTTAGTCAGTAGAGAGATTTGTTAGGGAAACAAAAATTAACATATGCCAGCTAATTGTTCTTCTTTCTTGGGCAGCAGCCAGAAGAAGCACATTAGCAGTCTAATAATAACGACTGGCACCCTGAAGGCATCCCCAAGTGCATCTGTTCCCAATAAACCACAGACTGTTCTTCTGCTCGTACTCTTAAGCCAGCAGACTGGAATGGGAATTCTTTGTTACGTACATAAAAAAAAGCTCAGATAATGCTACCAAATGCTTTATTTAATACATTCACAAAGCTAAGAGTTTAAGCTTGTCCGTGGCAAAAAAAAAAGAAGTATTTTTGAAGTGTCTAAGAGATGAAGGAAGATTTAAGTAACATACACCTTTCTTACTATGAATTGTTAACCTTTGGGTTTTCTTTTAGTATCAAAGCTTTTAAACCTGCATTTGATTTTTACAATCACTTTCTCCTACAAACAAGCACATGAATTAGAAATAAAAAGAAAGGTTTAATTCCACAGCATGTCACTGAAAGGTACTTTAACCTATCTGTTTGCCAACCAGAAAATGCAGCATGAAAAAGCATAAAACAGTAAAACTTCTGGCACAGCAATAGCGGGTAGCTGCAATATACATTATAGACACATTAAAAATTACAAAAGATGCAGAAATACTCAATCTGTATGGATGCAAACTACTATGTTTACAATGTTACGGTAACTTATTCTACTAGCCAGCAATAATAAGCATAACATGTTTGTAGGCATGCAATCATGAACTGATAAAATAGAATTTATTATTAACGAACGAAAAGCATGTAAAACCTAGGATGAGCACTTAGCC
>VXBZ01002167.1:188229-194572 GCA_013399135.1 Heliornis fulica | reverse complement strand
TTCTAAAAATTTTGATAGACTACAGATCATCTGGGGTTAAAGTAATTAAATAGTAGAAATGTGTTCTGAAAACCTTTTCCCACACAGTTCAGCAGCGTTTGGAACCTAACCTGAATTGCCTGGGATGCCTGCGTGACACAAAAACTTCACAATGCACGGAAATTGAAAAAGCACTCAGATCTCTTTATTAATATATATGCCACATATACTAAAATTAAAGTTTCCAAATGCCTCTCCTCAGCAGATAATCTACAATAAAACCAGAATTTAGTTAGGCTAATGGAAGCAAAAATAATGCATCAAAATTTTCTTTCACGGAGGTAGGGGTTAAGGAAATGCTAACATTTTCTTCATTCATCATCAGGTTATAAAGTGTGCCCTCAAACAAAGATTTTCTTTGAAGTACATGGAGCTGAAAACACAAGAGACAGGGTATGCTGTCCTTTTACGTCGACATTAACTGGGCGTGATATGCAAGTGCGCTCTTTAAAACAGATTACGTTCCTTCTGTCTACATTTCCTGACTTTGATAGACAGAGATTTACATCGATACCCCAGCATTTCATCTTCAAGTACTGGTATATCCTTTTCATATTGTACGTACAAAGGTTACCGTCACAGTTAACATTAATGAACAGTTAACGTATCACACAGCTTCTGCTGTAAGCGCAGTGTATCTAACCATAGTATATTTTAAGTAATACAATGCCTGACCCTGACAGTACAGACCTGGACCTGCATCAGACAATACTTCTGCTTAGCGAAACCACCACGTTTATTTTAATAGTCTGGATGGGACTGCAGATCCAACTGCACAAATGGGTCCTGATGCAGCGCCATGGAGCAACAGGCACTGTTTCCTGCCCGTACCAACCCCAATGGCATCACGGCGGATGCACGGCATTGCAGTCTTGATGGAAACTGAGAAATACCCTGATGTTTATGACTGTTTAAATTCACTGCACAAAACAGCACTTTCATACGTTTAAGAGTAACGAATTGTTTATTTGTGCCTCTTGTGAGAAATTTAAGTAATTTCCTAAGCACCTAGATTCTTTTTTACATTTACTTTTTACTGCCACAGACTCCACTGAACTTCAAATCTTTCGAAGTGGGTTTCCTTTTAATATCTGTAAATCTATCACAAAAAGATATTCTCTCTAGTTTCAGTCTCAAGGCAATGATTTGGACACTTATAGGTGTACTTTGTTTAGTATCACCTATGGTGTAGATTGGATAGATTTTGTAAAAGATAGCATTACTTTTAAAGAAACATACAATTTGACAAGCTATTGCATTTTACCTTCATTTTATTGCCATATTTTTCATCACACTCATTGTTTTCCAACTGTCACTAAATTGTTCATTTTCTTAGTCTGCTCTGTTCGTAGACCTATTTACTGTTTATAAAGCAATATGCACTTACAGGTTTTGGAGATGGCTTGGGCTCCGAGGGTCGCATGTGCAAGTGGGTCATCATTGCTTGAAGACGTTCACGTTCTTTAGACAGCTGTTAAGAAAGCGTGAGATCAGAAGCATTTTAGAAATGACTGATACAGCTATTTTACTGCAGTGATACATCTTATCACTGAGCTTGTCTCGGAGTAATGATTCCTGCATATAAAAGTCTATGTCAGGAGAAACTTATCTGAGAGGAAATGCAACTTTGGGCATGGAAAGAAAGGAAAAAAAAACCACCAACCCCAAAAAACCCACTGAAAAACTTTTATAGCCTTTCATATGTTAAAAGGTCAGAGAAAACAAATAACACTTCATCTTTTTGTCAATAAGAGAATTGAGGTCACAGTTGCCTCGACAGTAACAAGTTACTAAGACCATAAATTAGAAGGCACATAGTGTCTCTTTAAAGTCCTGTGGACACTGTTAGCAATGGACTAGTGCCAACAGCTGTGAAGGGGTGAAGGGTCCTCAAAGCACAGTGCCTGCCAGGATTGTCTACGCACTTCATCCTTTCCCACTGAGGTCCAGTTAGTGCCCCCTGCAATCTGCCATCATCAATCTAATTCAATAGAGTGACAGAGCCCAGGCAGTGTGAAACGCTGAACTCTGCCACTGAGTCGGCATCAACACTGCACTGGGTCTCATTACAACTGATGGACCTTACTTCACTAGCATTCAGACAAAGTAAAAAAATGGCATAATTGGACATACTGCAAGCTAAATCTTCACTTGGGCTGTTACATAACAGCCTAGCCTTTGTAAATGGTAAACAGCTCTCAAGAAGCCCTTAAACTGGCTGCAGAAAAGATCACATTAGCGAAACCTTTTTCCTAACTAATGCCTTTTCTGATCATACAGTACGTAAATAGTGGTCATTTCAGACTCAAATTATTAAAAACAAAACAAAAACAAAAAGGAAAGAGGAGGAAGTATCTGAAATATATAACTTGCTGATAAAAATATCAGAAACGCTCAAAATTTTATTCTAGTGATATGGCTTCGGATATCCACAACTCAACTACAACATTAATTGCAGCAAGAATCACTCCGTGCCTTTTTCCAGAATGTTCTGTCATACTTTCTTGCATGATCTCAACTCAAGAGTTACACCTATATGCTGAGATTGAAGTAAGGAAATTCCACCACGTGTACTACTGAAGATATCTGGGGTATGATGGACATAATTTGGTCAGTGCATCTTTCATTAAAGAACATGTGAGGCAGAAGGTGAGAAGAAGGTTTCCTCTTAGGCTACATATTATGTGTGATACACTTTAGAGACAGGCTATTTGCCATGACATAAATTCCTAATAATCAAATCAAACTACCACTGTCCTGTAAATCTTACAGAAGAAACTGCAGCTTTGCCTGAGTTTATAAAGCTTTCATTTTAAGTTCGTGACAATAAATGGCATTACTGTACACTCCTCTCATTGCTTTGGGTTTTCAGTTCTAAATACAACAGACGCAAACAGTCTGTGTTGGCTGAAAGAAGAACAAGTATCCTTACATACATGGGGACAGTGGGACAATATGCTAAGAGGTGAGAAAGCTGAATATCTTTATCCTTCTTTCTTCACACATGGCGACAAATGGGAAAAAATTCAGTCTCTTGCTGCTGTCCTTTGCCCAGAGGAGACAGGACTCCTGAGAAAGGCCCTCCCAGGACTCCCACTCAGACCCTGTACACTCGTTCTGGGCTGCCAAGGTCTGCACACAGCCCCAGTAGCCTGGACGTGTAGTCTCAATACTGGGAGACCCCCGGGGTACTCAGGACTTCTTCTGCAAGCTGGAGGAAGCATTCCCATACACGCAGTGACCTCTAACGGTTAGAGCCTGAACAGGGCACCCATGTGCTGCCATCCCAGCCGCTGGACTCCCTGATGACCTCCTAGACTGGGTCGGACTTTACACCTTCTGCTGGCAGAAAAATGCCTGCCAAGAGGTTGAGAGTTACTTTGGGTGGAGATACGCTCTGCTACTCCCATTGTCCTGCAGAACGGCATAGGCAACTGTGGAGTCTGAAGGGCAAGAAAGAAAAGGGTTCCCGAGCCAGCGTTTCAAGGACTGAAGGCGACTTGGATCCAGTCTGTCCTCCAGGGACCGAGTTTTTCATTCATGACTAATGGCATTAGAGCCTTAGTTCAAGCAAGATACTGTAGACAGCACTGATGTTAGATAATTATTACCTAACTTATAATGCAATAAAATCTTCAAGTCAAAAAACCAACAACCCACTTGTTTTGAGTATCAACATGAGCTCATGAGTATCAACATGAGCTCGTGAGTGTCAACAAATTTCGTGCGAGAAAAATATGGCTTTAAGCTAGAGTCACCAAGTGTTTTCAATTAAGTTCAGGTTAATATGAAATAAGCGATAGGACAATACATCCATGTAACAAACCTGTATTTCTAACTGCTGAACCACTTGCATTTGCACCCGACACTGAGCAGTGCTTCTGTCATCCAATGCATGTTCATTGTTAAGGTGCCTGGAGAAGAGAGAGAACATTAGTAAGACGTTGTTAAGACGAGGAAAATGTCTTTGTGAGTTCATTTTTCTCCCCTGTGCATATGGCTTCCATTAGTTTCATCGGGGGTTATGCAGAAAGACCTAATCAGAGCATGCCTTAGATAAAAAAATTCCGTAAAATTCCCAAAATCTTTATTTCATTTAGTTCTACAAACTTTCTCAGTGTTGACTGCCAGATATACAGTTCTATCTCCCAGGTCACCTATGCCATCTAAAGGCCAATATAACTGTCAAGTTTTGGTAAAGACTGAACTGATTTCCACTCCGTGTTGCTGGTGCAGCTGAGCAGAGAATCATCCTACAAACGATCCTTCAGAAGACAGAATTGCTCTTAGGCTGCTTACACAACTGAGAATTAATGTAGACTTTGTTAAGCTTTCTCTATCTGCTCCTCTTTAATCATTCAGCAAAAACAACAACAAAACATCTTTCCCCCTTCCCCAGAACAGAGCTGCAGGGGAATGTCACTGATTATCGCTGCAGTTTCCCGAAGTAGCAGCTCAAGATGATGATGGAAGCAATCATGCATCCTGGTCTGAGGAAGAGCATGCAAGATAAAGGCAGGGGAAAGAACAGCTACACACAGCAAGCCTCCTGGGAAAGACTGCAGTCAGTTTAGCAAAACAAACCCCACAATCTGCAATGGGGAAAGGAGACCTCAGCAAGCAGCCAGCTGAACTGAAGTACAGCCCAAGCTGGAGTGGCTGTTCCCTGTATCATAGATTTCAATCAATTACAACTTTACGAAGCTCATTTAATACTGTTTTTTGAAGGACAGTGGCTCGAGTTTATTCTCTCTCTTTTCCAGGATCAAAGCAGTCACTTTTTGAGCTTTAACAGTGGGTTTGCTGCTCCACTGAGAAGAAAATGTAAGGATAAATTTAAAGAGGGAACAGTGGCAAAAGAGTTTTGCCTTTGAATCCAGATTTACTGGCTATTTCCACTGTAGGCACGTGGGGTGGGCTTTGTAGGGACCATGGTCACTGATGGTCTCCCAGTTAGACAAAATAAGTTATCCATACCATGGAGGAAATATATCTATCTTCTCTTTTTCTTTTTTTAGTAGAATATATCAGGGAACTGTGCAGTTATTTGATTGGTAATTCTAAGCGGAAAATGTGTTTGTCAAAACCAGTGGAAAAATAGAGATTGCACTTTTACTGCAATCTAACCCTTTTATCTAAATCGTGACTTTACAGTTTTAGGACAAATGACGGCTTTCAGGTGAGCAAAATACAAAGAGTTCTGCTACCCCTGAAGGAAGCATGCATGGGGAAGAGATGTAAGTCATTATGAAAGATCTCAATCATTCTTTTAATATAAAATTGTTTAAGGGTATACATGTAACTTGCTCAGCAGTTTATGCTAAGTTCAGGCATCACCCAGAACACCGCACTTCCTCCAGCTGAGTCAGAAACTACTGTTTATTTATCTGCAAAGGAATTGTCTTCTTTCCCTCCACTGATACAGAAATGTACTATTAGTTTAAAATCTATGTAATTGCTCATAACATTCTCCTTTCTGAATTCTGATTTGAAAGTATTTTACTCTCTTGACACATGATAGCGTGTGATCTGTAAATGCAGTGGTTTAATGTTTCCGGTTAATTGTGTACAAAATTGCCCTACAAAGGACTGGAGGCACATATTACCCTGCATCGTTGCCACAGTCACCAGTACAAACCACTGTGCATGCACGCTCACCTGTGTATGCACATGGGGATACATGGATAACGCATCACAGCAAGCGATGCTAGAGGTATAAAAGATCTCCTGGCCTGAGTTTGAGGTTACTGCCTCCTCATGATTATTTATTAGTTATTACAACACCATATGTTTGCATAACACCTTACAAAATAGATACAGACACAGTCCGTGCCCTGAGGAACTTTAAATGTAAGAGCAGTATGCAGCGTGAGAGAAGAAAAGTCCAGCATAATGTAATTTCAATATGATTACACGGTAACTTGGGAGACTGTTGCATGTTTCTCGAGAGTTAACACAGTAATCTTCAGAAACTTGTGAGATATACGTATCCCTTATGCCATACTTCCATGTCATGTGGTTACTTGTGCTGTGCATTTTGGAGAAAAGCTATTTTATGGAAACATTAAGAGTGTAAAACTTGTTTTAAGAATTCTTTTTTCTGATCTTTTCTGCCTGTGAAGTTAGGCTTGCTTTATTTATCATGCATGTACAGGCAACGTAGTGAAAGAAAAACTAGGTCTAATGCATTTTTAAACGCCTCTAAAATAACTTTTCTCTCTAAAAAAGTTGCTGCAGTTTTAGGGTCCAATATGCTGCAAGCTGCCAAGACAGACATACATTCTTTCCTCCAGAAGGCTGTGAA
>VXBZ01002167.1:165729-183229 GCA_013399135.1 Heliornis fulica | reverse complement strand
CATAACAAAGATTAGACTAAGAGCAAAGCCTTGAAAACTACAGCCATTAGTGCTGTCATCCCCTATAAAGTTAATGGGTTGGAAAAATGGTCTATCTTTGGACTAAAAGTTGATATTTAATTGAAAGAAAATGTTTTTTAATTGTAATGGGGATTTTGCAATAGTGTGAACATGAAAAGGTACTAAAGAATCTAATGCAAAGTTATATATTGATTTCCATCTTAATGCCAGTGCAAAATGAAGAAATATTTTTTCTTCATAAACAACCTTGGAAATTCAGCATCATGATTTCTTATTTGCATTAAGGGCATAGAATACAGAAATGAATGAAAATAAGAAATAATGAAATATTCCTAAACATTTTTTCTGGTCCATAAGAGAAAAGTGATGACACTGTTTTAAACCCCGACCGAATCTGCAGCAGAATTATCAAGATGTTATATGTTGCTTTCACATTTTCCAGGGCTGTGTGGTTCAGGAAAGCAAGACGCATCAGTAAACTTAGCACTATACTGCCTTAATCAAAATGGTTTTAGTGATCGTGGATTATAACAGGAGACCTGACATAATGGATGTGCAAAGTCTGCCCACAGAATTAGCATCACTATAGGCCACAAGGACGGATGTATTTAGAAAATGTAGTTTGTCTTGAAAAGAAGAATGTTTGAGTTAAATGAAATTGAATTCTTAGTATTAATAATACTTAGAACACTACGTTGAATTTGGGAGATTTCGTTTTCCTTTTAATACAAACTTATGTAAATCATGTTATTTTAAACCCTAAATAAGCACCTATTTTGACATTTCACTTAATGTCCTTATAAACAAAAATGAGTGATACCTTTGGATTTGCAAGTCAGTACAACTTACTGCATTTAAAACTGAAAAGAAAGCATGAAATATGGAGAAAGCATTGCAAATACTTTATGAAAAGAATTGTTATAATTCTATTATAAAAGTTATTGCAAAACTGAGTATTTATGGTCTGTTGTTAAGGTGCTTCTGTAATATACCCTATAGTCTACCATTTGTAAACACATCTTTTTGATGTTTCTGCCAACATCCTGGCAACAAAGCAGTGCAATTTCAAATGAGCTAATTAACTTAATTGTTGATGAAGCATGAAACAGTTCATTCACCCTGTTAGCTGCACCATGACAACATAAGAGTCTCAGCCCCTGAAGTTACTCATCTATATAAGCCTATCTGTAGCTTTCCATTAAGATCTACTGCATGCCAAAATGAGTACGGCTTTCCTGACAAAGACCAGCCTATAATGTACATAGGTAGAAAATCAGTGCTGTGGTTGAAAATTCAAATGAACACAGAAATACTAGTAACTACTTTAATTAAAAAAAGAATTAAAAATTGCAGAAACCCACTGTAGTTTGAAGCTGTGGATGAAAAGCAAAGGCTGTGTTGCTTAGTTTCTAAATACCCAAATACTAAAAGTGAAAACTTTTGACATCATAGTTCAAGTCATGAGAAATGCAAACCTACTTGTTCACACTGCTTTTCTCTTTTTTTTTATTATTTGCTATGTATCTTGTGCACATATAAGAGTAAAGGCAAAAATAAATTAGCAAGTGAGAGTTAAACAGTCACACTTAGTCCTTTGTGCTTTTTATTTATACTATACACATTAATTCCCATTATACATAAACTGTCAGAATTTAATGCATGGTTTTTCATACCCCTACTATCCAATATACAATCTAAAGCATCTCTTCAAATATTCTGAGGCTCCATTTCAGTAAAGGATAATAAGAGGATTAAACAGTGTGCTATTGAAAGGCCTGCAAAAGTGTTCGACATGAAAGAAAGGATAACAATTTGACCCTCTACAGATAGCCTCGATTATCCAGTTGCTTAGAACACACACAAAAAACCCCAACAACTCCAACACTATTCACAGCAAAACTTTGTTTGCCATCTTTCTCTTTCCCTTGCCATAGACAACCCTGTACCGATGAATAAAAATCCACCTACTTTAAAAATTGTCCAAAATCTTCACAAACGCTTTCACAGCCAGGCCATTTGCAAACTCCATGACCATAGAGAGTATGGGAGGCCCCAGTCTCCTCATGTGACGAGCTGCAGCAAAAGAATAAGGCATCAGATTCATCTCAAAAGCCATAATCGTTGGAGGCTGCTAGCGCCTGTCAGGTTACGATCAGTGACAAACAGGTCAAAACAGGTCAATTTAGCTCAGAGCAGTCAGAAAAATTTAATCGTTCTATTGAATAGTTCAACTGCCAAGGCTAGATGATGTTCCAATTAGAGAAGAAATAGAGCCAAAGATGACTGTTAATAAAGGATGAAAAAATAAGATGACTGTATAATACCATATGCTAATTCTGCCATATGACCTCGGTGTAACATTTACCTATAAATAAAAAATATACTCAGAAGTGATCAATTCTGGAAAGAAATAACCAAGATGGACAGTCAGAATTTATGAATACTGTGAATGTTAGTACAAAATACTTGGGATTTTCTGCTTAAATGTGTACAGAAATAAACTTGCTGCCTTTAATAGGTTCGCAAGCGTTGATTCCATTAGCTACTTGGCTTCATAAAAAAAGCCCAGCTATATTTTTTATTATTATGTTTGGAATCTCCAATATAGTTTCATCCATGTACAGCTTTAAAAGAAACTCAGGGGACTGTCCCATGGACGTGGGTGTCAGAAACACACTCTGCAGCAAAAACTGACTCTCTTACCTATACTCAGAAAAGCAACACTGACTGAAAGTGCTACTATAAAGAGGTCGGAGAAATACTGTTTTTAAAATAATACAAAGTAACTGCAGAAAAGTTTTCTTGCAGTCTCATGAGGACCAGAGACACTTAAATTACAGTCTCATATTATAAATATTAAAATAATTAAACTGATTTTTATTTGAAAAAAAATGTTTAAAATTTAGGTTATGTAGATACAAATTAAATTTCATCTTACATTGCAATCATCTGCATCTGACTATATTAATATATTTACAAATACATTGCACAGATGCCATGCACTCTTGCATGCATTTAATTTATTATTTAAAAATAAGGAATAGTGAAGAACACCTGTCAATATGTCTGAGAAATTATTTTAACTTTATCCATCTGGTTGAATTCCATCGTATTACACTAATGCCACTGAAAATTTGTACGAAATGTGTCAATTGTGTTACTGTCGTGCATTTAAGAAGGAAAATTCAGTGGTTTTCTTCACAAGAGGCAAACAATATGAGAACTACTTCAGTGTACTAATTTTCAAAACAATTTTAATGTGGAGTCTTTGCAATGAATAACATCCTTGACAAGGAAGATAGATGTATGTTTCCTATGAAACCAGCAGTGTGATTCAAGAGGCAGGGCCTGACTGCCAGATGTGTTAACTGAAATAGGAATGAAACTATGCCCCTATGTAAGTGCCCACGAATCTGCATTTACACCTGTAGACCACCCCACTCTGTTCTGGGATTTCTAATTGTTATCAACACAACCATAAGTTCCTGTGTTAAGAAACCCACAGGCAGGTAATTGTCATGGCGTCTGTGAAATTAGACATTGTTATTGCAAATGATATCCTATCAATGAACAATTCTGAAAAAAAATGAGGTCTCCATGATCTTAAGTAACCTGCATTAAGTGTTATTTTGTGGCTGGAAATGATGTGACTTACGATGTTAAACAAAAGCTTTACGTCAAATGATAAGCACAGTTGAAATCTCATCAATTACCTGTCTCGCCTTGAATTTAGAACTGAAGACTGTCCATTCACTATGGAATGATGAGTTATTGGTGGTGATGCTTTGGAAGTGGTGGAGGAGGTAGTAGAGGAGGAATTGTTAGTAGTGAGGTCTAGCCCTCCATGTTTAATGCCATTGTCTTCCATACTGTGAACTCCAGTCACTTCTTTCCATAACTGCTGAATCTCAGCAGGACTTAAGCCAGCTATAAAATGAAAGAGAGCCCACTAATATAACAAAATAAAGAGTTTCATATAATGAGCTCAGTGTTATTAATGGATTAATGCCAACAATAAAGCTGATGCTGTTTTTTCTAGCACAATCAACGTGTAGTAAAACACAAATTTATTTTTCTTCAGGTAATATAACTGCCTTCCTTTGTATTATAAACAATCAATTAGAAATCACCAATTTTAATAATATTATACTCTTTCTTCTGAAAACATTGCTTAAGGTTCAAAGAGTGAAAGCTGCCAAGAACTTGAAACTACATGAAAAGGAAAAAAAATCCCACAACCAAGTCTAAATATACTTCGTGACAAGTTTTTTTGTTATCTGCTTGACATGGGGACATAACTCAGTGCACCCACAGTTAACTCAGGTTTTAGAATTCTTCTTAATCAAACATATAATGGGAAATAGAAAAACATTGCACTAAAGGACACAAACATCGATGCTATCTTTAAACACTTAACAAGAGCAGGGAGTGGGGAGAGAAGGCTGGAGGCAGAAAAGTCAGAAGACAAAAATGCAATCAATGAGATCATAACAGGTTTAACATTTGAGCAGAATGTATCTGACTTTAATTAATGACATCCCCATATCTGTTAGACCCATTTAATGTTTACAGAAATTGCTTCGTATAACAAACTTGCCTTGACAGGCAAAACCAAAGCGACAATTTGGAAGAACAAAACCACCACAGAGCAGAGCTGGGACACTGGGAACCGCTTTATCTCTTTGGTACCAGTCAGCGGCACCAGACAAATAGAAAGCCAAACAAACTGGCCCATTTACACCTTCCAACGGATGAAATGATATGTAGTGCAGACTGTCAAAGTCCTCCACTATTTCTTTTGTCCAGCCCTGCTGTGGAAACAAATCAGAGGGTTGGGCTAGGAGAAGGGACACTGTCTCGGCAGCCTCTTGGGGGTGATGGGCAGTCATACAAAATGCGAAGAGCTTCTCAAACTTTTCTGCTATATGCACAGCACCATCCTGAAGTCTAGTCACCAGAACTCTGCAGACAGATGGAGCTTAAATTTGTTCTCTACTCCACTTGTAGCCTGGAAACATGTAGTTTCCGGGATTCATCCTCATCTACAAATAGGAATATCTCATGCAATGTATTCACACATCTGTGTTAGGGTTGTCTGGCTCAAGTTGAGCACTTTGCACAGAGTTGTGGAAATTTCCATTACAGTACGTTTCTGCCTGAAGTAAAGACTCCCCAAACAAGCTGTGAGCATTCTCTTATCTTGCCTCCGAACATGCAGCTACGGTAGGAACTTCAGCCTTTGAAAGATGAAGGGTTTGTCAGAAATATATACACCTTCTGTCACTGCCAATCTTTGTAAGTTTGACATCTCTTTTTCGAAGGACACTAAATTAAATGTAGAAAAGAACGAGAATCCAAGCTTCTTGTGAAATACCTAGTTTTATGGCCAGGTTTTTAGCCTGACATGGTTTGGACTAGAAGTATCTTAAAATCTAATTCTGTCTTATCTCAACAAGTGAAATTAGGTAAGACAAGCTCATGGTATCTAGATCTGCTGGAATGTAAAACATTGAAAATGATGATGCTGTCTGAATTAGAATTTTGCTCCTTTTATTTTATGAAAAGAGGTCAAATTTATTGTCCTTCAGAAAAGGTTTAAAATTAATTCAAACTTTTCACTGAGGATAGCTTTGCTTGGTAAAAAATATATATTAGAAAGATGCAAGTACTGTTTTTCACTGTTTAGCAAATCTATTTATTAGATAATGTTTTACTTTGAAAACACAGGAACTCAGACTACTAAAAAGGATTCAATAAAAATTGTGGAAAAGCATAGGAAGTTCCTTACTACTTCTCAATAGCTGTCTCACCATGAAATACACAAAGCTATTAAAAATAGACTAGTAGCAATTTACAGACATAATAATTTCTCGAGGTAGTGTGCAAACAAATTGGTTAGAAGGTTGTTTTTTTTTTAATTATGAAAGGAGCTCATTTTTAGAGTACTATTTCAGATCCCGCTTCTCTACCTTAGCTACCAACACCCATTGGCAAACTCTGTTAATGACAAAGTGAAAAAGAGCTGATTGGAATGTAAGCCTTAAAACTGGAGTTTATATACAATATTTGTACAGCGAAAGCTGGGTTTTAAGGAAGCAAGTAAAGAAGCCAGGCACTAATTTACTGCATTAGAGAGATGGGCAACGGGAGTGATGGTAATACTAGTTGTAATTGTTTAATGAAGGTAAGTAATTACTGCCATGTTCATGAGGTATGTTCCAGCAACACTGCAAATAACCCATTTTAGCGTGGTAAATAATAGTTACCCGCAAATGTAATCACAAATCAAAATGAAAAGTAATGTATTCATTTAGGTGGCATGATATACACAGTGCATTATTTACTTCAAAGTCTTCCCTTCATCCTGCTGTTGAACAAAATAAACTAATTTTGTATGGAAAAAAAAAAAATAAACTCATCTGTTTGAATAGTCAGAGGGCAAGCGTATTGTATTTTGCACTGAGAAAATTCTCATCAGAAATCATCAAACTTTGTGCACTTGGGTGGGCTGAGTAAAAGCCTCCCCAGAAGCTGGGTGAATAAATGAGAGCTGGGAGCAGCCATAGCAATGTCCCTTCCCATGGGCAAGGTGGAGGTGTCCTGCGCTACCCTGGGTAACTGCTGGGCAGCCCCTTCCTCTGCGTGAAGCTACGGATGGAGCTGTGTCTCCAGGCTCACCTAGATATTTTAATTTTTTTTTTTTTTTTTTTTTGAATCAGAAAGAAATTTCTCTCTGGGCTCAGGCTGGTTAATTTTATCACTTCTTCAGAGCACTCTGAAAGGCTGCCTTTTAGGATAAAAGGATTAAGGGCAGGCACTTAAAAAGTATAAAGTTAATAAGTGGATTTGTAATTAATTGTAAATTATGGCAATTTTGTAGTTTCTGTGTCTAAAAAAGTCCAACTCCCATTTTACAAGAAACACATAAAATGGCTGACAGATATTTCAGCCTGGATGTAAAAGCAGGGTAAGTTTTAAAGTTTCCTTGGTTGTAATAACCCTCAAAATACCATCTCCACAATACATTAAAGGAGAAAGGATTAGGAAGAAGATCCAGTGTGGGAAGAAAATTAGGGTGAAAATGAAAAGGGCAAATACTGATTTGCTGATGCTATACTTGGAGCATCTATATATGCAAATCTCGCAGCTGTACTGGAAGTTATGGCTTTTCTTACTAACAAATGGAAACCCCGAGGTGTCTCTGTCACTCATCATTTGTGGTTTACAGGGTTCTTTATGTCCAATAAATACGAATCCCCATTTCTCTTGTTCTCACCATCTATGTAACTCAGCAATTGAAAGGGATGTCTACAAAAATATTTGTGTTGCTCATATGTAATTCCTTGTGTATAACCGTATTCTACATCATGGTAGAAGGACCAAAACTTCTTCTACCATGTCCAGCATGTATTACCTTCACTAAATTTGAAGGTTGAATTTAATACCACCACAGAAAATTTCTGTCATAAAATTTGCTGAATTTTCTAAGAAAAGCAAAGGAAATATGATCCTCTTACTTTCTTGGCAACCCCAATGATGAAATATCTATGTTTGATCTAGGAAGTACTAATAGGATTTGCATCTACTGAATATATTTGGATGCATATGGATGTTTAAGACTCATGAGAAAGCCACAACAGATCTGAAGCCTATTGATATTCCTCATCCTGTAATGAAGTGGACTGACATAGAAATAACCCTGAGCCAGTCACAACTGCATTGGGTTCTCTCTTTTTTAGCATCTTACTGGAAAGAACTTCCTTCTTACCCACACTGCTTTAACTTTACCTTGCCTGGCACAGAGTGAGAAGTTTTCCAGGGGCAGCTGTCCTATGTTTATTAAATTTGCACATCCACATCAGGGCTATGAAAAATCGAGGTCCTATAAATTATCTAAATTATCGTGTATCTAAAGGAACCTTCCATACACAGTAGATACTACAACTAGGAAATAAAAATGGAAGAATATTGGTCTGAAATTAATTGAAAAATATCAAGGCAGAAGCAAACATGTTATTATTTGAAAAAGAACAATCCAGATATATATGAAATGTAAAATTTGGGAGGTTGGTTTTTTTCGGTATAAATTTATCAGGACTTGTGTTGGGCTTAACTCTGAGTAAAAGAAGTTCTTAAGAACTAGAACTAGTTCTCCTTAAAACAGATTTTCAAAAGGTACTACTTTTTTCTGCTAGAATCAGATGAATGAATGTTGCATTAAACTAATGAATATCAATGCAATTGGGTAGGAGTGCTGAGGGAAATCTATGGGGATTGCTTAATGTGAGAGAAAACCTGAGGAATTCCTCTTGCAACAGATGGCACAAGAGGAGGTTACAGAAGGTAAAGCTGTTTGGAGGGAGGTTTTGTTTCAATTACTTTTTTCCATCCTGGTCCAATGTGACTTTGTACAAAAGAAAACCAGCATTACCAGACCCACGTGTCCAAATTCATGAATCAGCTTGCCTCCCTGCTGCTACTCTCAAATAATAGTATTTAGTGCATAGCTTACTTAGGGCTCTTGTTTGCTGCTGTAATGTTTGACTCCAGGCATGTTTGTGTCATAGCTTTTCCAGAAAAAAAAACAATTTATAGAATTTATATGTCTATTTGGAATCTCTGCTTTCCAAGGAATGAGGTTTTTTCCATTATTTTTTTCTGTTATCTTATGTTTTGGTTTGCTTTTTATCTTACACTGTCATCTGTATTCTGTGTACTCTGCTTTCGCTCATCTAATTTCTGAAGCTTCAATTTCATAAGAGTTATCTTGTGGAAGAACCAGATCCAGACGTAAAGACCAATTAAAAGTAATGTTACCTGTCATGAACATAGTCTAAAAAATGCTTGTTGCAGGACCGAAGCATCAGAGATCAGAGTATTGTGCAATTTTTATGACACTCATTTAGCTCATCTCTCTATGGTAACACAAACAGAAACACATACCTCACAGGCTATAGACAGAGTCCTTAAGATGGGAAGACTCCGGCCTTATCTTAAAATGTAAGCAGCATTTATCTCCAAGTTAATTTACTTTTCAAAAGTGCATGCCCTATTTTCTTTCAACCCTGAATGCATTTGTGTCAAGTAGTAGAGTTTGAGTTCATTTTCAGCACTGAGAAATCTTGATCAAGGTGACAAAGGGAAGTATTTTTTTTCTGGAAAGCCTTTACTGTTATTTGTCAGTCACAATTCATTACAATTGGAATCACCTTCAAAACCTTTCATATTTAACATATTTAACACAGAAGAGTAGTAAAGACAATGAATCCTAAGGTTTGTCCCTGAATTTTCATAATAAATTGAAGATTCAAAGCGCTTTTTACTGCCAAAAGCTTTCTTTTCTTAAGAGGAAAAAAAAGAAGAGTGAACTTTGGGACAGCTTTAATATCACTGTCTGAGATATTTTATACCTGTTTTCTTATCTTAAATGAAATGATAACATTTACACTAAATCAGATTTCAGTAACACCTCAGAAAAAAGCAATGGTGTTTGAATTGTGTTGCCATCACAAATAATTGTCAGCACTTAAAGCTAATAAATATGCATCTTATATTTAAGAAAAAACACTTGGAAGCTGTTTTATTCCATAATGTGTGCTGTAAAATTTAACAGCCTCAAGAAAATTTGGTAACATGAGTAATAAAGTTCTAATAATACAGTATATTTAAGTGTCATAATGGGAAACTGCTCAAGTTTGGATGCAAATGGAACGGTTAAAATAGTTTTGACTTGGAAATCATGTTATATCTGAATACCTTCATGTTATATCTGAATCATGTTATATCTGAATACCTTGTGGCAGAGACTGGACAGGAAGAGCAGACTGGCCAGGTGGGATTGAAATGAGTCCCTGACGCTGAAGGTTCAGCAGATGTTGCTGCTGCTGAAGTTGTTGCATCTGGAGGAGCTGCTGCTGGAAGACAAGCTGCTGGGCTGCCAACTGCTGCTGCTGCTGCTACAAAGAGAAGGGGGTTGGGGGGGAAAAAGCAAATGCGGCAAAGAATAAAGCGTGCATCGAAGGCTAGAAAGACAAAAATGTAAACTCAACTTCTTTCCCTTTAATCTCAGTTATTAAATAATAATGCTATTTGTAGAATGCTCAGGCAGCGAAAGCGTTTGAAATTTTCTATTATACTCATTCAGGCTGTTAGGTGTTAGGGAAAATGGCAAGATACACTTAATGACACACTAAAGAAAAGGGTCAAGAGACAGTACACACCAGCTGGTTCAAGAAAAAGGGGGTAGGGGAAAAAAAAACTGCCCGGCTCATGGAAGATGATAACAAATTTATCTATGCTGAAAGTGTAACTCAGGCTGTGATTCGAAGGCACTCTTGTTTTTCCAACTGACTAAGTCTGGTCTGCAGTGGCCCATGAATGTGGTCTCCAGTGATCTATTAGTAAACTGGGATGTAGCCTTCATTTCACTGGCCTGTTAGCTCGCTCTCTTTTCGTGTTGGAATACATTAAAAGGAGAACTGCATTCAAGGCATCCAAGTGCCCCATTATGGAGCAAAAGTGTAAGTTCCAATTTTGTGAGGCATTTCAGACAAACTGGAGTCTGCAAAAGACTCAGGAGGGTAGGAGAAGGCAGTCACACTTCAGAGAAAGACAAGCTGCTGTGGAAGACCTTTCCTTTCTAGTTTGGGGAAAAGAGAAACTTCTGATGCGCTCACTGGAAAACAGACTGCATAATGGAGCAAGTCATGTGGATTGCCCAGAGCCTCCGGAGAAATATGGGAGCAATTTCTATTCCATAGTTGATGGCTGTCTGAAATTCTATTCACAAATCCAAACAGAAACAAAGCCTCAGGAGGTCACAACTGCTTCCTCGACGTTTGCATAATGGGCAGCTTGAAGACAACGTCTAGGATACCTGCTGATCAATTTAACTACTTCAACATGTTTTGTTTGTATTATGTTTATATTTGATGCAGTTTGCTGACAAGTGCAAGCTAGGCCTGAGAAACCCGCTTGTCAGGTTGATTTATGAGCACATCAAACTGTAACTTTCTACTCGCCACTCCAAACCTACAGTAGCAGTTCATTAATCAGGGGCCTGTGACTTTGAAATCTGCGCTCAATCGCTCTTCTTCAGCCACGGACTAAATTTGCATGCTCTCTGAGCTGTGCCACTGAGAAAAGTAAGGCTCCTTCCCCAACCCAGACTGCCTGTGAATACAAGATAATCAGTATGATGTCCACCACCCAGCCTGTTCTTTGCACACTCAGACTTATTAGCGAACATTAGACGACAGCAGCACTATACTGCTAAAATCCTATGTCTCAGGGAGGGGAGCGGGAGAATTATACCGGCACCGCTATTAAGCCTGGTAAAAACTTAAGAAGAAATCTTTGATAGCAGCATCCTTGAAAGCCAAACTAGTCTTGCCTTTCCCAAGCTTCTGACAGCTCATACTAGTATGCATGAGCAAGGGTCTTAGCTCCTACCTCTTTTGCTTGCTTTCCTGGATGCTGTTGCTGCTGCTGCTGCTGCTGCTGCTGCTGCTGCTGCTGTTGCTGCTGCTGCTGTTGTTGCTGTTGTTGCTGCTGCTGTTGTTGCTGTTGCTGCTGCTGTTGCTGCTGCTGCAAAAGCTGAAGATGTAACTGCTCTTGCTGTTTCTTGTAAAACTCTTGTAGTTGTTGCTGAATAAACCATTTTGACTTTAATAAATAAAGGCAAAAGTTTCACGTATTATAAATCTCCTAAACTCTTCTAGATTGGCATATGGTAGCGTAGCCATTAAGAATCACCTCATAACAAAAAATGTGATTTGAAGAGGCAGATCTACATACATTTTTTTTCCAAGGCGGTTCTGAAATTTTCCAATGCAGATTCCAAAATATCCTAAACAGAAGGGTATAGAAAATCTGTATTCTAAAGGGAATGCAAGAGCCAAATTAACTCCTCAAATAACTATACCTAAGTTCCTCACACGTCCTACATAACAAATCCGAATCTGTACTCATCCACTTGCAAAAAACCTACAAGTCACTAAGGCCAAACTAAACTGTCTGTTTCTTAAGGGAAAAAAGTAATTAATCTGTCAATCTGTTTAGCAGGATGCTGGATTCAGAACTGAAGGTGAATTGCCTGTAATGATCACGGTACTGGGTATTAAAGTGTTTAAACATACAGTGATTGAGCTATGACTATGACAAACAGACACATCATTTTCTGTATGACAATTAAGCACCCAACCAAAAATCCACTCTGCTTTCACTGAGGTACAGATCACTGACACTGCCCTTACTGTATGAATAACAAGTTCCTGGATTCTTCACTTGGCTGCCAGATTCCGTGCTAAGGAAACAGAAGCCTCCTCCTTCTTTTTAGCCTAATCTGGGGCATTTTTTTTGGATGTGAAAGCATACAAAATAATAAAAAAACAGCACCAAAAAACTTTTTCCCATGATGAAACAAGCTGTTAAGTTCAAATTTCATAACCGCATACCATTTATGTGACTAAAGGGAGCACTACAGTGTTATGAATTTTAAAGCAACAATTATCTATAACTGTATTTGCACTTCCTTTGGCAAGTCTACAATTAAAATGTGCCTAAGCACTTGAAAATTTAAATATCAATTTGTTCAGTATTTGTAATGTATCTGCCACTGCTGCTGCTGCTGTTTTTAATACAGTATTTAATGTTTAAAAAAAATCCCAATTTCACTCTTCTGCAATTAAAAGAAGAAATGGAAAGACAGAGGAGTTTCACATTAATTTCCACTCTTCATGGTGTAACGAGGGATGAAATGTTACACAGCAAGACCCATAAAATCTGTCTGACACTTGTGCGAACGCCTTGCGCTAAAGGTCCAAAGCAGGTAACCCACATTACCTGCTGCAACATAACTGCTTGCTGTTGCTGGAGAAGAGCTTGAAGCTGCTGCGGAGACAACACTTGCTGCTGGAGAATCTGCTGCATTTGCTGAGGGGTGATCACCTGGGGAGTCATCATGGCCACTGACACAGGCACCTGCACAGGGAAAGAAAGATATCATCGTCAAACACATTTTAGTTTGCCTCCACCACAGCTGTATGTCTTTTTTATTTTGTAACGAAGATGGACCATAATTTTTTACATAATATTTATCACTGTAAAGTTCCAGTTTCAGTCAGAATATGTTATTTTAAGACCACAGTACTGTGGCACTCTATTTCCAGAGGCATCAGATTCGATCAGGCTCAAGCTTTATGTTTCACATCTCTCATGTATTCCTGCTAGAAATTTAAGCATTGGCTAGTACAAATGTGCATTTAAAAATAAATGATCACATGGCAGGGCTCTCAACACTTCATAATCAATCATCTTATCAAGTGTCATAATGTTACGAATGGAAAAATCTATTGAGACTGTTTCAAAAGATATGATTAAAACAGACAGCAAAATAAGTATCTTAAAGCAGTAAATGTTTTACACAATAAAGACACTTTGCCTAGAAAAAATATTTGCGTAATGTATCACTTCAGCATAAGAAGACCTTTCTTGCTTAGCTTTCTAATGAAGTCTGATTTATACAGGGAGGAAAAAGAAAAGCTACAGACATGTCCCAGTACTGCACAAGGACCGTCACCTCAGTCAGATGGCCTCTGTAGAGAATAACGGGTTCTCAGTTGCTTCTAACTGAAAAGTTGGGAAAACCTGTCGTAAGATTGTTAGTTTGTCCAGTAAGAATGTATGTTTGTGTAGGTTCTCTATCGGACACAGCTATATCGTCCATTCATCACATACCAAGTGCCGTGGGTACATACGTATAAACACCCACGTGCTCTCAGAAGTATATGTGCGAGTGGGAGAAACAGAGCAAGGATGTGTGGCTGTGCACGTAAGAGAGCAAAGTCCTGTGCAAGAGCCCGAGGTCTGCACCGAGCAGCAGCAGCAGACGCACTGTGTGAAACCCCTGCTCCAGCCAAACAGGGCACAGTCAAACAGCTGTCAGCAGGCCAAGTTTTCCACCCATGAAAAAGCAGCCACTCGCTTGACTGGCAAAATTCAAATGTTTTTTCTGTGTATAATAGCAAGCCGGCATATAAATACCGCTTGCGAGATGTTTGTAGGACATTCCAGTCTTCTGTAAATCGGCAGAAATAATATTGTTGTTAATAAAATAAATCATGAACAAATATTAAGAGGAAAAACTTTTCTAATATTTCTATTACTTCAATCTATCCCAAAAGACTTTATATAAATGTAACGCTTAGAAGAAAAGAGAAATAAAAGTCTGCTGAAGTTTAGTTCTAGAAGAAATTACTTCATCTAGTATTTCACAGAATACCACTTTTCACACAATTCATCACAGCATAAATTTAGGTTTTAAAGCACTGACTAATTAAGAGTCTGAAAGTAAAAGTACACACTATTACTGAAAAGTCTGATAGTCTTTCGTAAGCAACAAACAAATTGTAAGCCTAAATATCCTGAAGGCCTTACTCTAAAATACAAGTGGAAAAGACAAACCAGACTTCCACTGGCAATCAGTTGCCTGGGTGGGGGTGGTGAGGGATTTAATCTCAGCTATCAATAGACCCTGACAGTCAACAGAACAAGGAAATCCCAACGAAGGTTTATCTGATCTAGCTTGGGAACCTATTTTAGCATGGGATTAATCCTTCTCGAATGTGCCAGTCTCTCTCTTGTGTGATTATTACCCTCACCTTGAGTAGACATCTAACTTTCAGATGGTTCATGCTGGTTGTTACACTTTGTCACATCAAAAACATTTGTAGTATTGGAAATATCACAACTCTTTGAGATAATGTTTTATTCTAAGCCTACTCAGTCACATAAGCAGGACAAACAAGCTTTTGCAACTTTGTGATGCATAAGCAAAGTGTAAAATTCACTGACTGGAGTCTGTGTTCAATACCCTCTGAAGTCAGCAAGAACTTCCTCTGTTTACGCGAGATCTGAACTTCTTGTAACAATTTCACCTTGGTGATGCTGTTCAGCTACCATGACACACAGAAATGAGAAGGCAGAGAGGAAGATCGACACCTTCCCAATTAAACCACTACTTTTAAACTCTGAAACAATTTTCCTAATGCTTGCACGCTTACTGCTGTAACATACAGCAAATGGTGAAGGTGTTGCACACTTTCTACTCAACATCTCTTCTCACCACTACACCCCATCTTCCCTGCCTTGTGTGTTTAAAAACACACAAGTAGAAGTTCTGATCTAACCATAGTGAAAATCAACTTAACCCTGCAAGTGACACTGATTTATTCATGCTCCATGTTAAAGACTCCAGCCAATACAGTGTGCAGTAGAACTCATGCTGCAAGAGTCCTCTACTCCTCAGTCTGAAATACAGACTCCTTTCCATCAGGTGCATTTCTGCCAGCATTTGTAGTATCTGTCCTGGATGTCTCTGACTGTGTACTTGCTTTTGTATTTGGAGACACACCTGCTTTGAAATAAACACTAAGAGCTTTTCTCTCCAAATTTACTTTTGCCATATTTTTTGACAGTCACTTTCAATTGTATAAGCTGGAGTAGAGAACCTAATTCATCTGTTTTTCAGGATGACAGACAGGAGAAAAGCTGGAGTCAAGATCATTACTACTAGTATTTATATAGACAATAGTGCCTTTAACGTAATTTTGTGTGATCTATATGTGTGTATCATACTTTATATATAATTTATATATTTAAAAGAAGATAACATATATTATCTTCTTTTCCGTAGATAAAGGACAAGGCATTTTGGAAACTGCTTGAGTTTTAAATGAGCAAAACGTATTAAGCAAAGAGATTTCTCTAATTGTAATTAGGTATTATAAATTGGTACATTTCACAGCTTTCAGTGATACACCAGACTGCACTTTATTTCTTACTGGCATAGTGTTACTGTGCTATCTGGGTTGGAAGACTATAAGAAACATGCTATTTTATGACAAATTATGTGCTTTAGGTGTATTTCTTTGGTTTAGTGTCTGTGTTTTTCAATATTTCTGATCCAATTTTACAAAAATGTAGCAAAGAGGCAAACCCTCGTTCTTTTTCATAGAAATATCTCAATATATATGAAGTCACTTCACACAGAAAACAGTGGAGGGACCCAGTGAAAAGACACGATTGGATGACTGATGTGGTTCATCATTCAAGTGGGCCACAAACTCACAACACATTCTTGGTCAGACCACCCATGGAAAAAACTGAAGTGAATTGTTATTTATGGCTGCAACCCATTTGTTGCAAAGCATCCCCAAAGAAACTGAACTCCCAGCTCTGCCATGAAGATGACCAGGTATACCAACACTACAAAACACAATGGGTTGGACAGCCTCTGAAGATGATGTAAATTCATCAGCTCCATGATAGACCCTGATGGAGGCTTCACGTTTTGAGGAGTTTCTCCTGTTTCTGATGCAGGCTATCCCCCATTTGTATGGATTAGCTCAGGAGTCATGTTAAATAAAACTACAGATATAAACAATCAAATTTGTAACACATCTAAATAGCATTTCAGGCAAACCCAACTGTATACCGCTTTATCATTACTACTGTAGACATACTAATAAAAGAAGTTATAATGTAGAATGAAAACGTTGATAGTGGAAATTAGACAGATGAACATGGCTGCACAATGAAGACAGAGCTGCTTTGAAGACTTAAGAAGACTGGTTTTTCTCCAAAGCATTTAAACAGAGAAATGGTGGAGGTTGAGACTGCGTATTTAACACCTCTTATGTCCCTCACCTTTACCTATAAAGAATCTTGCCAGATAAACACTCATCAATTATTCCCGTGAGCTAAGAAGCACCAGGAATCATACAGATCTTTCTTTTTAGTTTATGTTACCTACAAAAATTATATTCCTAATGGCACAAATAGTAGACAGCATAAACACATTCTGTAAGCTTCTGCATTTCTTAGAAGCCACAAAAAATACAGAGGTATTTTAAGGAAATATTGACCAATTTGACTTTGATTAAACCCAAATACAACCAAAGGAGAGACAAGACTTTTGTTCCAAGCTACTGTTATTTTGAAAATCAGGTACTGTTAATTGAAAATAGATGTAAAACATGACCATAGTTTTCAGTGTTTTTGAGGACAACCATAAAATCACATCTATTAGTCACATTCAGAGCCAGTTCAAGGTATGTAGGAATTATTTCTTTGTTACAGATAGAGGAAACAAGTCACAGCCTTTAAGTAATTAATCCAAATTTACATGATATTTTAAGTGTCAGATTTGAGAACGGAACTGTTCAGAAAGACAAGTCTCTCTGGTTTATTGAAAAAAGTGTAATTAAACCTTTAATGGAGAAATATCTCTCTGTAGGATCCTTCTTTGAAAAATAAATGTAGGTGTGAAACCACACATTTACAGTGCAGGATCAGGCTCCTTAGCAGGAAATGATTATTTCAGAAGAACGAACAACTGCATCTCTTCCCTACCCACTCTTGGTAATGTGTAGAGTGTTTACCATAAGAATAACAACCTTCTGAATCTTTCTGAGCTTAT
>VXBZ01002167.1:98229-160729 GCA_013399135.1 Heliornis fulica | reverse complement strand
TTTTCCATGGGAAAGTAGAAATGAACAGATACACACATGCTGGAAGTTTGAAATGCAGAAACCTGCAAACTGGCTAAGAAAAGAGAATAAAGCTGACCACCATCCCTCTATCTTGAATTTCTTGCCTCAAAACACAATAATCATGTTCGATACTCTTCTCCCCCACTGACAATGCAGCCCATGCAAAGGTCATGTATTTAAAGCGTTACACCTGATTCATGTATACAAGTACACTTAAGACTCCTCATTGCTCCCTGCATTTCAAATACTACAGGAATATGATTTAAAACAGAAATTAAAACTTATTTTCCAGTGTGAAAGCGGTTCAAGAACAAACATTTTCTTTAGCTCTATGGGTTTGGGATCTGAGTTATGGGATATGAAGCCCTAGGGCAACAGTACAAATTTTCCCCAAGTCAGTGACCCCCATGAATTACTGACTCAAACTATTTGATGGCAAATAATATTCCAAGTTTCAGTCCAGTTTCTAATGAGCTACAGTCTTCATTAAAAATTACCATCATAATGAACTACAAGACCTACAGAAATCTCAAGGACTGTATGGCTTAAAGACAAAACTAACTTTCTGAAAGTGTTGTACATACCACGTGTGTATGAGAAAACCAGATCCATCTGCATTGTTTCCCTCCTACAAAACAATGCCAATGAGTACATGGACTGCCTGCAGCAAGGCATATCCTAGCTTGTAACTTTGACAGTTTAAATTAGGAGGAGTGTCTATATACTATTTATACAGTTAAGCGAAAAGATCCTTTAGACGGCAATTCAGACAGAATAAATTGAGCTCTGTTCTGAGTTTTCAACTGTTCTGTGTGAGAGCATCCTCTCCAAGAATCGTGAGAGTAACCTCCTAATGTAGGCACGTAGCAACATTTGGTGATGAGAATACTTCATTTCATTTCTCCCACCAAAATGATTATTAAAGTGGAAGCATATGAGATACCCTGCATACATTCAAACCAGAACTGTATTACCTACAGACAGCATAGACATAAACAGCTACCAGTTAAACTGTTTATTAATCTTACAGAACTGAGAAAAATGAGTATATCGTGCTAAATGATGCGATTATTTTACTGTTGCGGTGTTTCAATGCTCAGTACACACAAGACAGCTTTAGACGATTTCAGAACTGCTGACCTTGGCTGACTTACGTTTCTATTGGTTTAAGAAAGAAAACCAAACCAAGCCAACAACAGCACATTGTATTTTAAAGTGCTTTAATTTGGTAGTCTGTATTTCCAGTAAAATTTACCCTAATCACCTGAAACAGTCCTTCCCCACATGGCCAAAACAAACCTCATCCCAAGGTACCCCTATTACTACCACATCAGAATTTTCTCCATCTGTATTTTTGTTATCCTATAAAAAGTCTGACAGGCTGAAGGCCTCTGTATTCCTAGGTCTTCAAGAGTGGATAATTGCTCTGACCCCCTCTTAGAGTTTCTGTTTTAAGGGGAAGCAAAGACTAGCCAAGAGAAATATCTTTCCTAGCTCAAAGGCAACTCTCCTGTTCCCTTTTTCCAGCTAAAAGCAGTGTGAAATTATTTTTGCAGATAGAAAATGGAGTTTGCTCCACTTTCCCAACACAAAGTTTTCAAACAGCAAACACAAAAAGAGACACAATCAGAATGAAATCTTGACTCTGAATGTGTTCCTCTCTTTCCAGCAACTGTCCAGGGAATCACAGTCGACCAAAACAAAGCATTTCAACTGATGTCAAAAATGGGAGAAAGAATCAGGGTCTATTTTGCAATTATGGAAGTTGGCTGTGATTATCTGAACATGCATGATCAGCATCTATGTAATATGATTTTCAAAGCTAGACAATCCCCAAGCCAGAATCCCATTTAAGTATACATGATAGCCACCAGACTTCAAATCTGTGTTGGTTGATAGTTTTTGTAGACACTGTGTTTTTGATGAACACTGGAATATTCATCCTCTGCACTCCTCAGAAGGACAGGCACAGTAACCTTGTTGACCCCTGCTTTGTCGCATGTATAGGAGCTGAATATTGACAATCTGATTACGTACATATAGTGTGATACATTCCGGGCAGATTCTTCTCTTGTTTACATCTATATAAACATCAGTGTACCAAATTCGACTGAAGTCAACAGTACATTATTCCCAGTGGAAATTGATATAGATAAAGTAAGAGTCGGGCTCACTATTATTGTTGCAGCTGCCCTTTTATAAGAGTTCTACATATTATAAGGCTGCTTGGTGTGGAATGCAGCTTTCCCCAGAGGACTGCTGAGTCCTTACCTCTTTGCTAGTCTTAAAGGTGTGGAAAAGAATTTTCACTTGTATGATGCTTAGAAAAACTGACTTGTTGGCAACAGGAGGAGTCTGAGCTTTCTCCAGCTGCTGTTTATGCCCATATAAAGTCACACTGTTATATGCCTAAATTTGCACATTAGCTTGCTTGTATGTTCTGTGGCTAAACATCAGGTAAATTAGGTATCAAGAAAATATTTATTAAACAAAGGAACACATAAAATACTTTTTTGCTAGTCTTGAGATTAACTTTTTTTACTCCCCATTCCTCAAGCAAAAACATACAACTGTCACTGTAGCAAAATAATGGTAACTTTCTATGGGATGAAGCAGCAGACCACAATTTTAATCTCCAGCTCACATAAACATAACTCTAGTCACAAACTTTGTCCATTGCATGGGTTACTGAGCTACTCTTCCTTATATCTCTTGCACGCAAGACATAAGAACCCCAGTTAAGGCCAGTTTCAGAAAGAAAAGGCAACAGACCCATATCACATTGATTTGGGTATCACTGCAACCTTGCACAGGACCCACATATCTAAGATTTCCACTCAAAATCCTGCTCCCTCTGAGTCTTAGCAGCCACAGCAAAGGCACATGCTGCATGTGGGTTGAAAATAGAGCATCCAAGCCTAGCAGCAGCATTATCTTATGGAAGTTAACGAGAGAGGGATAAAAGGAGCAGGTTTTGACTTGCAGTCAAAGTAGCCTTGGCTTGTTCTGACAACTGTGACAAATGTTCTGTAGCACAGCTTTATGTACATCATCAGGAAGCCACAGGGATGAACTAGCATTACTTGCTCCCATCTCTGGATAAAATGGATGGACTCTAGTCAAATTTAAGCAAAGATATCAATCATTTGGGACATGGAGAAGATGACACGGGGACACTTCTAAAGCTTTCAACGAGGTATGTTGAGATCAATCCAGTCCACCTAAATCCAGTCCCAGTCCAGCTAAATCAAATCCTTTATCTGTCCACCACAACTTTTTGGCTTTTTATACAGCGGTGATACCACCAATCATGAAATGCATGTCTGCAGCCTAACCATCTGCTTCTTGGGGGCAGGCAGCTCGTGTACCTTTTAATGTAAATCTGAACTTGATACAGCGATTCAGAAACAGCCCTTCACTAGTTAAAATTTGAAAAACTGTGGAGCTTAGAATAATTTGTCAGAACTTTTATTGTTTCTGTGTCTTTGGAGTGTACAATGGAAAGGTGGGGTTTCTTGGACATGAGGAAAATGGATTAAAGGATCTTTAGTGAATTAATACATGGGCTTCACACTTCTTTTGTAAGAAACAGTCCCAGCTGAAAAGAATGCACAGGATTTTTTAAAAGGAAAATGGATGACCCAATGTACAACATCTGTCACAGGGTTTTGTTGCCTTTTTTTTTTTAATTACATGGATGTATTTTACAAAAATTACTCAAAAGGTTTGGAAAAAATATGGAAAGTATATTTTCACACAAACATGAGCTACAAGAACAGCCAAGGGGAGGACTAACATAATCCTTAGTTTTTATTTGATAAACAACAGCCATAGCACAGTCCAGATTCTATCAACATGTTTAATAATGTTAAAAACAGAATGTCTGAACTATTTTCTCAAATCTGTAATGGACACTTTAAAATATTGACTCCTGCTAAGGGACGGACTACACCCAAAGGCTCTTTGCCAGGCCTCATGCGGAGTAATCTAGCAAGGTTCAGTAAGACATAAAAGAATCCTGAAGCCAACTTTGTATATTCATTCCTCTGACTGAAAATTCTCAAAATTTGCAAGAACCTCAGATCATAGATTCATAAGAGGCTCAAAGGAACCTCAAGGGTCACCTGGCCCCACCTTTTAAAGGCTGTGTCTCTGTCTCTGTATGCATCAAACATAATGATGTGCATCATTGCTACTCACTTTCTTACAAAAACACCTGCTCTGCATGGGCATTTACAACTGCACGTGTACCTAAATTTGGCTTTGTTTCAATGTCCTCCTAGCCAACTAGAATCCACTGCAGCATTTCATCTCCTTGTGATATGTCGTATGAATGAGAAGATTTCAAATTTCACTGTTCTACAGAAAATATAGCCATGTTTGCGTACAGAGTAGACATTTCAGCATGCCCATTTTTGTTTTGCTATCTGTCTTGCTGGTTGTTTTTTTTCATATGAACACCTGATTGTATAAAGTAATTCTATTAACAAAGTGGCACCCTTGTAAGAATACAGAAATCTTCCAAATGAACTGGGGAGATCTAGTTTCAAATGATACATTATGAAGATATGTAAAAACTGTCCATGGCTTCAGCAGACGGTATCCTCTGAAAGTTTCTGCTGGCTTGGTGACTCCGAACAGGCCTGTAAGCCCACCCTCACTCCCGCTCTCACAGTACAGCTCCAAGCAGTGGTTTCTCCAGCAAGCTGCTCCTTTCCCCATACACACTGCCATCATCAGTCTTGGGAGACCACCAGCACATAGTAGATATTAAAGTACCTTGTATTTACTGAAATGTCACCTCCTTCATTAGACACAGGTGAGTGTCTCTGTCCTTTCACTGTCTTTTCTGTCACCTGACAATGACATTTTTTTTTGTTTGACACTATGGAAATACTGTATTCCGTTTTCTCAATCTCTGCTTTTAGTGTAAATTAATACCTAGGGTTAATACTGAAATAAGAAGAGTTACCTAGAGATAAGGCAAATTTCCATTTTTCTTTAGTGATCACGGACTGCCCTCTTTTGCCACAGCTTAGGCATGTACTGTGACAGATGGTAGAGCTGACATCCTTCCAACTTGTTACCCTGTTACTACATTGCCCACAGTAACGCCACAGCTTTTTCAAACCACAAACATAAGCTGGAGTTTACATACAGTGAAAATTCCAGCAAAATGTTCTAACAGGAGCCAAACTTAGTATGGGTAGAACATACGATATTCGTGAATTAACTTACAGGAACACACAAGGTGAGAAAGGCACATAGCATGAAATGACTGAAGGAGCAATAAAGATGGATCTTTAGTGATACACTTGTTTAGAAACAAGTTCCAAGCACAGATTTTTATTATCACAAAAAATGGACCTAACAAGGCCCAATTTCTGTTAAAACGTTTACTGAAATAGAGCTAGGGAATATATCTAATTTTTAGAAAGTTTAGAACTTCCAATGCAGAAAGTATTAAAATTACTTTCTTTTATCATTTTAATAACAATGTCTGATTTGTCAAAATAACAGTAAAAACTCTATAAATATCTGTTAAAGGATTATTCCAATAGCATGAAAAACTAGTGAAGAAATGACACAGAATATAGAACTGTCATCATGCATTTGCATATAAAAGACTGTTTAAAACTGACAGGCACATAAACAGGAAATACATGGTATAAAATTAGTCATTTTTAAGCATGGATCTTTAAATAAAGCTGGCAGAGCACCTTCATTTTAGCTAACTCATTCTCAAGAGGAATCACAAAAATGCTGCAGCACCTAGCAACATATTTTCTTCAGTCCTGTATACAGATAATAGTTTGATTATTATGGTGTTTGAACATACCTTCATTAACTTACCTTCAAATATTGTTGCTATTTCTTAAAGAATGTTTTTTGTTAAGGTTGTCACTATACATTTATAAATTAAATGTATTATTTACATTTCAAAAGATTATCAGAACTGTGATTTATTAGATATTGGAGGCTTCTTGTCAGAAAAAATCCAACATATACAGCAGTCCCTGGGATACCAAACAGAACACATATTTTCCAAGTTCTTGTGATGCAATGTTTGTAGGAAAATGAAGAGCTTTAACAGGCCTACCGGGAGACAAAAACCATTTTGGACTCAGAAGTTTCTTCAGTCAGGAACAAAAGCAGCACACTTCAAGCCTGGCACCGTCTGAAACAAGACCCTAAGTTTAAATTAATGCATACCATACACAATGTATATAACTGGGAAAAAAAAAAACCTGTACCCTTCTGGCAAGCAGATAGATAGGAAAAAAAATTAAAATTTTGACACTTCTTTGATTGAAAATGTTGACTCCGTCAAAAAGACAGAGAAGTTGGGTTTAATACATTTCCTTTAAAGCTTGTGATGGCCATGGCCATGTCCCATGTCCCCTTCCCCCAGTGAATAAGGAGAACCCGGACAAAAGCCCAAACCACCATGGGGACCTTCACTGAAGACTTCTGACTTGGTAAGAGACTTGCCAGCAGTCTTCATAAACTCCTAAGTCTCTTCTCTCAACTGCTCTGCTCTGGGTCAACACCGGCACCCTATTCACTAGGCTAGAGAGTGCCCATGGCTCTCTCTCAGCTCCTGGCATAGCCCAACAGCTGGCTCTTCTCCCCACTCCCAGGCTCACAGATGAGGAATTCCTCCCCCAACTTCCTACCCCTCACAGAACAACCAGATCCTGTGATGGAGAAGGGGGTGGAAACACCTCTCAAGTTTTGAAAGTAACAAGGTTTTAAGTCCTTACTTTTTAAGCTGTTGTTCAAAATTTCTTCTAGTGTTCAATAAAGCAGTGCTTTCCAAGGCTCTCCAAGTACTGCACTAAAAATTACAGTCACAAGAAATTGGTTTTATTTGGCTCTTCAGACACAAAATTCATTAGTCACTCTGATCCTATGAAAATTCAGTGTAACCATCACGGTGTAAATATGAAATAACCACACAACCTCCTGCAAGATTTGCACCAGAGAGTTCTGTTAACAAGTATTTTCTGTACAAACTTCCATTTGCATCTCACTTTTATTTAGTTTTAGAAACTATCCAGAAATTATCATAGTAGAAATCAGCTTCTAAAAGTAATAGACACATGTACATTCTTTTTTATTCTATTTTGGATTACTCTTAAAAACCCTTCACAAACTGCAGTCCACTAAAGACGCACATAAGCATAATTGCTGTAACCACTGATTAGCAATCTAATCTGATCTTATTCTATTAAAGGAAATAAACTAAAATAAAAGGATTGCAAATGAGCTACCTTTCCTCTCTCTTCAAAATCAAAATAAACTGTTTGCTTTTTTTTTTATATTCACTTGTCCTAAATGTTCTTACAAACTTCAAGCAAGGGAGATATCACAGCACCCACAGCAGTTTAATCCAACACTTTCTTACTTTGCTTATATTCCAAGTTACTGGACATCTACAGCAATCCTCCACTGCATCAATTAAAACCAATTATATGTAGACATGTACTTAAGAAGTATAAAAATCTGTAAATGTATGGAAAAGATATAATTGATGATGATAAAAAATGATGCAATTTACTGTCAAAATTAAAATTTTGCAATGGAATGCTAAAAATGAATGCTTTTCACTACTGCTCTCTTACTGAATTATTGCTATATTAATTAAAACTTCATCAGCTATTTTTATGCTTGACTTTATCTTACAAACAGGATAAAACGCACATTTGTACCTCCATACTTGCCCCAAATCTGGAATCAGTTCTGACCAGAACTCAGCACAGGCTTTGCCCACCAATTTGACAGTAACAACAACTGGTGCCCCTGGAAATGACCTAAGGAATGAAGGTCGCTACAAGATCAGAGCTTAACAAAGTCCTAAAGTATTAATTTAAAGGCTGTATGACCTAGAATTGTCCTTTTGACAACAGACAGTACTGCAGCTCACATATGGTATGGTGTTTACAGTATGCCTTCGAAGAAAAAGGTCATCTACTTTTACCAGTGTCCGCAACTCTTCAGATATGTAAGAAGACACCAAGTCCTGTCTTTAAAACTAGTAACTGAAAACTTATTTTCCATCTTGAAGTGCAAGTTCAAAGGTACAGTGTTTCATAAAACAAGAATAAAATACAGGTCAGTTTTTTAGCTCTACAGCAATGATTCCCTGTTGCCAAAATATGCAGAAAAGCAATCCAGGTCTGAAATAAGCAATACCTAACATCATGAAAAGGAACATCTTTGAGTTATAAGAAAGAGTTAAAAATGTTGCTTGGGAAAATTCCGGATTGATTTTCTTTAAAATAAATTTTTACAATATGTATTTAAAAAAAATTAATTAAGAAAATTTCAAAGCTAAGGTTTTGCTTTGAGGCAAACCTGTCTTTAACATTATGTGCCTTAGACAGACTTTTAATTTGATACTTAAAATGTTGTTTTGAAAATGCGTGAATGTTTCGGCCTCCACAAATTTTTTTTTTTTATATATATAAAATTAATGTAACAAATTTCAAAGCATTTTAGTACCAAACAGTAGCAATTAAAAGTGTTTTAAATTAAATACTTAATGAAACTCAAAGCAAATATTCAATGTTGAATCAATTTTAATGCTACTGCTAAAATATTTTGCCTTTTTTTTGCTACATTTTGATCCTTTCCAGTAGGACAGTTCATATTCCTAACCATGGCAAACCCCAAAGAGGCCAAAAATTTAATTTTGCCAAGCTTGTAAAGAAAACCTAGCTTACTGAATTTGAAGAGTTTTCTAATTTATGTGTGTTCAAAGTCAGTTATGAGTCACAACAAGGGTTAGAAAAAAAGATGTAAGGATAGATCTCAACAGTTGACTCATTTAAAAAGAGCAGTTAAGGACTAATACTAATTTGCTAATGACTGGTATCTTTGTTGTCTCTACAATTATGAACAATATACAAATATCAAATAGTGGTAATGAAGAGAAGAAAATTAGAAGACGTTTTACACAACAAGGTGAACACAGGATAGACACACAGGTTCTACAGAAGGGGACACACTGTTAGTATCCTGTTTATAGAGTTGCTGAAGAGGTCTAAGCTGACCTGGGGGTCTCCCTAAGTGTACACATGCATCTATCTGTCTCTTTCTGTTCCTCTCAGCAGTGATGAACCAGTCATTCATTGCTGGGAGTTTCTGAATGGAAAACTTGTTAAAGCCACACTCCTAGATTTACTAAATGTAAGACATCCTGAAGCAATTAATTTAATGAATGGATTTTGAAGAAAACTAGAGCCCTTCTCCCAATTTAAGACGCAAAGGCACTGAGAAATGAACAATTATCATCCCTCCATTACTTTTTAGGTGTGTTGGTTATGGAAATGTTTGGAAACCCAGTGGGAAATCTGAGTCCACAGATCTTTCAAAAAAAAAAAAAAACCCATCTCTACACTCCCAACTCACTCCAACCATCTACATTTCACTGTGCAGGAGCATTAAAGGAATAAGATTTCAGGCTGAAAAAACCCTAAATCTACATTTGCAGTTACATATACTTTGGGGATGTACTTTATTTCTTTTCTAAGTCTCTAAAATTCCTCTGCCTTTCATATATTGAGGATGTAAAGACGCATTGCAAAGAAGCACAGAGATAACATAACTAGATATTTATGACTGCAACACCATCAGTACCTTTGTTACTTCAGCATCTCTACAAAATCCTCAGAAGTAGTTTAGACTTTTTACTACAGAGCACAAATGCCTCTTGCACTACGCCAGACCTTAGGAAACATGATAGTGTGACATAAAAAAAAAAGAAACCAAAATTCCTACAAGTTTCTATCACATATAAAGTGTGTAATGCTATATCTATTTGGCCAAAAGGATTAGCAGCCTGCATTTGTGAGCATCTTGCCTTTGAGATCTTAAACCATTTATAGCAAGCTTTTCACGTTGTACAACCTTTAAGCATGCTCTGCCACACTTGTATCTCTAACGTATTTCCACAAACTGCTTTCTACTGGGTTTCAAAGTCTTTGTTTAACACACTGGAGTGTTAAGTAATGAGACATATAAGACCAAACATTGCATTTAGACATATGTAGTTATATATGCATGGTTTACATATATATATATATATATACACACACACACACAAAATGAAAAACATGCTACATATTCTAGTGAAAAAACCCTGAAGTTTGAAATATATAAACACATCCTCTTAATTTTTGTCTGTCTCAAAGATAACTGGAAGTTGTACATAAATAATAAATTCAGGAAATAAGCCACACTTAAACTATCCATTACCAAGGGAATATTGTTTTAATAAGATGTATGGAATCACATTATCATTCAATTAATTCAATAATCTTGATGTTGTTACAAGACTGAGACAGTTATCAAAGCAGGGGATCATTCTCCTACAGAAGGATCACATCACTTAATGGGACAGAGATGTCACATAAACCACAGTGTCAAAAAGATAACAAACACAGGACTGAGCTTGTAGTTGTAATGAATTTATGTTGGCATACATGGCTTCAACAAAATAACTGGCATTTGATAAGTACATAGATATGACTGGTTTTGAAACTGTTATCATTACAGTGCTCATTTAATGAAATTCTTCACAAATTGATCTTTCATTTTAAACTCGCATACATTTAAAGCCTATACATATTTGCTATTGACAGTGGTTTCAAAGGTATTAGCTCAGCCTTGCAATGATGAATGCAGGAACACCTTCTCTTCTTTTGAAATTAAATGAGTATTTACGGTAATTATTATAAAACGACTTTACCCTTGAGGACATTGGTTCTCGAGATCTGCATGGGTTTTCAGCTAGTCCTGTTTCCTCGGAGAAATTTTAGGATCTATTCTTCATGATTCAGTACATTCCTGTTTGGTAACTAACTGGTAGCCAAGCTAACATTTCTTACATCTTTTTTGTCATTTGTATAGTTTTAGTAAAAAAGAATAGACTCAGGGCATGCAAATTCTTTTACTACTTGATTTTGGTTTGTAGTTGATAATAATCCCCACCCTCCCATGTACATAGCATAGTGAAGTTTGAGCCATACAGAAATTCAAGATAATTGCAAGATGGTTTCAATACACATTCTTCTACTCTCACAACTTCTAGAACTTGCTATATATGATTTGATCTCACATCCATTATGGAGATATTGATATAACCATATAGTTGGAAGAAGACCTGAATTCTAATGACTTTGTAAGCTGACTACAGGTAAAACACTGATATCTTCTTACCTTTGACGTGTTTGTAAACAAGATGGGTGGAGGCGTTTTCACTCCTACTACTTTTAGCTTTAACTACTGCATATGTGCTGTCTTACATTTTATACAGTTCATGACGGACACATCCTATGAAGCCGCGCGAAGAGAACAGGCTGCATGTGAATAACCTTGTGCTTTGCTACCAGAGGTCTTAGAAAAAAGGTACTACTGTAGCTGCAGCGCTACTATGGCCTGTAGGTGTAAATAAAAGCTTGGACCTTTAAGTATGTCAGTATGTTACATACATATTTATGTATATGAACAAATAGAAGACGGAGCGGTGGCATGGTGATTTAACTGATCAAGGACACCATGTTCACAAGTGGTGAATTCAGACAAAGGCAAATTCAGGACTAAATAGCAAATAGGTGTCTTTTGTACATTACTACTAAATGCAAGATTCTTAAGACTATCAGCATATAGGACAGGGTTTTCTGAAAGTTTAACTCTATTTCTATCTTCTTTTGTTCGCATTAGGATCACAGAGCAGCCACCATTACAAAGATGTGACAGTTGTTGAAAATCATTGACTTTAACAGCATCAGCTGTATTTGGTATTCCTCAGAAACCAAGAGTGGACAGATGCCCTTTCTCTCGTACATTGTTTGGATGTTGTTTGACAAGCACTAAGTATGAAGTGTATTCCAGCTCAAGTCCCAGAGATATACAATAGTATATCTCTGGGACTTGAGCATTTCCAAACTTATCTGTGTATTCACTACTATAGTAGTGAATACACAGATAAGTTTGGAAATGGATTGCTACAGTCTCACCTTAAGCAGAACTGAAATGGTAAAGCTGACTGAAGAAGCAAACCTTTTCTTACAAATATATTTCCTGAATTCTCCTAGATTTCATCCTTAGCATTAGTTAAAACAAGATTATATGGCCAAAGTATTTTTGTACTATTTCTCTACTTGAAGATTAATCGTGGTTGATAATAACAACTGCCATCAAGCTGTGTGTAGGTAAAATAAAGTTTGCACGGGCATCATATTGGCATTTCAAAAGCATAGGATTAGTCTGATACGGTGACATCTGAAAGGCAAGAAGTCCCACTTAGCTGCTTTACTCCTCCTTTGTGTAAATCATGCTACCTAGCACATAGCAGAAGTGTTGTCAGGAATACTGTCTACGTCCTAAGTGAAAAACCAAACTCCAAAAGTGAATGTGAGGGATAGAAACTATAGAAATGAGGAAAAATTTCACTTACATTTATCCAAGATGGCTGTCGCTATTACTGTTGAAACTCTGCTATGGGCTGAGGTCACAAGACCCTGTAAGCTAAAATAGAAAAGCTTCAGCTGAAGGTAACTGAAGCTGCAGCACATTAAAATACATTTTAAGGTTATAGGTATTGATTGGAGTTTTAATTTCTTGGTCTAATTTTCCCAAGGAATGAAAAGTGACTTCTACTTTTTTGTCATTTTTCAAGCCTGGAGGGAAGAGATTGTCAGTATTATCCTCTACCTCATTATAGGTGTCTATGTATGTTATATAGAGTACATGACATGGTGGTTTCATCGGCATGAGTTTGGAGTTGCCACATTATGCACAAATGATGAAACCATATATGTTTTATGCAAAGTCTCCCCAATAAAACTACAATAAAACCTATATACAACATCACATCATCATGTATGTAGGAAATGTGAATTATATAAAGAAAATCTAGCTTTAAAAAATCTTCAAAACTGTATTAAAATGCATCACAGAGCTTTTTTTTTCCTTTCTATAAAGGTTATTGTTTAATTATGTACCTCTTAGGGAGTCTGGTAACTTCTACACCTTAGAAATACCAAAATGACTTTAAAATAAATTATTTTTGTTTGTATATTAATACTGTAGTTTGAAAATCTATTGCACTTAATCTCTCAGAGCTCAAATCAAGTGTGTGATCTACTCAGCAGCTGGAAGCGCCTCTTACCCTGTTATATAAAGACCCTAATATTGGCTTCAGCAAGTGGCAAGATACTGGATTTATCACTAATTTTGGATCAAATATTCTCTCTTCTGGCCCACAAATCACTGTGCTTTTGGGAAAAGATCTGACATGCAAAAAGAAAAAAAAAAAGAGAAACCAGTAAATAATACCTTGGAAAATTAGTGTTAACAGCAGAGATTTGGAATGACAGAGAGAGTTGTGAAGTTCAGTTGAGAAAGTGTATGAAGATCAACTGTGCAGTTTATCATTTGTCCTAGGATTGCACATGAGATCAACATACATATACATATACATATACATATACATATACATATACATATACATATACATATACATGTACATGTACATGTACACGTACACGTACACTTACACGTACATGTACATATACACCTCTGCATGTGTATGTACAAACTGACATGTGCAATGTGCAAACCTAACTTTCTAGAATGTGTCTTACAGGTTTTTCTGTATCTGAAATGAAGAAGAGCAATTCTAAGAGCAGAGGGAACACAATGAATCTACAGAATGAAACTACAGAAATCCTGAAGCAGCCAAGTGACAACAAAGGCACATATATATACCAGATATATGTGAAAGAATGACAAGTTGCCAATACAGCAAAAGGTAGAATCTCTGTGCTTTTTGAGCAAACTTTAAAAACCAAAATTTCCATCACATAATACAGATGTTTACTGCATTGCTTGTGCAATTATTATGCAATTTATAGTGGATGAGAACTAACAAACTACCAGGACACTGCACCACTTTGATATATTCAAAGAAATAGTGTGCACAAGTAAAACTAAGAAATCCACTGAAGCTGTTACACATTAGAATTTTTTTTTTTTTTAATATAAAATTAACTCTGGAAGCCATCATAGTCCTACAAAACAAGTCAATCAAACTCATCATTTGAAAGATGATTAAAAACAACAAAACAATTCTAACAAAAAAACCCACTGGCAAAAAACTTTTGATCTTTGACAGAAAAAGACAGCAAAAGTCGTACAAATTACTAGACCATCCTAAAAGAATGAGAGAAGTGATTGTAAAAATGTTTCTAATATGAGACTAAATCATTCACTTTTGTCAAACCTATTTCAGTAGCTCAGATGCATTGTCTAAAGCTTTTTGAATGCTTGCAAAGAGTATTTCCTAGTCCCGAAATACAGGATAGATACCACATCATCAAAACACCATATCCCTACTGGAACTAGTTGCTTGCCTTCACCTAATGAGAAACACTAACAAAAAAATAGCAAACTGAATCAGAATTAATTATTCTCTCCATGAGAAGACAAACTTCCGTAACAGAATTTATGCAATCTAAACAGAGTGTGTTTGACTATGTAGAATGTTGTCTAATATGAACAGTGTGTAAAGAGGTAAAGCTCTATTGGCTCATTTCATAAGCAGTAATTTATTTTGAAGGAAAAAAAAAAAAGAAAAACAGAAGTGGGAACGAGGGGATATTGCTCTACCAAATACAGAAAAACTAGGCTATAGATACCTATATTTGAGTAGTCATTTGAGGTTACCTGCATAATGGAAGGAGAAATACAGGCATTTCTATGGTACAAGTCATTAAATCCTTATTGGATCTTTAAATCAAATCTGATAAACTGTATCTTAAAATGTGCTGACTAAATGTACTTTGGCTATGAATGGTGATGAAAGGCTCTTGAGCCTGGAATAATAAGGTGAATGGAAGAGACAAGGTGTTACCATCTATTGTCCGCTGAAATAAAGCCCCCTTCTTCCAAGAGACCAATTATCTAACGTTGACTTCCCCTTAGTGATCACCTGAAGTAGTCATTTGTATTTTGTTTTAACAGATGTAAAACCAAACCCCTACTCTGTATCGATTTCACACATTTAGGCTGCATCAGAGAGATGTGATGTCCCACAAGTTATTTCAAATGAACAGCAAAAGCAAAACCACGATCCACAAAGAACACTGCTGAAGTCCTCAATGGACAACCTCTCTATCCTACCTAGACAAACCAACCAACCCTCAGATTCCCTTCAATTCTAAAGAAAAACTTGTGAAATAAAATGAAGGAAAATGTTACAATCTACATATGTGCTTGTGCACAGGCAGAGAAATCAACCAACAAATCTTATGACTAATTTTCATATTTAAAAAAACAAAATTACTGAAAAAGTAAGTATGATATTTCAGAAGTCAGACAGTCCTTAAATTGAATCTCATGGCTGTAGCTATTCAAACCACATTTTCTTTTGAATAAAGTTCCTTAAGTTAAAAAAATATATAAAATCAGATGTAGCCAAAATTAAAAAAAAAAAATAGTAAACCCATGTTTTTATTGTATAGGAGCTCACTGTAAACTTTCCCAATATTACGTATCCTTCACCTTTACACAGCTCATAAGATTAGATGTGATGGTAGCATAGACCTCTTTAGAGATACATATGACAAACTTAAGCAGCCAGCCAGGGAATAATCACCATTTGGATAATCAATTTCAGAACTGAACTGAATTTCCAGAAATTATTTGAATTAAAATTAGCTCACAGCATGATGGGGGGTTGGTACATTTTATTTCAGTTAAATCAGGTGGATAACAATAAAATAATAGAAAAAAATGAAACCATGATTATTTTGTAAATATTTACAGATTAATTTGAATTTATCAGCTATGAAAATTAGTCAGAAAGCAGACTGACAGCACCTCACACAACTCAGTGATCACCATAAATCCAGATAATGTATCAGATTTCATCAGAATAGAGGTCATGATTTAACTGACGGAAGAATTTGTTATGCATTATTCATCCATCTGAAAATATTACAAGGTGGAACAACTTTTTTATAGTTTATTACCATAGCATATTACAAAACGCATTTGTAAAATAAATGTTTAACCGATGAGTCTATGACAAGTCGTTACAAAGCATATTATAAGATGCAAATATTGTTAAAATACGTGTGCATGTTTAATGCATGAATTACAGTCATCAGGCATGGTAGAAATTGTCATAGAATTTAACAAATGATAATAAGATATTTACAAATGGCATCTAAACATAAAGTGTGCACAGAGAGGTAAATGGTACTAAAATTAATTATTGTATTGAGGGTGTTTTTTTCACTTTTCACTGAGAACAAACCAAGTTAGGTGATTTTTTCTGTTTGGATGCTAGTAAGCAATGTCTGAGACAAACTCTCCTTGCTAAGCTTCCCAGGCAGCCAGAAACATCCGTCACTCTTCAGAAGATACTCAGAATAAAATTACAGAGAGTTCTCCATTAGCTGGGCAGTACTGATGAGCTTTAACCATGCCTTCAAACTTTTTCTTAAGGAGAATTGAATTTCGCTGAATAAATCTGGGTTATTACTTTTATAGACAAATTTTCTGACGAGGCAAACTGCTGAAACGCCCTATTATAATTGTTTGCTTAGCCATCAGAAAAAAAACCATCAAAGTAGGCAAGGGACAGCATTACCTTTCACATTTTACACTTGATCAGTTAAACTCAGCTTACAGATCTATAGTGATCTATATAAGGCTTCCATACGATATGATAAGTTCTTTTATAATTCAGTATCGCACAGCAAAACACTGATCAGAGAAAAGGTATTTGTGTTTTTTGGCATATGTGTAGAATATAAACAAAGAGCTTTCAGCAGAGTGTTTCCCAGCTGGTTACAGAAAAAAAATTTGTCAGCTTGAATGAGAAATTTATATATATCCCATCTCTAAGAGTCAGACTAAATAACAGACAAGATCCTGAAAATAAAGCAATGAGAGAGAGAAGGCATCTATGGGGAGGCATCTACACAGTCACGTCCTGCAAGCTTTTGTGCAGAGATTTGCTGGTACGTGAAATCACTCATAATTACGATACAGAACTTTAATGATTTCACTGTAACTAAAAATGTTATGAATCTAGTTTAAATTTGCCACATTTCAGCTGCTGGAGAAGTTGATCTCCAGCTTCTGAAGCACAGTCAAAGAGCATTAGCAGGATCTGAGAAGTCTGATCCCGTGATAGGAATGTTGACAATGTTCTCTCTTAATTTTCTCTGAAGTTTAGCATGATTGAATGCCTGGAAAGTGGACCTGAATACATTCAAGAAAGAAAGTATTCTGACAGATCGGGCAAGGAACAAAAACCCTAAACTTTATGTGTTTTTAAAATCAAACATAAATTCACAGATTGGAAAAATATCTTTCAAACTTTTGAACACAAAGGGGTCTTGAGTCTCACATTGCAAGAAGAATGAAAAATGGAAGTTTCTCAAGTCTTTATTGTGTGTTATCATCTCATCCTATCCAGCACTTGTAGCCCACCTGGAGTCAGCACTGACACAGCATCACCTATTCTCATACTACTCTGGACACAAGGAGCATGCTTAAAAGCCTGAACTTTGATCTGGTAACACATGCACAAACAGGCAATATCTCAGATCGAGGGCTTGATGCTTACATTACTAGCTGTACCTTGACAAAGCTACTCTAGACTTATCTTGCAAGGAAGCGTAGGCAATCCACAGTCTGTGGAATATGGCTTAAGGAACAGGCTTCCCTTCTCATCTGTGGAACCACAAAACTGTTGTTGTGGCACTGCTGGTGGTCTTTAACCTTACTGGTAGATATGGACAAGTTTCAAATCAGTCCACCAAAGGTAAAATCCCCCAAGCACAACAGGTAACAAGATACAAACAAGATACAAGATAACACAAAACAAAATTATCAAAATGTCACAGTGAGGTTGCAAGAATGTGATAAAAAGATTAGTATCATAAAATCAGCAACAAATAGTTTCTCTTTTTTATTCCTTTTTTCTTCCCTTGAGGGTTACATGACAAATACTTCAAAACCCAACATGTACTACAGACACTGTTTAATACAGGAAGAGGTCTTACCAGAATCTATAGCTGTTGTGCCATTATAAATACAGGAAAAAAATTAATGAGAAACATATAGTAATTTTCTACATACATTTCCATAGATGACATTGCATCCTTCTTTTTGAGCAGACATGCAACTCTGTGTCAGATCCACTCAAGAGAAACGAGGGAGCCAACAATCTGCTGGTTCAGAGGCAAATTCAGACAAATGGACAAACTGAGGACTATCCTCAGTCCTGAAGGACTATATATATTAGGTGAAATTATTCTCCTATGTGTAACTACTCAACAGGCTTCAAAAACAGCTGGTATTTGACAATGAGAGTACGACTTCATTCAAAAACTAAAATCTTGGCTTGTTTTTCTTCTTGCTTCCCCACTTGAACTTGATTGTCTTTGTAATTAATTATTCCCTTTTAAGAAAAAAAAAGGTTTTTTTCCCGATGTACTTGGCTAGACACACAAGTTAGGAAAATGCCTGCTACTCTAGGAATGAACTGTCACCTGCAGTTTGACGGTTTCATACTAGAGTATACAAGGTGACAGAAGTCTGACTAAAAACCTGCATCATGCGCTACAAAGAAACCGCATGTGCTTGGCCTGTAGTTTGGTGTGGCTCAGATTCACAAAATGGTGCTGGCACTCTTTGCATGCATATGTAGAAAAAAAACTTCTTTGAGTAAGTAAAACAGGACTTTGCTTGAACAGTAAGTAATAAGCAATATAGAAACCATGAATTCTATTATTCAAGGGAATATTCAATGTCTTGTATTGAATTTCCAGACATCCTGTCTTTGTGTGTGTGTGCACACATCTGTATTTGTGTCTTCTAATAAATTCTTCTTTCTATTGGTAGTTTGTGAGTTTCTCACCCTGTTGTGGTTCAGCCTGGCCGGCAGTAAAAACCGCAATGCAGCTGTTCGCTCACTCCTGCCACACACAATGGGATGGGGAAAAGAATCAAAGAGAGAAAAAGGTAAAACTCATGGGTTGAAATAAAGACAGATTAAGAAGACAGAAAAGGAAGAGGATGGTGGTGAGGATGATAATAATAGAATAGAGGAAACAACTGATGCACAGCACAGTTTCTCACCACCTAGAGCTGATGCTCAGCTGGATTCTGAGCCACACTGCTTCCTGGCCAACTCCCCATTACATACGGAACATGACATCATATGGTATGGAATATCCTTTTGGTCAGTTGGGGTCAGCTGTCCTGGCTGTGTCTCCCTCCTCCCCAGCACCTCTCTTTGGCACCCCCAGCATTCTCACTGGCAGAACAGCACAGGAAGCCAAGAACCCCTGACTGCTTGGCAATGACTAAGACATCAATATGTCATCAACACCATTGGCATCATAAATCCCAAACACAGAACTATACCTGCTGCTAGGAAGAAAGCTAACTCTAAACCCTGCTGAAACCAGGCCACACCCACAGATTTCTCAACAAACTATTGTGCAACTAGTTCAACCTCTTCCAGCCTAAAGAACCACAGAAGTGCAAAAGTACGTCCTTAAAAACATGTCCTTGAGGACAAGAGTCATGTGTTGAAGTGACTTAAGAGATTAGTGTAACTAAATACATTTTCTCTGAAGTGTCTTATTGCAAAAGTATGAAATCCTAAAATGAAAGGCAGTCCAAGGAAAGGAGGGTTCAGAGAAAAATCAGTACGAATTCATTTCAAGGTCTCTACACTGCACTGAAAAAGACAGGTTATTCACAGCAAGTGGCAATGCAATGCTTTGTCTTTCTTAACGAACAGGACAGTGTTGAGGGATTTAGAGACTGGAGTTTTAATCTTCATATTTCATGTCCCTCCTGATCAGACCATTACAGGGTTGCTATGGGCTGTAGCCAATAATCTTGGAGTTCATCTCTCAGGGTTCTGATCTAGCCTATCTGCAATTAGTCTGATGAGATTTACACATTCTTTAGGCAGGAACATAAGATATTCTGTGAAGTGGAAATCCACTTCAGTTTACACATGAATACAGGCTGCTGCAGTCCCAGAAAGATGTAGGGTGCAAAGGAAAAAAAGAAACACACCAGAAGCAGAGAAACAGTATTTGGTGTGTCTCTGATATGACTGTAGTGTTAAATAAGATAAACAATAAATATTCTTCATGGGCATATATAGACCGAGCCTAGGGAGACAGAAGTGGAAGGAGTATGATTGAAAGCCTCATGCTTTCCTACATTGCATAACTCAGGTGAAAGCTTTCTTATCTAAAGTGAATCAGGATCAACCTTTTGGCAGGAACTGCAAAGATATTAAGGATTTTCTCCAAGAAAAGACTCGGGGCACAAAATTTTTTATATTCACTAATACACAGTAACTGCAACTAACACACTGCTCCCAGAATAGAAATAATGAAGAAGGCTGTGGTGTATTTTGTTCCTACTAAAGACTAGATTCATAAAAGCATGTAAAGGTAAGCACTGTGAGATGGATTCTAAAGCAGAAAAATTATCAGAATTATTAATATTAGAATTTTTGCTAACATTGTTTTAGAAACAATCTAAATTACACTTGTCCTTAGTATATATATTATACAGAAAAAAAGCAAACCCTAGTTTCGAAACACTAGCTGACTGAAAAATAGCTACATATGAACAGGGATGAAAATAGCCCAAGGTTACATGCAGACACAATGTATGGACTGAAATTTTTGGATTGCATGACACAAGTATCTGTGGAGAGGGAAAGCTACTGAAGTATATTTTTATATTAAAATGAAACATCCCAAATGCAGCATCCAAAAAGTGGTATTATAATGTTTTTGCCAGCACACTTCCTCAATTTTCAGAAATCTTGGATTGTTTCTTTGTTTCCATTTTACTGTAGACTGAGGAATGATGTGTCTGTTCATAAGATACAACTTGTTTCCTCTCCCACACTGTGATTTTAACAATCAGTTAAATAGTTAAAATTATCAGTGTAAGCAGTCAAATTACTCCTTCAATATGTATCATATTAATCAATATTGTCTTTCTTCTACCACCACTGCATTCCCCTGCTTACCATTCTACATTCCTCTATAGAGTGACAGACACATCTCTGATCTTGATAAGGCTCAGTAAGTTTTTTGGTAATCTTCAAAATTTGACACATACCATGTCCTTCAGCCCATTTTCCAGCTCATTAATAAATATATTAAACAACACTGTTTAATGTACATGGCAGTGGTAGACAGAAATGTTAACCTTTTGCCATGCTGAAAATTGTCAATTTACTCCTACTCTATCTTCTGTCTCCTAACTTGTTTCTAACTCATGATAGAACTTTAACTTTCACCCAGAACTACTCAATTTTCTTATTAATCCCTTGTGAAGAACTGTCTCAAAGACTTTTTGAATGCCCTTTTGAATCATATCTCATGATCTTACTTTCAAAACATATTTATTTTTGAGATACAAATATTTTTTTGTAGACTGAAAACACTGGAGTCTTCTTAATCGATTTCCTAGAGATGTGTGTGCTCTGCACTTTGTTAAACTTTGAGGCCACAGAAGAAAAGCATGATTTGTCCCCCAGAAAGGTCAGACCACCAAAACCTCCCAGCCAAATCAGTAATGCAGAAAAAATAATTATAAGGCTGTATTTTATCCTGTTAGAATGAAGCACTTCAATGCACATGGTAAATCACAGGGGCGATGAAAGGCTCGGAAGCAGCAGCAGCGGCAGTAGGATGGGGATGACTGCCACTGCACGAAGGCTCCCGTGTTGCTGACCAGGACCACGCTACAGGCGCTGCACAGACACAGAGTGAAATGATTGTCCTACCTAAGACAAGAGATGACAGTGACAGATTGATAGGAAATACCTGTCATGAGAGCAGGCAATATATGTCCCTAAGCTTTCTATACATAAACTCACGAAGTCTGAATGACTGACTTGGAGGAGGATAATGAGGTACCTCAAAATCATTACAGACAGCACAGGAGAGAGTACAATAGGACTTATCTGGAAATCTAAAAGTAGGAAATTAATGGCTCCTTTTCTTTTTTTTTTTTCCCCCTACTTATGAGGAATAATGGGTATCGTGAAGTCAGTCTGTGAAGGATTATAAAACTGAAAACAAACTGCCTGTATTTGATGCTTTGAAGGGGAACTGGGGAAAGACGCAGAAGAGAGATGTTAGGGAAATAATCTGTGCAGAACACTGGCAGCAATGAGACAAGATGACATTTGTCATGTGCTGAAAAGAGGCCAGTTGTAGTAACTGAAATGTGGGGAACCTGCATGGGAGTTTCAGCTCAGTGCTCAGCTTAAAAAGCCGTACCTCAGTGTGGATGTGAGGAATAGGAAAGATACCCAAATTCAGGATGCTGTTTATGCTCCAAACTTAACACATGTCAACATGCTGATACAGTGACAGTGATGGAGAAAGGGGGTGAGAGCAGAAAGATTATTCCTCTTGGTCTTTTAAGTTGATGTCTATGCATCCACTGGCTGGTATAAGGAAAATGGGATGATTTTTTTTCTGTTTAGGTTGGGTGCTTTTTTGTGTGTCTTTTTTTTTGGGGGGGGGGGTTGATTTTTTTTTTTTTTAATTGAGGAAATGTTATCTGGAGTAAAAATCAGAAAGATATGATTACATTTCTCATTTAGCTCAACTAGCAATAAAGGTTCTCTGAAGAAAATGGCAGAGGAGAAATGAAGAAGATAAAAGGAAAACCAGATAGTGCAGGGAGAAACTGGGAGAAGAGAAACTCCCTGGAGCTTCTGAGAACAGTGTAAGTACTGAGCTCACAAAGTGGTGAAGGGGATGAAGAAAAGCCTGGCTGAGCAAAACAAGTCAATGAAAGAAAGCACCAACTTCTTTTGAACTTTTTATCAAATTTGTCAGCTTTTATCACAAAATCGATTTTATCTTTTTGTATCACATTTTGTGTCAGTTCCCTCTTCATGGCAGAGGAAATCTAAATTTTTTTAAAATAATAATTAAAAAAAATCCAACAGAAATCCAACTGTTGACAAAATCTGTTGCTATTAGTGGCATTGTCAGCTCAGCTGAAGAGGTGACTGATAAAATGCAAGAGAAGCTGCTGTATCCAAGAGTCTGTTCTTGGACATTTGCTCTGAGAAGTCACCTTCAGTTACAATTTACGTAGAGATTATGCATGAAAGAAGGCAGAGTTTTGTTCTTGCTGATTGCTCAGTGTGAAGTGTTAGTTTTGCAGCAGACATTAGAAGGAAGTCACCAGTTTGAACTTGAAGCTCAAGTTCCCTTTGGCAACTACAAGAGAGTTCTTTTACTGATGCTGCCTACAAGCTCTACCATTTAAATGTCCCCAGCAGTTTCTGATGTGTGGTACTTGGATTATGGAGCTGGCAAGGTATTTAATGCAACCTAACAGCTCTCACTTTTGTCTAAACATGCATTTAAATACCTGCTCAACAGATTACTAGTATTCTGCTGGGTGGCTGAGAAATACAGAAATTGTTAAGATCCAGAAACTGTTAACTGCGCTTCTTTGGAGAGTCTTTGGAGGGCGAATTTTTGCCAATGACACCTGATAACATTTAAAGTATGTACACCTGCTCTTGGCATCACCCATTTATTTGCTTGGTACTTCCTAGCACTATACCAAAGCTACTATAATGTAGCTAAAGTGAAACATGGGAACCTGATATGTAGAAATTCTTTACGATCTGGTTAGACTTTTGGCACTGCTTTTTTTTTTTTTTTTTGGTAATTGTGATTGCCATATTGTGCTAAGAAATATTAAGAACTGGACATAATGGTGGAAGAGGGTCCCAAGGAACAAAACAGACCAATGGATAACACAAGATTAATGAAACCCGTCATAAAGTCCATGAGAGTGTTAAGCATAAAGAGTTAATGTAAGGTATGTCTGTATAGAAAAGCAGAGCTAACATGGGAGTAAATTTTAAATAAAAACTCAAATGGTTCTTTATCCAAGATTGAGCAAAAGTTCAGTGACAGAAAATAAGGATCAATACTAAAGCCTTACTTGATGCTTTCTGTCTAAACTTAAAAAAAAATGTAATTTACAGAAATTAAAATAGGTGATCAAGATGTTAAAGAATATGTGATTTGTTAAGTAACTAGGAAAAGCAATGAATCCTATATCTTTTTCAGTAGTTTTTTTTTTCTGATACATATTTAATCATACGATGTTAGCATTATGTTTTGAAGTTAAATGACAGGACCCTTGTTTATTCCAAAGGAGCATAATTTATCAAAAAGGAATTGCACATTCAGTTCATCCAAGGATGTTACTGTATATTAACTTATTGTAAGAATCACTACTTCTTTTGCAATTAAAACATTTTAGTGCTTTAGCTGGCATTTTAAACCAACTAGAACATAACTTATGTTTACAACCTAATAACACCTAAATATACTGTCTTTCTTAACTCTACGGGCAACCCTTTCAAAACAATAAATGGAGACAGACTATAAACCTCCCATTGAAGTCCACAAGAAGCATGTGGCTCAAAACATTCTCCAATGGGCATTGTATTAACTATCAGCCTGTTCAACAATATGCTTTTTAGTAAACACAAAAATGAGCAATAGCTGAACAAAGGGTACATAGATTGTTTTGTTAGTTTAAACTACACATAAGCAATCTTGTATTGAAACAGCAAAAGAAACTGTTGGTTTCATCCAGAAAAGGTACAAAAACTAACAGTAGATGTAATGTACATAAAGACCAGCACAGTCAAGTTTCATTTGCTCTTTGACTACATATTGGAAAGTTATTTGTGTTTTACTAATTTCCATTATGTGACTGATAACACAGTAGTGTGGTTTGCACCCCATGAGGATTTACTCAGGCATTAGTGCAAGTTGCCGCACTACTGATGGCCAGGGGAACCCGGGCGTGATGAGACATGTCAAACCCCTTCCATACTCACACTGGCGGTGGCCTGTCTGGGTCGAGAGATGTCCCCCACTTGGGAACACCTAACACTGCTCTAGTATGAGCTGGAGGCTTAAGGAACTGCTAATATACTGATAAACCTGCCCGTGATACAGAATATACTTGTGTGTGCACGTATAACTGTGTATATATGTTATTCTCTAGTTTTTGTTTAAAATTAAATGCCTTCTCATATGCTGCATAATTAAAGATTATTTCTTAGAGGATTACACATGCGATTATGGATGACTCCAGTTTATAGTTAATATTGTTAAGGTGAAGAAAAAGGTTAATTTCTCTGAGAACAGTCAGTGGGTAGTCCAGTTATCTCTCAGGTAGTCTATAGATATCTCCTGTATCAATAGTACATCGAATGCTCATCCTTAACCAATATATATTCATTCATTACTTCCTACAGAGATTAAAAAGGAAAAAAAAACCCAACCCAAAGCCTAATGGACCAGATATTCAGCCATATATCACAATTCAGAAGGAAGAAAAAAAACCTAAACAACCAAACAAACTCACAACCTAGCAATGATTTAGTGAAAGGTATTTTTTAGCTAAGGTTCTAAAAATTTTAAGTACAATAGCTGGATTCAGACCTAACTATCAGATGCTGTAAACGGATGAAACTCACTGCTTGCTTAATATAAATTATGTTGCTGAGAATGAAATGCATTTTGAGAGAAAAGAAATCACTCTGCCATCAAATAACAATCTTATTTGCAGTGGGAAGGAGAATGCCTGTGGACAAGTACTCCACTGATTTTTCACTGTCCCAGTCTGTGCTGGAGCTGGCTGTTCAGGGTAACTATTTTCAAATACTGCACTAGTACAAAATAAAATACTGAAAAAAAAAATCTTACGCACGGTGGGATTTTCTGACTTCATTTTCATTACTGGGATGTACTTTGAGCTAACATGGAGTTTACATTTGAAATAATGGAGTAGATCTTCCCTGCATTTAAAAAAAGGAAGGATTTACAAAATCTGTGCTGGTTTTGCCCAGTGAAAGGTTTGCTTGAGAGTCTTCTGCAGAAGTATTGCCTAAGTTTACAGGACAAGAACATGGCTATTACAAGTCATTGAAAGGTGTGTCTCATCATGTCATACTGCAACTCACTTTAGGTGCAGACTTCAAAGAAGCCACTCTCCTGTCTATAAGGCTCCACAGAATTTATTTTAGAACCTCCATTACTTTGTGAGTTTAAACCCGTCCCTTGAAATAAATGAAACAGCACTTCCTGAATGACAACTTATTTGTGCTGTGTAACATACACACTGAAGGAATTTAGTGTATGTTACGTTTTTTATACCTTTTTCACAATGCACAAAGTGAATTTTCCTTCTGAAACGGAATTCCCCTTTCAAATAAAATTAACGAAAACAAAGCTGTACTTAAGAAAGCATGTCTCCAAAACTCCTAATTACTTGTATCATTCATTAAAAATATTTATGAGACAAACATCTCAAGGCAAACCTTTTACCAAATAATAAGCACAAAAAACAACCCCCCCAAAACCCCCTCTTCCGTATTTTAAATGCTATCTTTAACCCCCAAGACATTCTCCACATGAACATCCACATTTCCTATTAAATTGCTACTTTTAGACAGTACTCTGTGTTGTATGATCCTCTTAATCCACAAGTCAGGACTGATAATCATTCTTTCCTTTGTACATTTCTAGGGATCTGCTGAAATGCTTGGCTGCCTAAACTACAGTAATTTCCTTTATGCAATTGTAAATTAAATTTTGTAGAAGTGGAGAGTGATTTTAAAAAAAAGAAAAGAGAAACATTTCCCCTTTTAAGAAACTCAATACAGCAAAGAATATTCAAGAGGAAGAGACATCCGCAGCTCTGTAGGAATGCAGGGAGGCAGAACACAACACTGAACAAATTGTTACAACATATGTACTCTCCTCACTAAAGCTGAAATATGGTATATTTTCTATAAACAAAGAGCTAATGTTATTTTTATCTTGTAATACTTCTTTCTCATCTCTTTAATGCACCAATGAAGAAGAATGACTGAATCCTAAATGTTTTCTCTCTACTTATTGGTAATTATCCCTGGAAAAACACAAGCTGTTTACTTAATACTCTGTCAGTTCAAACTGTGCCAAAGTGACTAGGTCCACTGAAAAAAGAATGCATTCCCCAGAATACCACTTGCCCAAAAAACACCAAATCTGAGTAAAGGTGTCTATAGGAATTAATTTTTAAAAAGTCCAGCACTGAAAAGACTGCAAGGTTAGGCAATAACTTAAAAATGTAGCAACTACTTGCACTATTGGGCAATATAAATTTTACAGAATGGCATTATATATAGAAAATTTGCTCAAACAATTATCTATCTTTCACTTAACAGTGATGACTAATCAACAAAAGCCCTAACTCTACCAAATATGTTCACATACAGGGAATATAAAACAATGGCAGCAGTCAGAGATACTACAATGTATGATTTGGAGTGCCTGAAAAAATTGTCCAGCTAAAAGTTCTGCTTAAGATGTATTTTTTTTAACATGTATCCAGAATGAGACAGAAATCAGGCCGCAGACTTGCATAATTTCCATGCTTTGGCAATGTTTTCTTCAAACACATCTCTAGAGGACTGGAAACTCATTCTTCTTTGATTTCTACTATTTTTTTTGCCTCTTTTCTAGTCTGAAGTTGGACTTGATCCTTATGAGTCCATTTCAACTCAGTATATTTTGTGATTTTATGAATTCTCCCCTACAGGTCCTAAATTAAGAACCAAAGTTGCTTTAATTTATTTTCAAATGCACCTTTTCAGCTGAAAAGTGTATTATACAAAAAAATTAATTCTAGTTAGACAAGAAAAAAATTATAGATGGATCTATTGTATAATTCCAAACATTCTAGAAGGTATATATAAAACACGAGTACTAGTTAGGTAAGAGACTACTGCGGTTATGTATTTTCACATGGAAAACTCATCCCACTGTCAAACCAAATGACTTTCAGAGTTCTACCCTGCCACTCAATCCAGCAGATTCTTTTCAACTGACTACAAGGATCCTCAAGGATCATCAGTTTGGAAAGCTAACATGGGAAAGGCACAATGTTTGAAGAGCCTTTTTTCTACTTCAATGTAAAATAAAAAATAAATTAAAAAGGTCAGCCGTTATTTTCATTTGAACAGCAGTGCTAAATGTTAAAAGTGGCTGGTTATAAGTAAGGTTGTAAAGTGAGTGTTTAAAGCACCCACCCGCCAAAGTATGCACCTGAGCAAAGTAGTCTGAAAGAAGAGACAAGAAAGCACTCCTTTTAGTATGAAGATTTCTGTAAATATATTTGAAATAATTTCTGTAAATATATATAGTCCCATAGATCTAACCATTGCATATACTTCATGAAACTTGATTTGGCACCAATATACTCTTAGAGGAAGTGTAATTTGTGCAAAAAGTAATTAATATGCACTCAGATGACCTTCGTGCATAACATACTGGCATTTCCATTTTACAGATGGGAAAACTGAGCTACAGAGATTATAGATGGCTTGCTCAATATTTTTGTTTTATCAGCAGCACTGGACAACAAAATTCAGAAGATAAATACCTACCCACTTAGGTAGTTCCTGACTCTGTGAGTGCTGAGCTTTGTAGCTCTGGACAAGCAAAGTGAAAAACAAAATGAACTTTATGTGAGAAGGAAACCCATTCCAGGATGGGTATAAGTCCCTTATACCTCAGTAATGGGAATATTCATATGTTTAAAATCAAGTGTATTTCAAGAGCTTGTTAAATCAATGCTACATGAATGCTGTGTGACAATCACGTTCTGGGTATCTAGCACACCACACTGCCATTCCAGTACAAAATTAAAACACAAAACTCACATACAGAGTTTCAAATCATATTATTACAGATTGGAACTTGTAGGATTGACCATCAATGCCACAGATTAATGACAAAAGATACTTTTTTCTTTCAAATACATGGTATAGTATACATCCAAAAAAACCCCAAGACATTCTACAGTTAAATGGACACAAATTACAGTGCCTGGATTAGAAACAGTAAGCATCCTCAACTTCACTGTAACCTAATGGAGCTGAAACTGCTTCTCTCTGTATTAGATCACACCCTCTAGAAGGATATGAAGCCGCATTCCCCCACTTTGGGCATGAATGGCAGAAAATTCTGAGGCAAAGTGAACCATAAGAAATTCTGAACACATTTACAAAGGGCACTTTGGTCCTTTTTGTATGTCACGTTTTTCATGGGTACAAGGTAACAGCCAAAATAAAATGGTTATATCCAGACTGCTACCGCACCTGCAAGAAAAAGGCTCATGATCGCAGACTGCTTGCCAGAGGTTAAGTACCTCATGAGTTCTTGGCCTTTCCTAAGTCTGGGTGTGAACATAAAAGAGAGGGTGAGATGACAAAAATATTTTGTGCCCCTCAATGTATTCAAATAGAAATAACCTGCTCTGACTGGAATTTCGTATCAGAAACATGCAAACAGATTTCCATCTAAATTATTTTGTCAACAGCATGGTGGTATCCTTGCTAACCTTATTTGGCACCAGTGAATAATTAGATACACAGGGGTGTGACTCCAATTGAAGGTGTTGGCATTGTAGCACTCTGTGAAAATATTAACTATGAGGTTAACTCCAATTTTCTCTTCTTTAATTAAATGCACATGGTACTAATGAGGTAACCTACTGTTCCTTGATAGCACTAATTAGCTAAGAGGAGAGTACACTCTCACACTGCAATTTAAACCTAAAAATAAGGTTGAAATATGCTAATTGCAGGCAATTTAAAACAGTACAAGTTGTAGAACTAGTCATAATAAGGGAAACTGACTGCTTTACAGCTCTGCAGCTGTAACTTTAGTTAAAATCAAAACACGCCACACAATTTTAGAATGATTTGGCAAAGTATCCAGCAGTCTCTTAAAAAGTGGTTACTTAATTCTTGGTATGCAACATAAACAAATTTAAAAAAATTAAAAATCTTTGCTGCTTACCTAGGAAAACACAAATAATGCCTGATAAGTAAGAAAAAGAATTGATAAGGTCTATGCAGAAAAATATTGTTTGTTTATAGACTACTTTAAAACTCTGCATGCTCCTAAACACAAGTCTCATTTCTAGAGGTGTTGAGAAGCTGCAGCTTACACTGACGTCAATGGAGTCCTGGGTGCTCAACTCAACTGAAAGTCTGATCCTAAAATTAGACTTTTGAATAGGGAAAAAAAAAGTAATAAAGAGCTGTTCTTTCTTTAGAGAAAGTACATTTTAAAGCACAAATCTGTAATTTTACCTATGTCTTTAAAGTTCTCGAAATAGCAACATTTTGTACTGTAACATGAAGCGTATTCTTTACAAGGTAACACAATAGATGGTTCAGCTTTGCCAGTGAATTGTAGACAAAGTTGCATAGCACGTTGATTGGTAATAACAATTTCACATTTCTTAATTTAAAACTCCTACTGTTGGGCAGAGAAGACAAACTGGACAACAGCCTTTTGCTATACATGGTTTGCTGACTAATGCCTGGGGTGACAATGGCCTGAGCTTTAGCAGAGATTGATTGCTGTTTGTAGATTTTTTTTCCTTCTTGTTTACTGAAAAAAAGAGTAGCAATGCAAATAAAGAAGATAAAAGGATGAGAAGATAGTGATCCGTTAAAAGAAGAAACGAAGTGTAGATCTTGACTCATTACAGACACAAGAAAAGTCTTGATCTGAATGAAAACAGCATCTCCCACATAACGGAAATCATTAACCTTATTTCCTGAATTGCTAAAGAAAATAAACTCTAAGGAAACTGATAACATGTATGTTGTCATTCCAGGGAGAAATACAACCTGTTCATATGTATCTGCAGACATGAATGAACACTGCACATCTTGTGTTCCTCTTGAAGGGTGATTTAGAAAAAAAATAAATTAATAGCTGTCTTCTTTAAATCTCTTGCTCACACCTTTATGTTTGTGCCCATGGAGTTACCAGTTGAGTTTTGAGGATAACAGAACAGGAATAAATCTGATGGTGTTTGGTGCTACACTGGACACTGTAACCAGCTTTTAATTTTTTGTCCTGGAGCATATCCAAAAGCAAACCAGGATTTTAGTTTTTTTTTCATGAAAATAAATAGTATAGCCCATTTGTTTCATGGCCATAAGACACAGAAAAGTAGAGAAACCTTGTTCTAATCTTGTTTGCCCTGTAGCCAGCTGTTGGCAGCCAGTGCCCTCAGCTTCTGCTTCCTGAGGAGCAGGAATTTTCTCAACTGTTTGACCTGGATTCCCAGAACAAAGCATGAAGCTCAGTTTCAAATATTGAACCCACCTCAACAATAGAATATATAAAATTGGCCTGTGTATGCATTCATAAATAGCATTGTAGAGTCATGGTTTGGGTTGGAAGGGACCTCAAAGACCATCTAGTTCCAACCCCCTGCTACTGGAACACTGAAAGGGAGGGGCAGCCACAGCTTCTCTGGGCAACCTGTTCCAGTGCTTCACCATCCTCATGGAAGACGTTCTTCCTAATACCTGACCTAAATCTAACTTGTTTGAGTTTAAAGCCATTACTCCTTGTCCTGTCACTACATGCTCTTGTAAACAGCTCCCTTTCAGCTTTCCTGTAGGCCACCTTTTAGGTACCAGAAGGCTACAATTAGGCCTCGTGGGAGAGAAGACGTGCTCCAGGCCCCTGATCATAATCACACTCTTCTGCACTCGCTCTAAAAGCTCAAAGTCCTTTTTCCTTGGAGATGCCAGAGCTGGACACAGTACTCCAGGTGGGTCTCAGCAGCGCAGAGCAGAGCAGAGCAGAGCAGAGCAGAGCAGAGCTGAGCAGAGCAGAGCAGAGCAGAGGGGAAGAATCACCTCCCTCGACCCTGCGGTCACACAGGATTCAATTGACTTTCTGGGCTGCAAGTGCACACTAGCAGGTCATGCTGAACTTCTCTTCATGAACACCCCCAAGTCCTTCTCTTCAGGGCTGCTCTCAAACCATTCTCTGCACTACCTGTGGCTGTGCTTAGGATTTCACCAACCAGTGTTCAGGACCTTGCACTTGGCCTTACTGAACTTCACGAGGCTTACACAGGCCCACCTCTGGACTCACAGTCCTTCGGGATGCAGAGTGGCAGAGGCACCTTCTATGTATGCATGTGTATATACGTACATAATGTAGGCACACAGACACAAACACACATATGTGTATAAAAAAATAGTACCTAGTGTTTTCTTTTAACAGATTTTAAATTATTATTAATCAAAAACATGTGCAAAAGATGTAAGGAAGAAAAGACACAGAATCTTAGTGCTCTGTGATTTTTTTTATACTGGGCAAATTTTGTTAACTAGGTCCATATTAATAAATAAGTCTTAGAGTTGAAGAAAATAAAAAGTTCCCATCATTTTTTAATTTTGGACATCCTTTGATATAAAATCTCTCTGATCTAAAAATATCAAAAAGCTCAGGCAATCATTAATAAATCTATGCATACTAGCAACCTGAGGTAAATAATGTTTAAAAATACATATTTTACTGACATATCCAGTTTAAACAGAGTGCATCTTACAAAGTAAAAAAAAAAAACAACACCAACAAATTTTATTTCCCTCTAATGTGTACTGGTCGAAGGAGATAAAAAATTGTCCTATTAACGGATAAAGAACTCCAAAGAAAAAAATTAAACATATAAGAGTTAATTAATCCAATGAGCAACATTTTATAACTGCATCACAGCTATATTTTCTATAATTTTATAAAGATAGATTACAATATGTTTATAAAATATGTATTAAACAAATTACTGGAAAATAAAATGTCAAATTTTATAAATTTTTCACCATATGCTAGAAATTTCTCATTTATAAGCTTATTATCCAATAGTAGCTCTCAAGAATAAAGCTAATTTACATGTAAAATAAGAGTATGGTCTACTCTTTAAAGGCACAGTGATAAACACACCAATTTGACAATTACATTAATATGAGTATTTGCATAATCTGCCTTCTACACCTGTTCCTAATTTGAAGCAGCTGCAGAACAAATCACACCACATAATCTGAATATGCCAACGAGTCACGTAAACACATTAACCCTTCTCATCAAGTTTTTGTTTCTCTCTGTTCACATGTTTGTTTTGAATTTACACCAACCTCTGAAAATAAGCTTTGGGCTGGATGATTTCTATTCATCAGAGATAATATACAAAGGCTAAAATGTGTTTTGGGGGCTTTTTTAAAACTGTTTCCTGTAATGAGCATTTAGTTTTCATGACTAGATGAACAATGCACAGAAACACCATATTTTACAGCTTACTGCAGTAGATAGCCCCTCCTGTGAACTATGTGTGTCAACACACAGTTCAACTGAAGTCGGACAGTGAATTTTTTATGCTCCTAGCAAAATGACTCAATGGTCATCACCTAATTTTCTTTCAAATTCAGTGCTTTCTACTTTTTAGACAACTCCATGTTCTGAACCAGCAGCATAAAAGGGCCAACAGAACAACAGTTGACTGAGTAATTCAAAGTGGCAGTTCACACTAATGAAACATTCTTCCTACGTGTATGCTGTTCCGTTTTTGATATACAAACAATAAATAATTGAGCAATTTAATATATTGACTCTCTTCCTATGCATTCTGACTGTCTTTAGAGCCCATTCTGTAAAGCTATTCACACAGAACGACGAGGGAAAGGCAGCACATATGGGAAAGAGCTGAATACATCACACATGCCTGATACAGTGATGATCGTGAAGGATAATGTCAAATGCAAAATGCTAAATTCTAATGCTAAATTCCTCTTCTTCAATGAACAATCAGAAGCACAAACATAGAACCCAAGGCTCTTCGTTCCATAACTTCCACAAGAAAAAAACCACAAACATTACAGAGCCTGTGTGCTATCTAGGGTGTTGTCTACAACCTCTAAATTGGTGGGTTAACTAATAGAAGAAGAGGCTTTTCTGTGCTTCAGAACCAAGATTTAAGACTGGATATCCTTTTGGCCCGGAACCATGATCAAATACTGTGTCACATCTAAAATGCATACCACTGAAATAAAGTCCAGATATAAATCAGAGGGCCAGCTTTGAACAATCCCACAACTATTGTGACACTGACCAGTTGCAGTGGCTTTGTAACATGGAATTCTAGTTCCTCTGGTCGCTACTGAAGTGTGTATAAAAGTTTCTATATAAAAGAGAAAATAAAGATAATACTGCACTTTCTGATGACTCTTTCAGTGTAGCAAAGAGCATGGGATCAGCCTGCAGTTGTCACATCAACCAGAGTTGACACTACTTTTGTAGTTCTTGACTGACAGAATGAACAAGTGGGGATCTTAACTGTCAGCAAAATTGGGAACTGCAGCAGAGAAAAATGACCACCAGCCTGGACATGATGTAGGACCACTGTATCAGAAATGAAAATGGGTGATGAACTGGTCAAATGATATTGAGAATTTTCTATATTGTCAAAGTGTATATTTAACATAATTGTAATCTATCTTTTTACTCTACTACAGAAAAAAAGATCACAGAAGCACAGAATAGTGGGGGTTGGAAGAAAATGTTGGACATCATATAGTCCAACCTCCCTGCTAAAGCACCTAGAGCAGGTTGCATGGCATTACATCCAGGTGAGTTTTAAATCTCTCCAGAGAAGGAGACTCCACAACTTCTCTGGACAGCCTGTTCCGGTGCTCTGTAATCTGTCACCCTCAGCGTCATGAAGATTTTTCTCATGCTCAGACGGAACTTCCTGTGTTCCAGTTTGTGCCTGTTGCCCCTTGTCCTGTCACTGGGCACCACTGGAAAGAGTCTGGCCTGGTCTCTTGATGACCGCCTTCAGCTGTTTAGAAGCACTGATGAGATCTCCTCTCAGACTTCTCAACTAAACAGACCCAGCTCTCACAGCCTTTCCTCATATAAGAGATGCTCCTGTCTGCTAAACATTGGCATATCCCTAGCTGGACTCTCTCCAGGAGTTCCCTGCCTTTCTTGAACTGGGGACTAGTCCAGATGAGGCCTCAACAGGGCAGAATAGACAGTGAGGCCACACTCTTCTTAATGGACCCCAGGATTCTACTGGCCTTCATGGCCACAGGGGCACATTGCTGGCTCATGGAGAGCTTCTTCAAGAGAAGCACATTTACAGTGTGAAGCAGAAGACATGCTACATAAATCCTGGCAATAATTTACTTTGATATAGATGTCTGTTACTTCCTAGTAGGTGACTTAGCAGATAGCATGAAACACAAACAAAGAAAAAAAGAAAGTCAAGGTTTGTCCATCTGTAATTGTTCTAAACTGTCCATCCTGACTGTTAAACATTACTAGGAACCAAGATTTTGCTAGAGAATACAAATAAGAGACAAAGTTCTGAACAAATGTACTTTAAAGTAATTCTATCAATATATTAACATGCAGAAGCCGGATAACATGCCGAAGATATCAAGAATGTTTTAATGTTAGATTATAAACCACAATAATCACATCAAATGACACAACACAATACATACAGGTTGGATGAGGCTCAGAGCAACCTGATCTAGTTGGGGGGGGTTCCCTGCTTCTTGCATGGGGTTGGACTAGATGACCTCTGGGGGTCCCTTCCAACTCTAGCTATTCTACAATTCTATGATTCTACATGAATTTGCTCACAATCCTCATTCTAAATGTACAGTTTTACTGTCATTTTAGAACTCAGAAAATTATTGAAAGCAATCACTATGGAGTTTGTGTACAAACACTTTTGCACTGGAGTTCTAAAAGCTGCCATTCATCCCAATGAGGTCTTCAGTTCCCTTCAGATTTTGTATAATGATAAACACTCTTACTGAATGAAGAGGGGGACGGATGGATAGTTTAGAGAGATTTGATCAGTGGAAAAATCTCAATCACGCAGAATGTCAGGAGTTGGAAGGGACCTTGAAAGCTCATCTTGTCCAATCCCCCTCTCAGAGCAGGATCATTTAAATCACACAGGAACGTGTCCAGATTGGTCTTGAATGTCTCCAGAGAAGGAGACTCCACAACCTCTCTGGGCAGCCTGTTCCAGTGCTCCGTCACCCTCACAGTGAAACAGTTTTTCCTTACATTCAGATGGAACTTCCTATGCTCCATCTTGGACCCAGTGCCCCTTGTCCTATCACTGGCTACCAATGAGAAGAGCCTGGCTCCATCCTCCTGACACCCTTAACATATTTATAAACATTAATGAGGTCACCACTCAGTCTCCTCTTCTCCAAGCTACAGAGACCCAGCTCCCTCAGCCTGTCCTCATAAGTAAGGCATTCCACTCTATCATCTTGGTGGCCCTGCTGGACTCTTTCAAGGAGTTCTGTGTCCTTCTGGAACTGAGGGGCCCAGAACTGGACACAATATTCCAGGTGTGGTCTCACCAGGCTAAAACAGACAGGGAGAAGGACCTCTCTTGACCTACTAGCCACCTCCCTTCTAATACACCCCAGGATTCCACTGGCCTTCTTGTCCACAAGGGCACACTGCTGGCTCATGGTCACCTTGCTGTCCAACAGGATCCCCAAGTCCCTCTCACCTACACTGCTCTCTTTTATCCAAAATTAGCTTCAATGTAAGAGATGCCAATGTTATTTCAATCTACAAAAAGGGCATGAAGAAAAGAAGTGCAGTTGGAAATCATAAATTGCCCCCAAGGAGTAAAATCATACCCTGAGCTTTTGTGTATGTTTCATGCTGAAGGTGAGCTATTTTATCAAGTAGTTTTTTCTCTCCTAGTTCTCTCAGAGAGTACAAGCATAGACAGTCATCTTAGGGAAAAGGAAACCAAAAATTTAGTTCCCGCAAGTGTTTGGTACAACCTTTTCTGAGACATAAGTTCTCAATGAGATAAAACATATAGAAGATTTGCTTTTACATTGAATAATCACTTTTAAATACATATCTGATATCTTAATTAACAACACAGTACTGTTTAGAAAGTTTCTCAAGTTTTCCTAAACATTAATTATGACAATTTTTCTTCTGCAACTAATTTTAAGAAAAGCAATGTATTTATGGTGGGTTTCATTGCATGTACGATCAAAGTAATAACATAGTTACAAATTCATGGAAGAGCCAGATAGCTGCTCCCACCCTTTCCCTTTTGCAGGGTCCCTTTCGGATCACTTTCAGATAGCAACATGTTGAGTGTCTGATATTAATCCAATCTCTCTGCAAGAATGAAGACTAATTATGGCTAGCCAAATGCATATGTCTTCCTGATGTCAGTATTGTGTCACAATGAGAAGTGTGCCCTAAGAGGTTAGACTGGAAAGGTTAAGTATTTTTAAAGGTTTTCTGCCCCAAAACCGTTGTAAGACTATGATTTGTACACTCCTGGGGTTTGCTGGTAAAACCAGACGTTTCTTGGAAGAAAGTCAAGTTCACTTCGATGGCCAAGAGTCTTCAGAAGGAAAGTATGTTGGTTTCTAGACACTGCTTGAACAGGAAGAAGAATGGCACACTGAATGAGACCAAATGATCATTTAGCCAACTGAAACAATGGTCAATACTCAGTGTCCAAAGAGTACACAAGCTTGGTGAAGCACAGACATAGTAACATTCCTCATGGCCATGCCCCACATACATCTCAGCATTTTGGGCTTTAGAGTCTATGGAAAACTGCATTTTTGATAGATGGATTTATCTTCAAATAATTTGTTCACTTGACTTTTGAGCCAATGCAAATGTTTAGCATCCATCTTACAGCACACGTCTGTTCCAGAGGTGTGCTATATATTGCTTGAAGACGAACATCATCCTTTTAGCTTAATTTCTTTTATTTTACTCCTCGAATTGCAAGGGAACAAGTAGATCCTATGAGCCCTCAGCACTTGTAACTGTAGCTAAAATGCAACTCTACAGCCATAAAACACAAAAGATAGACTATAAGAGCTGGAGGGATGAGATAGAGGTATCTTGGAATCTGTATGGATCATATCTCCTTCACCAAATATTATTAAAAACTTGAGCCAATGGATTTTGGTGTAAATAATATATACCTATACCTTGTGCCTACACAACTGGGCATGAAATACATGCAAAGAGGACTGAGTACAAGCTTGCTGCCTGCTGCGGAGTCCCACTTAAATGGGTTTGTCGGCAATGCATGTCTCTGTGTGCCTCTGCAGTTCTTTTCCCTTTCCTGCACTCCACTGGTGTTGCTGGAATGCACTGTATGCTCCCTGGGAATCTGATTCACGTTACGTTACAATGTGTAATAATATGAAAATTGCACTACTAAATTTCACAGAGCTAAGGGTAAGACCAACTTCTTGTACTATTTTTGTGACACCGTTCTAAAGGCTCTACACTAACGATGTCTTCTTTCTACGGAAAAAATCCCCAAGAAAAATATGAACGGATCTTCCGTAAAATTAAGGTTTTCAAAACCTTTTTAGAATTCCTGATGACCGTTTCACAGGGGGAAAAAGTGACTTAAATAACAAAGATTCTTCCCTGAAATAGGATTCTCTTTCAGAGTTCCTCCTAAACTCTTTTACATTCACAGAAGGTTAAGTGACAAAATAATTTCTGTGTAAAAGATGGGGTGCACAGCCACTCTGATACATTAGATCTTACCTTAACTAGAAGAAGGGGTCCAATTCAGCTCATTAAAACTATTTAGGCTCTTCACTTAAGAAGCTGAGTGATTCCATGCACAACAAAAGCATTATCTAGTATTTTTGCGGGTTTTCATTACACTAGAACTTATTGCAAAGATGATGCCATTATGTAGTTAAGCCTTTCTAAAAGTATTTCTACTACTACTACTAAGTTCTATATAGTACTTCTATTAGTACTCTCTTATTATACTTTGAGTCAGAAAAAATCTAAAGATCTAGTAATTCAAATAAAATCCAATACATATTATACATTTTTATATATAATATAATAGTATATATATAGTGTGTATATATGTGTGCATATATATATATACACACACTCTACAAAAGTGGCAGTTCTCCCTTTTTCAGTTTATCTCAACAATGTTACTGAAATCCTAGAGGTCTGAATAGGTCAGCTATTGATACAATATAACATCTGGATGTATTTTTGGACCTTATCAATTACAAAGATGAAGTGTGACAGAACTGCACTTATAATTCTTAACTACAAATAGTCTATAGGATAGAATCATACACAAACTTATAATTACTTGTTCCTAGAGGTATGGCTGGAGTATTACAATATGAACTGTACCACCCTAGTCAAATTATGATTAAATACCCACTCAAACAACTCTACAAAAAGTATTCCCCACCCAAAACAAACACTTCCCTAAACTATTTTGCAACTTGCTAAATTAGTATGACTTTCCTCAATGTGGAAAAGAGCCCATGCTCTTAATTTTGGCTCAAAGACTTGTTGGGTCATATATGCCAGGCCCTAAAATGGTTGAAATAATAATGATCTTGTAAGTGGGTTGTTAAATTAATTCACTTTATTTTCAGGCGGAGTGAGACAATCACCTAAACACTATAAATACTCTAAAACATGATGGAAATGGGTATATTTTGATGACAATGTACTTTAAATATTGTGTGTGTTTTGTTTATTTTTTTTAAATCTGCCTCATGTTTCAATATATTTATTGCAAAGAAAAGTAGATTTTAGAATGGATGCTTTCCAATCAAAAATGTCCATATTTATTATTTCAGTTGTATTTCTTCCATGTCTTACTTATAAACATGAAGTCAATGCATTTTTAAATATAATAGCTAGGAAAAAAAATCCAGATTATATCAAATTATATGACAGGAAAGCTACAGGTACTTAGGCTATGATCACAGAAATTACTACCTTTTGTTGTAATCCAACAAGTGAGAATTAAAATAGTCAAAATGGCCATTCACCAATAGAGAATTTAAATAAATGAAATACTGTGAATTTAGGATGTCACCTGTTTTTTACTAAAGGGCAGTTATTATCTAATCTTCAGCGTTTTCTGTTCGTGAAACAGGCCGTAAATATACAGAAGATAAAGTTGAGTTTTGAAAAAATAACTGACGTATCTTTCAAGACTTTTCATGTATATGCTATAATTTTAAGGAAGCATTAAATCCCTCTTAAAATCAGTCTGTTGATATGGTGTAATGTGTTTACTGAAAAAAAAGCACACTATTCTGTCCCCTAGAATTTCGCTGTTGACTTTAACGACCCCCTACCTTCTAAACAAAAAACCCCAACCCAAACCAACACACAAATAATAACCCAAAACATGATAGGACTAAAAGAGACTCTATGAATATTTTCACTATTGTAATTCATGTCAAAGTCCTTCTTTAAGCTGGTCAAGCTGTATCATTAACATAAGTAGTGTTATTACTAGTGTCTAGAAGTAGTGCTTCCACTACTACCAGAATAGGTTCCAAAAACTCTTTTCTCGGAGCAGTGAAAATCTTTGGTTTTTTTCTGTAGTTCATTCATGCTTAGCTACTTATTTTAAACTGTATTTAAGAAGTATAAAAGATGCCTCTTCCTTCCTCAAGTTTGCTTCTTGACCCAAACTGCATAGAGCGATCACAACCTTTCAGCCTATGCATCTGGTCTGAGAGAAACCTTCTTTGGTTTCTACAGCATAAAATGTGTATAGAAATTATGCAGCCTAACTGGAAGTGTATAGCACATGTGCTGAGAAATCAGAAATAGCTGAGCCAGTAAGATACTTTCACTTCATGGAAATTCAGGGCCTAAGTACCAGAACCTAGAATCTCTCCACAGAACCTATATGGGCCATACTTCCAATATACTAACAAAGCACCAGAAATAAGGTAGACTGGTGAATTAGGTGGATTAGCTGAATCTTATGATATTCCAGATGAAGTCTCAGAGACAGACACCTTTTAAAAATGGCATTAATTGTCCCTATTTTTACTGGAAACTAATTTTTAAATTAATTTAGGATTGTAGGAGTTTTTCTCACCTTTATCGGGGTCATGAACAGACATACAGCAACAATATACTGAGCGTCTCTTTCTTCCAACCAGATTGTATCTTATATTGGAAAGTATTTTTCTTTAATTTGGTAATTTGATTTTTCTGAAGCTTCTATTCCATAGATATCTTTGCACTAGATTAGAGCTGCATCGATTTGGAATTTACTTCTATGACTACAGTTGATTTTGATAATTTTTTCTGATAGATATGTTGGGTTACTGTATTGGTTTTCCTCAACACTGTGTAGGCTGTCTTTTCTATCCAACTAAAAGCATATTTCTTGAATAAATGAATTTACTGTGAACACTTAGGGGAAAATCTCATTCTTCATTTATACTTCAGGTTCTCAGTAAGATCCTTGAAGCATATTGATATTGTTGGCACACCATACAGTTTCCTTTGTACACATTATTATTGTACAATTGCTTTTCAAAGCTTCACATAATCAAGTAGTAAAGCACTGAAGTAGTGTTTAGTAAATTTTTTCACCCTTAATTCTATTCCATAATACCCTCATCTGTCTATCTCAAGAAAATTATAATAGAAACATAGGAAGACATAAAAAGATCTAGAACATCAAAGTGGCAATTGTTGGACAGTCCCTTTCCCAACAGGATGGCCTGATGTGCCTTTCCACTCGACAGTGTGATTGCTTTTTCAGCAGCACACACACTCACATGCTTTTTTCCCCATTGCATTTCAGTGTAACATTTATGTCCCTTTCCATGTATACAGCGCAAGTGAAGGTAAACTAGAAGTAAGGCCTATGCAGATCTTAGCGGGCCTTCAGATTCCTAATTAGCCTACTCCTCACAAGTCCAGTTAAGTTCCCCCAGCTAGGTAAAGCAACTGGACAACAATCACATCAAGTACATAATACTGTCTAATGATTTGAAAATTTCAAGACACAAATTTAAATTCACAAAGTAAAATTAATCTGCATTAAAAATATGGGAAATAATCTGCAAGAGGATTTCCTCAAACAACTGTGGAAGGAGACTGGATTTTCTGGTAGAAAGGTGCACTTGATACTACCAACTGAAGATTTTTCATTGTTTAGCCACAGAATTTTGTTTATTGGTATAAATTTTCATTGGCTTTTATTAGTTGCCTAATGAAATGAAAAATCTTATGGAGAAAAAGAAAGGGGGGGACTTCCCTTAATAGCAATTAAACTAAACCCAATGTTTAAACATCTACACCCATCTAGAGATTCACCGAGTATTTTGTTCAGTAGCTTTTCCTGCTTTGGTAATTTCTAAATCAGTGTACACTAATGTGTTTTTCAAATTCAAGAGTATCAGGAGAGCCTTGCTTGAGTGGTGCGATCCTAAACTAGCATAATTAGGGCCCTGCCTGGGAGCAGGCCCTTTAATAGAGCTGCACACTGAGTTGGGAACCATTCACACATTCCCTCTCCGCTCTTCACAAGGTTTTCTGGGCAATGAGCCAGGCCGTAAGAGAATCAGGCAGATGCAACCTGTTGCAGGAGCCTAGAGAAGTGGCTCAAGGAAACCTCCACTTCCCAGCACCGCAGAGGAACTATTCAAGGAGGGAACTATTCAAGCAGTGCAAAGAGGAGCAACCATGAACGCGCACACTGGCTGCTTGAAAGAGAACAGAGCTTTCCAGCTGCTCAAGTGAGGCAGACAAGCTTCTCTGTAGAGCCTGGAGACTCTTGTAGTTCAGAATATAAAAACCAGTCCACGCATCCCACACATGGCAATAATTTCTGGTATGAGACTGGCTGTAGATTTTACCAAAATGGGTCTGCAGGTCTATGCAAAAGCTGCTGTGAAAAGACCTAGGCGCTCTCTCCGAAGGTCTGCCTTTCTGAATCTGAGTGAACAACTAGAGTGTGTGTTCTTCCCTCTCCTCCCAGTCCTCTACAGGTACCACAATCAACAAGAGAAAGAAGGGGCAAAGGGAAGACACAATAGTGATGAAGGTGATAAATGCTTCCCCCACAGGCAGCAGTAATGGAGTGACGTGTCAGATTGCTGTTCAGACAGACGTATCTTTAACATTAAAATGTCTTCTGAAATCCCTGATCACATAGTAATTCTAAATAGTATTCTGCATATTCAATACCTGTAAATAGAACTTGCATAATACTTCTTGCGTCCGCCTCCAAAATACCACTTAATTTGGAAACAATATTTTCACAATAAAGGTGTGATCTCTGCACCAGCTAGTTTTATCCTCTCAGATAAAGATTGAGCCATTATGTAACAACTTCTGCTAGAAGGCTGCTAGCAAACATTTTTCCACATTAGAAAGATCATACATAAAGTTAGCTGTAATATTCTATGTACCTGAAAATGACAACTATTTGCTTTATCAGTAAGAGCTAATACCCCAAGGTGATTAATACTTTAAATTAAAAAGGAAACCAAACTAACTAGTGTCACCTTCTTTACAGTTATTTTTTTAATACTGGAAATTTTCAACAGTAAAAAAGTGGCTTAAAGTAAATCTATTTTTTGAAATATTTACAGAAAAACAGCATATGATTCAGAATATTGGTTTTCATGAGTAAAAGACGTTATCAGACAGGACATAAACCTCTGAAGCAGACTTCTATCTATATAACTAAGGGCTTCCCAGCAAGTTTGTTACACAGACACTTTCACTGTAAATCAGTGAAATGTGGCCAGCTTTTTTTGTATTACTATGGTTATCCTTCTCCTTTAAATGGCTCCCTTTTACCATATCAAAAAAAACTGAACATTGCTATTGCTCTTTTCCCACCATACACACACCCTTCTCCCCCCACGCCCTTACTTAAAAGTAACTCACTGCCTTCTCTCCATCTCTTGGGGTTATCCTTCTCTTTAGAGTTGGGTATCACTGATGCAAATTTCTGCACCTTAGAGGATAAATGCATATTCCTCCTAACAGACTTATAAGGGAAAATGGGACTTACGATTTTCCAGCGGCTATCCTTCCAAATTTGATTTACCCCAAGCCTCAATGTTTGCTTACATGTAGGCCACACATTTCCTCCAGAATTATACTCGAGAGGGAAAAAGACTGTTTATCACTACTCTCCTCTTACATTATATATTGGGCATCTGCATCTTGCTTATATCAGTACTTTCTATCATGAGCAAAATCTTCCTGCTTCCTTTGCTTAGCAGCACGCATTAGATAAATACAAATATGTAACATGCACAGTTTTTGGAAAGACAGTTTTAGACCAGTTAGATATGTTTCTATTTTTGTTTAATCTAATGCAAAGAAAACCCAATCAAAATTGCATCCATAACTTCGGGGAGTGGGTGGGATTTGCTGGTTTTAGACTGGGATTTTTTAATTTTATTAACATTACACATGCACGGCTGCAGTCTGTGTGTGTTAAGTAAGGGTATAATTTAAAAGTAGTGGGTTTTGCTTCTTTTTCCCCACATTCCCAATTTCTTATCTCTCAACAGCTTCTTATGTATGCTTAAAAAAGCAATGTAAAGTTACAATATTAATGATATATTTGCAATGAATTTTAAATCCAGACCCATATGAAGATCCAAAGGGAGATGACCGAACTAGGAGAGAGTAAAGCAAGGAGAGTAGGTTAAAAGAGACTATGAATATCTTTTCATGCTAAATTTTTGCATTTTGCATGTCTTTAAAAAAGTAGTTCTTCTGATACTATCCACTAATGCAATAAACATTAAGTAATTAAACTTAAATGTATACTTACTTTTTCCCAAGTTTTATCAAATGATTACACTCCAGTGAAGTGCTCGCACTAAACAAACAAAGCTTACCTTAACAACTCAACACCCATACAGCATGATATTTATACAACAGGCTTGGTACACACTGAGCTTAACCCTTTGATTCCAGGAGTCATGATTGCCTGACATGCCATCCTCATGCAGAATGCATTAGTACTGGTGTTGAAACAAGAAATCTCCAAGCATGAAGGAAAAAAAAACCCTAACTAACAAATTTACTACAGATACACTGACTTAAGGGATTGCAGGTAATTATCGATTTATTCTAATGGCGATAAAGTTCGAAGTCTGATATTATGAAAATAATGAAATTATGAAAATTACTTTCAAGACATTACGGGGAATGGAAATAACTAGGATTTTTGTGGCTTTAGCAAACAAATACAACTAGCTGTCCAAATCACTATGCCATGCAGCCAACAGGAGTATGTGCATCACGGACAGATTAGTCTAAGTAGCGGATTTGCCTACCTGGAAGGGAAATAATTGCAATGCTGTACACGAACACCCACAATGGCAGCCAACTGACAGCATTTACCTTTGGGTTATGCTTCTGTTCTGCACGCTGTTGAAGAACCACAAGTCTCGCTCATGAATGTAAGTGCAACAAGAACAATAAAGCTGCCAGTTTCAAAACTTAGGCTAGATGGCACCAGGTTCTTCAGTAGCCATCAGGACAGTGACTTTCTGCCATAGGAGAATGACCTACAGGTTCTAAGAGCCAAAGTGACATTTTCCCTGTTACACTTACTATGGAAATGTGGTGGTAGGGAGTGAAATATGTGAAAGTAATCAGCTTGTTTCACCATGGATTACCACAATCACAGCTTCTACAGGAGAGAAAAATATTCTGAAACAAAACCCAGTACTACAGCTACTTTAACCTTACTACTGCGCTGTGTTTTACAGGATGCACTATTATTGAATCATATGCAGATTAACATCCTCAATTCTCATCACAAACACTCCTTCACTATTCTGCAATATGTCATTAATCAATATAGGTACTGACTGGATCCTTTCAACTCGTGTATCAGTATAATGAATGGCATATATAAACATGATTCAAATACATTTATTCGGGTATCTATACATGAAAGTAAAATCACTACAATTGGTACTCAAACTTGTCAAAAGGGATGTTTTTCTCCTTCTGTTTTGCATAAGACATGCTAATGGTTATGCCATCTGCAGTCTGAAACCCAGAAAAATGGAAATCAGAATGTAATGGTAGATCAAGATAAGCGTCTATCTAAAACTGTAGGTATTTTTGCAGGTATTCCGTTAACTTACACTCTAAATATAAACCTCCTCTCCCTGAAAACACAGGATAACTACTAGGTACTGTTACTTTTGCATGAAAAACTATCAAAAAACATTTGCCAACACAAAATTCCTCTTTTACAATAGATGACATAGCTAGTAATAAATTAAAAAAGGTTCATGAGAAGGATACAAAATACACTCAAATTCTTCATGAGAAATCCCAGTGTTTCTCTATAACACTGAAAACCTCTGTAAAGCAGAGCAGAACTTGGCAACTTACCCAATAACCTGTTTTTGCAAAGTTGAGGACACAAATTTGAAGGTTTCTTCAATAAGCTTTCAACTTGCTGATTAGCTAGTAGGTGCTGTAGGTCACTAAAATATTTGATGCATTATGGAATAAGAGAGAACATATACAAAACTACCACATGCTACTTTTCCTCAAATATCCATCAGCTACAAAAGGATGGCCACAAAACCAAATACCTTGTTTTTTTTTTTTCCTTCTTTGGCATGTAGAACAATAGAATAGTCTATATCAAAATACGGAACACATGAGAGATGCAATGGCTAGGCTTACCTAACACCCACATTTGCTTGCAGATGTGTGAGTTGGTTTTAAAAGTTTTATTAGGCTTTTAACTAAATTTATAAATCAGTTCTAATACATCGTCAGTTTCCAGATCAGTAAATTTCTCTGAAATTAGAGGAAATTAGAAATAGACTAATACTGAAGTATTTTAAAATAATGGGAGAAGTCTGTTTCCTTAAACATAAACACAAGCATAAGTATTTTAGTCTTGTAAGCCTCAAACTTCTTATTCACATTTAGTAATTCCTACTGATAGGAAATTTTGGCTAAAGTTACATTAAATTTGGCACAATAAAAATAATAATACTGTACAATTTTATGGCCCACATTACAGTATTTGGTCAAACAGGCATCACGATGCTCGAAACGTGAATTTCATTACAAAATGAACAATGGACAGCTCTGTAGTAAGAATATAAGACAGAAATAGAAAAGCTCCAAGGAGTAATTTTCGAAACCTTTATAGATCCTTTTCACAAAGAAGAAAATTAAAATGGAGTTTGTGCTCATACTTCAGTGTACACGGTATCAAACACATAAACCAAAGTCTGTGAGCAAATTCCATTTTCATCTCGTTTACAAAAGAACAAAATGAAGTGGCCAAGGCCAAGAAGAGGCACTGTGTACATACTGATCATGGAAGAAGTTGGAAACATGATCAGTAATCTTGACTTTCAGGAGCATGTGACAATTCTGAAATTATTTGCTTTATTTACTTCTTTCTGCCTCACAAGTGTGACTCATGAGGCACTGCCTCTTCCTGACAAACAGGCACCACAGGATGTCTCTACAATATACCATCCCGTGACATTTAGAAGTTATCAGGCCAGGGTTAGTGCTTGAGGAGTAGGAAAGCACAAAACTCCACCTCACCTCGTCCTCCTCTGGGTTATGTGTACGACTGTCTTTGTCTCCTAAGGTGGTTTTCTCTCCTTTCATCGATGCCTACCACAAGTAGTGCTCCTCCACGTCTTTTTAGCCATGAAAAGGAGGTTTACGAACAGGTGGAGAATATGAATAGAGAAGTCAGTAGCTCCTGAAGAGTTCCAGTTTACAAGGTGGAGGATTAAAGGAAGCTCACTTCACAGGGAAATATATACTGGAAAAGTACCACTATTTTTTGCCTGTTTCAAATACTTAATGTCTGGACCTTGTAGCAAAGCTCATGCTATCTTTCAGAATGAGGAGCTGGCAGAATAAACTACTTTCACAGTATTCATTATATCCATCATCTCCATTACTCAATCCTTCAAGATGATCAATTCCAGTTCTAAAACCTTTAAAAAGATACATTGTCATAAACTGCTGCCTTTATGACAACTCTCCTTGTGTGCCTCCAGCCTAGAAGATATTTAATACAAAGCAAAGGCAAGGTTAAGAGTGAAAAGTTGAGATAGTCCCAAGACTCCTATGCCTCTGGACTGGACTACAATGACAGCATGGAAGGCTGCCGACTTGACGTGTTTTCTTTTTTTCCATTTTCTTTAGTCATTACCCTAAGTTCTTGGATCTGAGCAAATAAATACAACTTTAGAAGTATATTTGAAGAGAGTTGATGTGGAATGTAGAACTGTTGGCTGTGCCCAACATTGCTCCATGAAGTTTCACAAAGAAAAGGAGTCAATGTGAATTACATACAAAAGTTGCACAAGTCATCAAATTTCACAACATTTCACTGGTGGAGAAAAAGATAAAGTCTGGTGCCTGGGGCCCTCCATTATGCATGACAGAAACTAAAAATGAGATGAAGACACCCTATCCCACCAGAAAACAGGGGAAGACCCAAGAGGATAAAGGCTCACCCAGAAAAATAGATGTGAGGAAGAGAATGTTAGGAGTTACACATTTTATTTCCTGAAGAGAATAAAATAATTTCTCATGTACATCTTTTGTCTGCAACAGACAGTAGATAATTCTGCAGTCAATCACTCATATTTGGTCTACATAGGAGAGAATCAGGTTTTGACAGCAGAACAGAACACTGAATTAGCAATAAACAAACTAAAAAAAAAACAGAATTTTTTTTCAAGAATAAAATGCTACATATAGTTTTGCTAATAATGAATTTAAAACAATTTTTTAATAACAGAACTCTATTCACCCAAACACAATCTGAAGCCCAGCTGCATCCCAGTGTGAAACTCTCTGACGTATGTTTTTCTAAAATGGCAGTAACAGCTCCTTCATCATTTCAGGCAGTTGTGTTGCTAGTTTCTGAACACTTCACTGTTTCTTAGATTAGTACCGATAATTTGATTCTTTCTTGATTTCTGGATATCGTTTTACTCTTAAGTCTTAATACAGCCATTTTGACAATTTAATCCATGTATGTATAAAAATCACACACCAATTTCACAACATGTCTATAAAGAATTAATTTGTACCACAGCTACCAAGCTCAGACTTTGCCTCAGACCTGTTAAACATCTACAGCCACAAAAGGCTTTTGTAACTTATAGCCAATTTTCTCTGTGAATGAAAAGTCACCAGCATGCAAGCCCGTAACCTCCTGCATGTGAAAATGCACATACACAGTGTTTGAGCACAGGCATCCACAGACACANACACCCCCCCCCCATGTGTGAGCAAGCACAGCGCTCTTCCCTGAGAGTAAGGCCCCAAAAGCAAGGATACTTTACTAACCTGCAGCGGTCTCTGTTTATCACTGCTCTTAGGAGATTTCAGTCCACTTGTCTGTTGCTGTAAAAGCAGCTGCCTTGCTGCCTGGAGTGCCTAAAAGTTGGTGTGGGTTGGTTTTTTTTTAAAGAAAAAAAAAAAAAGTAAATAATTTCCACCAGTTCCTAGAAAGACTTGAGTTACTCATTGCTAATGTTAGGTAAAAGTCCAATCGAACAAATGCAATCTCCTCCTATGCAATTTGTATTTGCTAGATTTCAGGCTTCGGTTTGGTTTTTTACTTAAAATGTAAAAAATAAATAAAATCATCTGATAGTACATATATAAGACTTCACTTGAATTTATGGATGTACTTGAAATCCTGCAGGAAATAAAGTTAATTTGTTTAAAGTGCTTGAAGAGGAAAAATCATAAACTGCATCAATAGCCTCATTTCCACAAGGAACTTGTCTTTGAGTGTTCAACTAAAATGCCCACTCCCTTGCAAATTATCATTCAATTTGCATTTTCATATTAGAATTTTGAAGCAAAAGCAAGTAGACTTCAAGTGTTACCGGAAGCTGTAATTAAATTTGACAAATCAACATCAGATTATCTTGAAAGTGAATTAATAAGGATATTCACTGAAGATTAAAACCACTTTTTGTACTTACAATTCAAGGAGAAACCTCTCCTTTGACAAAATAAAGTGCAGTTTTAATGCCAAATAAAAATGAGTGGTTTTCATTTGCATTCTTAGGAAAATCGGAGAACAAAGAAATTACTACTCGACCAACCAGATCAAGCTCTGGGATGACAGTATCCCAATCAAAATAGAAAATGTTTTCATTTATTTTATGTTTTCATTCCAACTCAGCAAAACACAGTTAAGCATATGAAATGTAAACAAACATTCCACTTACCCAAAGAAGGCTACTCTAAATTTTTTTTCCCTAAAAAAGTGCCTTTAAAATGCCAAGCATTAGAAAGTAGTATTTATTTAAAATCAAAAAAACATTTCGACTACCTGGAGAACTCTTCCCCACCCCCCCACCTCAAAAAAGAAAAAAAAAAAAAATCAGTTCAGTAAATACCAGTTACAGCTTTAAAATACATCCCACCGTTACCGACGTTATTAAAACACACTGTAGACGGAATACGTTGCAATAAATGTCATTTGATCAATGTTCCCTAAAATAATAAAGATTCTCAACTGATAAAGAAAGGTACAATTTTGATTAGCCTCAAATGAGATGGTTTTTAAGATAGTTTCTAGTATCCATGACAACAGTTGCTTTGACAAGATGTGCATATGGCATTACACTGCCAGCTGGTGTGAACAATGTTTGAACTACTGCATTGAGATGCTGAGCAAACAGAAAAAGTTGCCACGTCTTAACCCTCAGGGAAGGCAGTCATCCCCTGATCAATTATGAAAAGACAGAGAGAGGGCTGCTACAGTCTGGCTCCAAGCAAGTTTTCTGAGAAGGCAGGCAGACACAGAAAACCAAAGTAAACAAACTGAATGCACTAGCACCATCTCCTAACAACATTGATTCGTCTCCCCATAGAAGGGTCTGGTACAAAGTTTGCAGAGCAGACTTTTAACATTTAGAGACATTCCCACAACAATCCCCATATTGTTTCATCAAATTCTCAAGTAATTACAGGTCAGCTTTACAAAGACTATACATTCCTCTGAACCTAAGCAACGAGACACACAGAACCAGCTTCTCTCCACCAAAAATAAATAGAAGTTAACGTATTTCAAAGTGCACTTGAAATATTTTGTTACCGAGGAGCCGATGGACACCCAGCTTCCTATGTGAATAGCATAATCTCCCTGCATTCACAGTTCTGGAGTCCTAAAGGACAATCCTGCTCTGCCTGAGATCAGAGATAGATGTATCTGTTGATTTCAGGGCCGCCAGGATTTGGTCTCAACATCTTGCAGTGGTTTAGGCACAAAACGTGGATTAAATGGATGAACAGAAGAACTGGGGTGCATTTATAATCCTTCCCAATCTTTAGAGCCCTCCGAAAGGGACACTTGAATGGAAGCAAGAGAATGATTGCTCTCCCAAATTCATGTCAGACTGTACAGGGAAACCAACCTCACTGCTCGGGTTCATATTGCTACAAGAACCAGAGAAAAGATCCGGAACTATGGAAAACAGGAAAAACCATAAAGATAATGATTTTTCTTTGTGGCAGTGGCAGAAAATTCATTACACAGCCGTTATCTGGCGAAGAAGTCGTAATGATGTAATGCTGAGATATACTTGCAAATAATGGGAACGCCTGGGAAGTGGTTTCAGCGTCCCGATCTTCCTCAGCAGCGAAGTCATTGCATTTCAATACAATAAAACAAGCCAGCAAGCATCTGGTAAAGCTGTACATTTACAGTACTTGAAATTTAGAGAAATAGAGCATGCTGCAGCTTAGATTTAAGCTAGACAGTCTAATTTCAAATGGTGGCTAGCATACCCCTGTGGAATCAGCCTAAGAAAGCACGCCTTCCCACCACTGCCTACAAAAAGAGTCACACTTTATGAAAAAGCAAGGCAGCACAACAGGATATGTTTGCATAAAAGGCTCTACTACTTAAACTACTTTGATTCATATGTGCTGGTTGGGATATCTTTAAAGGAGTAAAGGCTCATCTTTTAATACAGACTGTCTTACAAATGATGACTACCTGAATAGTTCAGTGATCTTATTGTGGCAGTTTAGATTATTGTAAACACAGGAGATAGAAGAAGAACAGAAAACAATTTCAGGAGATCAGAGATGATTTAAAACTCATAAGGAGAAATCACTGTCAGCCTTTGTTCTCATAGTGGTTGTCATATGGCACTTTTTCCTCCCAGCGTGCTGCTTGACTTTAGATTTTGCTACTCAGTAAACAACCTCCCAGAAACACACTGTTAATTTCAAAGGATTATTACTGACATTATTCACCAGTGAAGATTATGAGTCTATAAAACATTCGGTTCTACCAATTCATTTGGCGCTACTGAATATTTGCAAAACAAATTGAGAACTTGAAAGCGTCTTTCAAAATTCATAGGTTAACATGTACACTAAACACCCATCCCACATTAATTCACGAATTTCTTTGAACTCATTTGCTAATAACTTGTGTTTTAAAAATTGTTCGATGAAGACAGACTAACAGACATATAAATCTGGCAGAACAAAATTATTTGTAGTGCTACCTAAAGTTAACAGCAGCAAGAATGGATTCTAAGACAGTCAAAATCATATCCAGTTTCTAATAACATTTGTTTCCAATTTAGGAGGTAGTTTCCTTAATTAAGTTATCTAAATTAGTAAAACTACACAAAAAGTCCATGCAGACAAAAGCAATAAAGAGAACTGAGGATTAGAAATTATTTTAATAATGCAAATGAAAATCATTATAATGCTTTAAGTAATGGCTGTATGAGCAGGGAATCTGGGCATATGGTTTCCAGAACTCACTGTGTCTTCTAGTAAAATATTTATTGGGAACACTACTTCTTAATATTTACTGTGCAGCTCTGGCATAGCTAAAACATAAGCAGAACAAAAATGAAATTAATTGCATATAACTCACCCTATTAAATTTGATAAATTGTAGTAGATTTTGCAATTTGTTGGCGATAACACCGTAAGATACACCTTGCTTTTTTTTCCAAACCCTTGAATTTAAGCACGCTTTACAACAATTTTTAAAGTTTTATCATTTTATTAAAGAGAAAGCTGCCAGTAAAAGATAGTAAACTTATTGCGTTGTTTTCTGTAAGAAGTAAATATATGCATATTTTTAGGAAAAAAGATGTCACTCGTATCTTTCTTTTAAAACCAGGAATGTTTAACCTATCAGCCTGTTGCATTTGAGACGTTAAAATGAAAAATGACATCTACGCCCATTAATATCGTCAATGTATAAACAGCACAGCGTGACACATTCTTGAGAGCTGAAGGCTACAAAATCTCTCTGAAACATAAATAACAAAGCACTCAGAAGCATATTTGATGTTGATATTCATCTCTGAGAAAAACACTGCTGCCTGGGCTTCTTATGAAAATAGATGCAGCCCAAATGGATCTCCTGTAATTGGTTTCAGATAGCGAGGTCAAAAGAAATATGATACAAGAAACTATTATGTGGAACAGGCGAAACAAGAATGTTTATACAGGCACTCCCTATTTATACTGACAAGAGGTGTATACTTTGCAGATAACCAGAACCAAAAAAAACTTGCCAGAAGACAACCAGACTCTTTCCTTTTTCTAAGTCCAAATCCCTATTTTATTTTTTCAAATAACTGCATACTCTAACATTCCTGCTGAACTTAAAATAAGTTCCTGAACCTAAGTTTCCAAATGGCTGCATATGTCAAATGAGTGTCATCTCACTGGTAGCACTATGCAACCAAAACGTATCAACATGCTAAGCTGGATTTAAGGCCAAAGACTGCTCTGCACTGGTTGAATAACAAGTTAACCAAATGATCACATAGCTACATCTATTTTAAAAAACACTTCAGGAAACCCTCTGCCCCTTTACCCCCCCCATGGGCCCATTCTCCACCTGGCTCTGAGCGAGCAGCCCAGAATTACCCATAGCTGTATGAGATCCTCAAAAGGGGAGGGACAGAAAGACAACGCTGTTCAACGCTCCCTAACAGCACTCAAACGCTGCTGCTGAAACCTCGTGTCTCACTAACTGTACTTTCCCAGAAAGCTCCCTAATGAATATCACAGCCAGTCAACACGGCAGCTTAAAATCTTTCCAAGCAGAGTAGCAAAGCATTTAGCACTATTCAAAGAATTTTGAATTTAAGATGATCCAACTCCTTTCCAACAGCAGTCTCTCTCCAGGAGACTTGACTGGAACAGCCAACTCCCATGCACTGTGAGACAGCCTCCTTTTCCTTAGGGAACAACACGCTTTTACTCTAACCTACACGAGGAAAGTAAAACCTGCCGGTTCAGGACAAAAATGCCATACCGGAGAAGCCATGAAGTCAAGGAAATCCCAAATGTAACCAAAGCCCAAGGCACATAACCAGTCTGATTTCACCCAGGAGTGGTGGGCTGAACAATTATTGCTGTGTTTTCCTCCAAAGCCAGCTAGCTAAGGCTGTTGGCACTCACCCAAGGAACGTACTCTCTCAGAAACGTAGGTGGTCACCGAGAAGGACTTCACTCAATTAACCCAACATCAGAGTAAGCAAATACTCAAACAAAAGTGATGTGCCTGTCTTCTGCATCTAGATCAGTGCCAGCAGACAGCCTAGATGTGTGATGTGTGCAATTTCAGTGGCTAAACTGCAGGATGACCTGCAGCCTTGCCTAGCAGTTGGACACAAACCTGCAGGAAACAACAATGTCTAAAGGTAAATTATGTCCATCAAGATGAGGCAATAGCCCTGGACATTGTATCACCATCTCAAGAACTCTCACAACTAGGCTGCTAGATTGAAGGACAGAATATAACCAATTTTCAACTGTTTCTCCAGACAGTGGTGGTGGCTACTGCACCGAGCCCAACCCCACTGGGAGTGATTGAGAGAACATTGAATATACTTGAAAACATGTATGTACTGATGCTACAGGAATTGGTGCAAATTAAAGCATGGTTCCTGGATCCCAAGGCTGCTCAGTTTTTCCAAGGCTAGGGAAATTCTGCCCTTGTCCAGAACATCAACGCCTGGTGCCTGGGGAATGTCAAAATAAAAAGGGAGAACACTTCCAGAGACAGGTGGCAAATGGGGAGAGCTGTTCTGGAGCACAGTTTAATTTATACATTTAACATTGCTCATGTACCTCATCCTAGAAACATCAGAATTTCACTGGATCTGGCCCTTGTTTCTTTGGACTAAAAGCCCTTTTTGTTTGGGGTTTTTTTTTTGTTTGTTTTGTGGTTGTTGTTGTTGGTGGTGGTAGTGGTGTTTTGGGTTTTTTTTTCAGGCAGTTTGAGGCTCTGGTTTTGATTCAGATTTGTGTTCTTCTCTGCAATACAAACAGCACTAGGAGATCCTCGATCTACCTGGGCTTCTGCTCTGCCCTGATGTTATCCAGGATTAATTTGCAACTGAAGAGAAAAAGTAACAGTAATAAACTGATGAATGCAACATGAAGTCTCATAATGCTGTTTAATAAAAGGAAATTAATCACATAATTGTCATAAACCTATTTTCAAACAGCAATCTATCAGAGAGAAATTATGCATCTGTAGTTATTGACCTTTCATTTTACCATGACTGATTCATAATTAGACTAGTTTTGTGAAAAATAATAGTTAATTACCAGATTTTTTTCACTCTAATTGTTTTGGCAATTTTTTTTTGTTTAGTGTCTTACTTTTTCTCTATGTGAAGGATGCTAAATAAATACAGGGCATTAATATCTTCACAGCTAACACATTTCATTTTATAAAGCAAATTTAGCTTCTCCATACAACCCAATTTAAATGGATAATAAACACTGTTTCAAAAACAACTCTTTCATTTTTCCTGCCCATTATTCGTCTGACCAAGAACTAGAAACAAAACATCCATGGCTTGCTTCAATTGCTGGTGGCAGTAGCAGGGCTCTTCCCTGTAGACATTAATCTGCACTGGTCAGAGGGCTACACATCAGACCATTCATACTGTGGTCCATGACAGCAAACCCAAATGACATCTCCAAGGCTCAGACCACCTAAAGAATGCAAATGTCAAGGGTTAGGAGAGGTGGGGGTCCACAGCATCAAGAGATGCTCCAACCTGACAACCTCCTCTCTTTCATCTCCCATGCCTCAACTTAACTTGCCTTTGGTAAACACAGGAGTTTGCAGTCTACCCTACTTCATTTCCACTACTACATTATGCAGCCACTAACTGAATTAGTGAAATGAAAACAAAAATCAGTGCATGCAACGAATGCCAGCGCCACAAGTTTGCAAATGTCCTGCCACTGCCATCTGCTCCTGCATGGCACTATTTCTAGAATACTGGAACTCATAACAGCTAATTAGAGGAGCTGCTCTCTTGGAAAAATGGTACATGCTGCCATTGCCAGCATGTACCATTTTTCCAAGTGAAAACTGGTATGAACTATTTAACACGAAAATCAACTAGGAGATAATGTAAAAACCGAGTCATGTGTGCAGGTAAAAGCTGATCAATACAGCTATGCTGTGTGTAAATCCAGAAATAAAATATCCTCAAAATCATTCTACATTTACATAGTATTATGCATATACAGTACAAATATATATGCATCCACGATTGGAAAGATGGTGATTAAAAGAAGACTGTTCAAGTCTGTCTGCTGTAGATAGTGGCTTGGTGGCTGTGAAGCCTAGTTGCCATTAAGGCAGTCTGAAACAAAGTAGTATTGGCTTAGGTGCAACAGTAGATGGATTGATAATTTATAAATAGGAAAGGAACTGATGCAAATGAATGCAAGAGATGTCCCATTTGTACTAAAATCAAAAAGCAGAGCAAATGTGGGAGGGAAAAGAAACATAGCATCCAGGGAAGCATTACAATATTAGTCTGCTGGAAGGCTGTGGTTTTAACTGACAGAAACCCAAAAGGGAAATTTACAAATTAAAGACAATGAAATCAGCATTAAGGAAATTATTAACAAAAGCAATCATCAAGATATAAACTAAACCAAAAGGTGAGGCAAGTATAAAACAAAATCAAACACACACTCAAACATTTTGTTCTGGTCATGGCAAGATTTCTAGAATCGAACCTAAAATTAGAGAGGACAGATGCAAGGTCCGATGAGTTTTGTTAAACAATAAAAAGAGGTAAAATAATATGTGAAGAACAAATGCCAAAACAATATTTACTCTAGAAAAGCCATAGCAATTTAGAAGGCAGAAATAAGTACCTCTGTCTTTACAACCTGTTTTCAATTAAATAGCTTTCTGCGCAGTGACTGGTAAAGGAGTGCGGACAGAAAGCATCATAAGCACAGATCCTCATCCACCAAAGTGCAGAGCTCTACGTGGCATCCAAAGAACTACAAATAAAGTGACAGTAATTATAAGAATCAAACTCTCTCAGCCAATCAAATTGTGAGGAAGTAAATATTCAATTCAGAGATTGAAAGCGCTCCAATTATTTGAACAATAACTGACATGATTTACCACTGCCCTTACAAATAACGAGTGAGACTGCAACTGCAAAGGGAAATTTTACCAAGATGGTGATATCAGGATTTTTGCTGTAGGGGGGGAAGGTACAACAGCCATTATTGAAATATCCAACTGATAACTGCTGGTGAAGAACAAAAGTTCATCTCTGGGTTTCACGTTACATATGATAAACTTAAAATTTTATTTAAAAATATTTTAATAGCTCTAATTATCGATCTTCCATTCTTACAAGGACGTAAGATATATCTCAAATTTAATATACCTATGTTCAAAACCACAAAAGACATAAATTACTATCCATAAAGACATCAATCAATACTGTCATGTTATTACTATAAAAGCAAACAGGAACATAAATGAAGTGTCATATCCCAAAACGGTAACTTTTCCATTTTATTCAACTTTTAGAAGACCCAGCTAGTGAACTGCACCCAACTTGGGGCTCAATGTTTCAGAGGTGGCCCATCTCCTAGTGACCAGAGAAGAACAGTGATAAGGACCACAATGAGAAAAATCCAAGCTACAGGATAGCAAAAGTCTGATTGTACAAACAGGAAAAAACCCAAACCCAACCTTAAATCGACAGCAGCCTTCAGCAACTTTCTGCACTGATTGAATTGATCATATTCCATGGATGGGACAAGCACAAATGGCATTAAACTGAATCCAGGAAGATTTGATTAAATTTAAGAACAAACTTCCCAATGGTAGGGACAGTGGAGGAGTACAATTAAGTGTGTAGTGGCTGCAAAATCCTTAAGACTAGACCTGTTTAATAAACATCTTCAGGAACAGTTACAAGCAGTGACTCTGCTCTGGGACACGGAAGATCTTTACAAACGTCTTCCAGCCCTACTCTATTTGATTGTGTGGTTTCTGTGAAAGCATGCCAAGTTCGGATTACTGTGATGTCTAACACCTTCCTACATTTCAAATAACACTATGTTCTCATAAACTTGAGTATCATGAAGCTTCAGTATGCCTTGTTTCTACGGTGAAGCAACAGTAGAGCGTCACTAAGAGCTGTGCATGGAATTTATTTTTTTTTAATTTTCCAACCTTACATCACCACGTTTGTGTTTACAAGGCTACCTCTGAAATATTGGGCTGAAGAAAGAAACAGTTTATACAGAACAGGGGATAGACTAGAATTAAGTGTTCTTTGCCTTAATTACACTCAGAGCCGTCTGTGCAGTATTCTTGTGTCCTCACCACGAAGTATGGGCACAACAGTAGCAAAACCCAAGATTTTTCCTGATATTACAATTCTTACTATAAATAATAGAGGCCTGGCTAAAATGGAGAGCTTGGAAGTGGAGAGGAAAGGCAAGAGTCGGAAGCACATCTTGATCAACTGAACATCTCCATCAGAAAAAAGAAAAAGAAGCAAAAATAAACTGACTCATTATTTTAATTTACTGTGAGATTTAATCTAAAACCACACTTACAAAACTTTTGAAGTGTCTTTGATAACCTGATTTCAATCATTTTTTTAATGAAATAATTTGATCAAAACTCACTGCATAGTCTAAGCCAGTTAAAAGTACAGGTCCTTATTGCTAAAACTAAATCAGCTAATTTGAAATCCAGCTGAGTCTTATGGATATTTCTGTAGTGTTTATGAAAACTTTAGCCTACATAAAGAGCTCCAGGTACATATTCAATACAAGAATAATTACAGGAAGAAACAATAAACAAGAATGTAAATGGGAAGTAAGATGAGAGCGTTTTTACAGTAATTTTTCAAGGCTTTTGATAATCCTTCTTTTGATGAGAGAAGTACAGTCCTGTCTGGTATTAAAAAAAAAACCCAAATCAAACCAACAGTAAATCACTGATATGGTATCAAGAATTAAATTATGCAAATAGCAGACTGGCCTGACACTAAACTTATACACAGTGCTATTCAGCAATACTTAAGAGCATGCTGATAGCACAAGGTCTGATCTAAACTCCTTGGAATAACTGTAAAGCATTCAATTCCACTACTAAGTGTGGGCTGCGAAATTCCTGAGGAACCTCTGTATCACAAATGGATTCCTGTCTACATATGTGCAAAGTTACACACGCATTCACACATATAAAACTAAATCTCTTTTTCCTTGAAGGAAATGCTTACATTGTGTGAAACAGAATTATTTTACAAACCCACCAAAAGCAGCACTGGCTAGCTCTACATCACTCTGAGAGCGCTATTGGCACCTGCAGTCTACTGTGGCCTACCTGAATCACACAGAATGTCAGGAGCTGGAAGGGACCTCGGAAGATCATCTAGTCCAACCCCGCTGCCAGATCAGGATCACCTAGATTAGATCGCACAGGAACTCATCCAGGCAGGTTTTGAATTACTAGTTTCAGCTTTCCTCTCAGGCTGCTTATCTGCCTTTTAACTCTTCCAGTGAATTTTGTGATGATCTAGCAGGCATGATCCAACCTGCAGACCTCTGCCTCTGATTCAGTCCCAGTCTTCGGGTTCTTGCCATAGCAGGAAAATGAGTTGTATGTTTTGAAGGGTAGTCTTAGCAGTCTGCGTAGACGGAGCTATGGAGAAAGAAAGAATTCTCCACTTCGGGGACTTTTAAGAGCGAAGATTACAAAAAGAGTGAAATGACAAAGAGCTTTGATTTTAAGCTAAAATGCAAGTGAAGACAGTCAGGTAAATGTCCTCAGGCTCCTCATCCTAGTTTCAGCCCTTGTGAGGAGATCTGGTAGGGAGTATATACTTTATGATTAGAAACTTGCAGGGATGAAAAAGAAAAGACCTGAAGCTAGTAAAAATGTTTTGCAGAAGAGGAATAGAGAGACATTTTGCAATTCCCAGGGCATTTAGATGCTGGAGAAATGATAGCAACTGTACAAGGAATTCCCAAGTAGTATACATGAGCAACACAACAGGTTAGGTTTCTGAATTAAAAGCTAGATGTTCTAACCACATTTCATCAAGCTCTCCCAGGAAAAAAAAATGCTTATTATATATTGCCTTGACATCTACAATAATCTTCCTAAACAGCAAGCTAATCAAGGAATTATAAAAATAAACATGCTCAGGGGCATTATCATTTCAGATGTATTTGTAAAAGCAGACACACCCACCTATGCTGGTGCCAAACACATGTAATACTTCACATCAGTTAAAGTCTCTTCTGGCATCAGATTGTAAGAATTTCCTCTGAACCATATAGCATATATTGCATAACCACTAGCACGAGCATGCATATAAAAAACTCCCCAAACACTGGCAACCTATGCGCATGATCAAAATACACAGGAAAGGAAATTTAGATGTAAATTTTGCTCCTTTTGTCCTTTCAACTACTCTTGCTTTATACAAATCTAAACCTGGATTTCAGCTTTTATCAGTCCTTTATCATGTCATCAGCTTAACACGGCCAAAATTCAGTTACTAGTATTCTCTACACTCCTCTTTACGCATCAGATGTCCTTGAAATATTTTGCAGATTCTCCTTTCTCTAATACCTCCTTTTTTCTTCTTGTAATGTTTTAAATCCCATCAGTCCTTAGGAATACCTTTACCTCCCTCTTTGTGACTTCTACCAGAATTTCTGGATTTCTTCTAGATATTGCTTTACATGATGCATCAAGCCATCTCCATTGTCCTTCCCACCTTCAAATACCTTCACCCTTATTGATTTCAAGGTGCCTATGAAAGAGCAGACAAGGGATTTATTTCCCTCATAGCACACTTTGTTCTCATGCATTAAGTACCATGTCTGCACTTGCACCCTTATATAAGGTATATGTAAAAACTGACTAGTTTCCTTCTCCCATACTCTGCCTTGTGAAACCTGCACCTGCAGAGGAGAGCAGACCTCCCAGCACAGGACGGGCTGGCACAGAATTGCTGCTATGCACAGTTGGGAAAAAGTAATAAGAGAGACCAATCTTACATTTAATCCCCAAATTATTCTTAAATCAAAACCGGTATCCACACCGTAAATTTCTGATGCAGGTTGGGTTGGGTTTTTTTTCAGAATTTTTACTGTCAGTTTTGAAAATGGCAGACTGATTAATCAATTCTGTATTATTTAAATAAATCCACAGAGGTGTGAGACAGCCTGGATGGATTAAACATTGCTCTTCTACAGCCTTTTCACATATATGCTTTAATTAGAAATGCTGAAAAATATGAAACAAAAAATAACCTAAATAACCTGGATACTTACCCTTATCCTCCCAAACTTTAATTTCTTTTTCAATCATGACATTCTTACGTTATCAATCACAGGTAGTTTTAAAACATGGCAGACATTTTTCTGACCAATGACTAGCAGAATTTTAAAACTCATTGCAGCTTCTCACCTTCTACACTATACTGACCATTCGTTGCACTTCATGAACCTTATGAGTCCCTTCCAACTCTGGAGATTCTAGGATTCTAAACTTATGTAAGGATTGCCGACTTTCTCAATAAATACTGTGTTTTTTCCTCGAGTTCCATTTCAGTATTTAATGAATTTTATTTTTTTTTAACTACTGTTCCTTGCATCTAGTCCTCGATTGCTCCCATGTAACTATAGGTTCAGAGACTGAAGAGAGAAGCAAGGCTTTTCAAGGACAGATAAAGGGCTTTCAAGATTTAGTAACTGTATAAGCTACAGAGCAGAACCTTTCACAAGTGTACTTCATCTAGGTATGATGCTGGCAGTATTTTTAGCATGCCAAATTATTCACAGTGCCACGTATTACATGAGTAATAAACTAAGTTCTATTTCTAAGTTCATCATCATTTATACATGCTGGTCTCTACACACAGCACTCATTTTACAAACATCAGCAGATACACATGGGACTACAAAAAAACCCCACTTGTCAGTTATAAAGTCCTTTTTTAATTTTCTTTCTCCTTAGGTGTGATGATCTGATACTACTTTAGTGCTTCTAATATTGCCTTTTATTTGAATTGACTAGGCAGGAGATAGTGCATCTTACCTGTCAAACACTCATCTGTTTTCTTCCTAGATCATCACTTCTTCATACAATGACTTGCAAGTATGACATAAAATGTAGATGTATCCTGACTAGGTATTTTGCTACTATCATAGCATTACAATGTACAGTAACTTTTACTTCGATTACCATTTTAAAAAAATCATTCCATCTACAAAAGAAGGACTTTACTTTGCAGGTCACAATGCAAATAATTCCAGCTCTGAGATTTGGG
>VXBZ01002167.1:87065-98209 GCA_013399135.1 Heliornis fulica | reverse complement strand
GGGGCGTGGGGGGGGAAATGACAGACACCATAGTATTGCAGTATTTTTAGTCAAAAGGCCTTGTGTTTTATGAGAAAGCCACCTAGACGGTATCTAGTAGTCTACTGCAATTCCCAGGTCTCTTCCTGTGCTATAGGACAATGGACTGAAAAATAAAAATGGGAGAGAAACCATTTTGTATCAGGACTTTGGGATGTCTTTAACATAATTTCTGGAGCACAGTTTATGGCATAAGGCTATGTGGCTACCTGAAGGCAGAGCTGTGCCAGCAAGTGAAACAAACTCTGGCTTCAGATGAATGTCAGAGGTTCTCATCCTCTTCTCCCAGCAATCCTTGGGTTCATTAATAGCACTAAGACATGAACGCTTCAAGCACTTTCACCTTTACTTTATAAAAAATATAAGGAGTGCATTCCTGAAAAGGGGATGATGACAATATCTCTTTTATCAATGCACTTGGGGTTCAGCTACCCTCCAGTTGATAACTTGGAGAGAACCTGAGTATTTGCTTTTCAGTCAGACTATTGCAAGGACCAGTCTCACTAGGTACTCAGATGCAGTCATTCCAACTGTGAGGGGGAAAAGGCTTACTAGCTCAGGTGTGTCTCACCCTGGGTGAGCTGCCCACTTTAGGACTTGGGATCCATATGTTCAATTTACCAGAATCACAGAACACCAGAATGGTTTGGTTTGAAAGCGACCTTAGAGATTATCTTGTTCCAAACCCCCTGCCATGGGCAGGGACACCTCCCACTAGACCAGGCTGCTCTGATCATGCCTATGTGCTCAAAACAGGATGTATGTTGCTGCAGAGTGACTCTCAGCTGACATAGCCAGGCTATGATTTTGCAATGACTTCAAAGAGTTTCAAAGGACCCTGATTTCATAGTTCAACAGGTTGGAAAAACAAACTCTAGTCAGTAACAGCAGCAATAAACACTCATCTGTGGAGGGGGAAACCAGCAACAGCATCCTAGGGAGCATGTCTGCTGATGAGTTTTAAGTACTGGTTTTATATGGACACCTTATGCATCTGGACTGAGTTTTACTTCTCAAGTCAAAATTCTGACAACAGCCACTCTTTTATGTAAAGGTTTTTTTCTTTTCTAAATCAAAGAACTAGAGGAGAAAAAATCCAGATTTGACTGCAAAGCATCTGTTTCCAGAGTTCCCGTCAATCAAATCCACAAAAATAGTACTGTATTATCGTTTCTGTAAATTCTAATAAGGTTGATGGCATTTTTCATCTTCATGTTTAGGCACTTAAGACTAAGAATTCAGAATTATGTAATTTGACAAAGTCTGCAGAGAAAGTAATTTTCAGAGCTCAGGATAGTCACCAGCTTCAAGAGTGCTTCAGCTCTCAGTGCTGTGCTCATCTCTCCCTGATGCAGGTAAAGGAACAAGCAGGTTATTCTGTAAAGTTTGTTTGGACTCTGGCAAGCTGATGATGATAAGGAACACTGAAAAACCTTTGGAGTATTGCCATGTACCATTGCACAGAGAGCCACTGAACAGAGTAGAACAGCTCAACTTCAAGCACAAAAGATGATGATGATGATGATGATGATGATGATGATGATGATGATGATGATGATTTGTAGTATTAAATTCCTAGGTATGTATTTTAAAATTATTTTGCTATCTCTGATATTTTTATTTTTAATTTTTCTGCATCAAAGTTTGAGAAGATTCTGGCTAGAGGCTTTGTGCCTTTACAAAGATCTGAATTATTTCTTCACCGCTGAAAAGACATTTGAAAAAGGTCAATCACAAGAAAACTACATGGAGTACCCTGTAAATTAAACGACAACTTTTGGAACTTTTTTAGAAATCCAAAGAGAATCAAAATTGAACAGAACCAAAATAAAATGTGAAAGTAATGCTGAAGAGAGATTAAATTTCTTCCTGACCAGAAGGCATTAAAAACACTTGTACAGTAATCAGAGTGTAACAATCAGGCCAGCACAGTATCACTGAGAATACATATTCTAGTGACTAGAGGTGATTACACTACTCAGGAAAATAAATTAATTTTACTTAATCTGACCTCCTTAATCTTCAAGGAAAATCTTTTTTTGCATAGTCAGACACAGTTGAAGCAGTATATCTTTCTATTGTAACAAGCATTGGCAGACCCTGAAACTACAAAGCAAGCACTTTAACTGACCTAACAGGCACCATTCCTTGAAATCTGGACACATGGAATGCACTTAAGCTTTTACATCATCTTGCACGACAAGATATATCATGAGCACCACTGGAATTTATTTACATTGTGAATTAATAGTAGTCCAAAGTGGATATTTTGCAACAAAGCTAAAGTTAAAAAAAAAAAAAAAAGCCAAACCCAAACTCTAAGAGCAATGGCTGCAGGTATTTTCACCTCTGACAATCAATATAATTGTTAGAAGAATTTCTGAAATTTTGCCAAATGCAGGCAGTACCATCCCAAGCTTTTGCTTTACAAAATGCTTCTTTTTTTTCAGTCAAAGCTTTTTTAACATTTCTGCATGTTTGACAATCAAAACCCTCTGCTACTACTGAGAAGTAATCGCTGTTCTAGAACATATTTTTTAAACTCAGCACATATATTATGCCATATTATTTCTGGTATAGCAGAATTCTGGTTTAGGTTTGTTTTGGTTTTCCTAGGTGCTACAAGAAGACTAAGTACAGCTAAAGCTTCAATAACATAGTTTTATAAAAACTGAAAATGAATGATAAGAAGAGAATTCATACTTGAGAACAAAGAAGGGGATTCAGCAATGTGCATTCACGCAGTCATAAATTATTGTATCTAACCTGTCAAAAGCCATATGTATTCACCCACACTGCAGAACAGTTTCAGCGAGTTTCCTGAATTTCTCAGCTAAAAATAAGGTTTTGGGAAAAGAGGGAATTCAACGTTTCACATGGTGGCCTTTAATGCATCTGCAACATTAAATAATTAGTGGCACCCAAGACAGGAAGAGATCTGGTCCTGTATCCAGGCTTGCATTTCTTAAACTGGTTCCCATATAGAAAGGGATAAAAGCTTCTGACAAGCAAAGAAGAGACAGGTCAAATCTGTGTTAGATTAAATGGTTATACTGTTAAGTTCTACCATATGTTGATTGTCCAAAACATTATAAACATAATTGAGTATAAAACATTTTTATACGGAGAGGTGTTCAACCAGTACAAATTAGCTGCAATTAAATCATGCCCTTTCTGATTACTGTATGTGTTCAACTGTCAGTCTCTCCTCTCTACTCATGCTGCCACTCATTTCAAGCAATATCCAGCCACATATGGATTTCAAACAGATTTGAATCACTTCAGTCTAGTAAGGGAGAAACATGAGGTGACAGTAAAATTCGAGGCACAAACAAATCCCGTTCTGCCACATGTCATGGGAATGGCGGGTGCAGACAGCTAACTTGAATAGGGAACCTTCCACCAGTGGTTAATTTTTTTCTAAGATCCTCAAGTCTGATATAAATGTTTCTAGACATCCATTACACTGCCCCCCATCCCTCCCTCTTTTTTTTTTTTTTTCTGGTGTGTTTAGAGCTAATGGAAGAAGCCACATGGATGGTCTTGGGTCTTTGAGATTAAAATGCCCTTTTTCTATATTCAAGGGAAGTTCAGCATAGTCAGCAGCAATGAACATAGGCTGTTACTGCCTCCTTTCAATGGGCAGAAAAGTAATTCTATTTCCATGCTCATTCACTCTTCATTTCTTGTACTGATTATCCCAATTAGAGAAGTCCTTTTAGCGATGCGGGTATCTACCTCCTAGAAATCATACTGGTCTGTTTATATGCTTGCAAGTACTGACAGCTGTAGAAGGAATTTGATATAGATCATTTAACAACCCCCAACAATGAGCGAGGAGATAAACTATAGGCTGACTGGTAAACACTCTGTCAGGTCATTTTTCTGTTTCTGCCTTAACGTGCTCCTTTCCTTTACTATGGGATACAGACTGCACAAACTTATATGCGCACACACACACACACCCACACCCACCCCCCCACACACACACACCCCCACCACTGGCACACACACCCCTACCTATGTTCTAGCAATTTTCTTTAAGTCAGAAGAAATTTTTGGATGGTCTTTACTGCAGACATATACAACTGTCACAAATGTGGGGACCAAAGAGAGAACTGTGTGTTAAATAAGATGTACGATTGCACATCTGCTAGCACAAAATCTAAGTTCTTTGCCTCTAAAACTCATTAGCTTGAAATGATTTCTCTTCCAGTATCCCATATATATATATGTCTAATTCATCCATTCCATGTGGTTCCCTGGTGAACATATGACTTGTTTTACAATTAAATTCAAATTCTTTATTCTCAAAGTCCTAGTCAACTTGAGCCCTCAAGAACTTCCTTGTTTTGTTTTGGTTTGGTTTGGTTTTTTTTTCTTTTAATGTGTCAGCTTTAGTTTTCTGCTTATAGTCTTCTCCCCTGGGTGACTTCAAGGTTTTCTTTCTACTGGTCTACATGGCAGGTTCATCTTCCCTCACATATTCACTACACTCAAGAACTTAAAATCCCTCAAAACTCACTCTTTCCAGTTAGTTTCCTCATACAGACCTTAATCTCTTCTCTCTCCAAATGCTTTTCCTTGATTTTAAGCCTTTAATAAATGAAAAAGTCCAAAACTAAATGACATTAACAAGGTATCTTAAACAGACTGATTTAATGATATTTCACCTCTTTCTTAGTCCCATTCTTTACTGCTCTTTTCTCCTGTATTTTAATCCTCGCTGAATCTAATTTATATGCTGTGATTGGTATGTTTAAAATAGTCCTATTCAACCTGAAGGGGTTGAAAGATGTTACTGCTTTATAGTGTATCAGTATTATTTTGCTTACAGTAGTAACTGTTTGGAATATCTATGAAGTTCCAAATGCAGAAACAGCAGAAGTAAATCCTTTTTAATAATGAACTCATTTTAAAACATACTGCGTTATTTTACATGGAATAGTAGCTGCAGTCAAAGCCACTCTTTCCTGTTAATAGAATATACATAAGCAACAGAGAGGTTTTTTTACATGCCACATATGAAGCGGAGTATTGACCTGCATACAAAACCATTTAACATATTAAAGGTAAATGAGGCCACTGGGAGGGAGATTTTCCACTAGAGAAGAGAGCGGGACTCTGCATTAACACCTGGGCAAAGTCTATCAAGGAAAATGCACTTTTTCCTCTGGAGCTGGGCATTGCCTTGCAGGCAGGAGGGAAACTGGAAACGGCAAAGCCATGTTCAGAGCCCCACTTCACGGCGGCCACCACTTACGCGCACAACCGACTTCATCAATCAGCAATACGCCACGTGAAATGTAACGGTTAAATGAAGAATAGCCAAGAGGCTGAAAGGGAACTGTGCTCTGAACAACAGCAGGGAATGTGGAGAAAGAAATGAGATTGAAAACTACTCCTCATTAGTCTTTTGATTTCCTGAAATACTTTTTAGTATAGTAAAAGACAAGTTAGCTACAAACAGTGTAGACCTGACTCATCTCCAAAGATCCGTGCACCAAGGAGAAAGGTGTTAATAGTCTTTGTTTTTGCCATTTAGAGGTTCGTTTCTTGGGTTTTTGTGTTAGTTTTTTTTTTAAGTTGTCAAATGCCATGCTTTTTTAAGTGCTTGCAAATTCTTCTGGAGAATCCTAAATTCGGCAACAAAAAAATCAGTTCAGTTTTAAAGTCCTGACCGCTGTTGTCAAGACTGGACACAGTTTGCCCTCTGTACTCTAAGACTGAGAATTCAAAACTGCAGACCTACATACAATAGCCAAGCTGCCCCTTTTATCTGGAGGCTTCATGTATCCCCCAAGACTGTTATATAAATGTAGTGCACTCTGGTTTACATTAGAAAAGGAAACATTTATCTTATCACATTGATATCGGCTCAGTACAATATTACATTCTGGAATAAGAAAATATTGCAACTTTTCTTGAAAAGGTCAAGAGGTACTGTTTATCTTCGGGGCATAATGAATTACAGCGCATTGCCTCCCTCCGAACTCTGAAGGAACAGAACATGTTTTGACGCATAATGCACACCTCAGTGCTCTGAGACAGTAGGTGGAATAATAAACAAAGCTGTAGTGTAGCATTTCCAGCTTTAAAATTCTGTATAAATACAAATCTAAGCAAGAAACCTGTACAGTAGCTAGTGCTTTCACTATTAAAAAAAAAAAACAAACAAAAATGTAGGTCCATTCTAATAAGGGATGATCTAAAAATCTCTTCAACCTCATAACTGCATCCTAAATTAAAGTTTACTTATTTACATTTCTAAATGTTAAACTTCACAGCTGCTCAGGATGGTAACGTAGCAGCTAGAATTTTCTGGCTTCCAGTTTTAGTCAGAACTCATCTTTTTTATTTATGAATATCACAGTCCCTGTTATGTCTGACCGCTTAGTTTATGCTGTGAGGATCTCACTCTGTTATCTGTTAGTGATTGCTGATCGCTAAATACTTCTCGCTGTTCTGAAGTGATTCAGTTTTACAATGAGTGATAAGAAAAAAAAAAAAAAATCAGATTATGGAAACTTAACCTGAAGTCCCAGGAATAGAGAGACTCATGTTTCCTGCAACAAGCTCAGTAACTTATAAGGGGAACTTTTAGTTATTTACCAGGCAAAAAATGCTTCTGCCCACAGGAAGCAAATTACAAGCAAATTTTTAAGAATCTTTATTTCAACAAATGTACATCTACATCCCACAAACTGTTTGTGAGGAAAATTCTGTAAGAAGTAGTATGCAATTTATACCTTCATATTCATTTTGAAAATGAGAAGAAATCGAACTCACAAATGGACTAGGGTCTGTGAAAAACATTAGTTAAACTAGTGGCAACCTGATGCACTTAAGAAACCTCTAGTGCTCTGTAAACCTCTACCTGCAGTCGTTATTTTGCCTGGTGTACTATGAAATTAGCAGCACGTAGACAGAAAACAGAGCAGCAACCCGAGAGGAAGACACTGGTCTCGGCATGCCCCTTTTTCTTGCTCAGAGCTGGTGTGCTTTGCCTCCACCTTCTAGCCAAGACTGCGACACAGATCTTTTCCTCACTCTGTTCTGATCAAAACAGCAATCACAGTGCTAGGGTTTTACTTTACCTCTTAATACAGGATGAGAATTGGACTCACGGAGCTGGAATCTGTCTCAGATGGCATGTGAGAGCTACCAGCACCAGCTCCTGTAATCTGCTCACTCAACACAAGAATAATAGAATCATAGAATGGCTAGAGTTGGAAGGGACTCCCAGAGGTCATCTAGTCCAACCCCCATGCAAGAAACAGGGACAACCCCAACTAGATCAGGTTGCTCATTTCAATTTATTCTGCCATGAGAACTTGAAGCACAGGGTGCTCAGAGGAGTATCAAGAGGCAGGGGGTGCTCTAACACATACTACAGCTTTTTAGCTACTCCAGGGGAGAGGTGAAAGAGACAAAGAAGTATAGAGACAAAACTGCAGTTCACCTAGACTGAACACATAGGACAGGCAAGAAGACCTTTAATTTTCATACAGTTCAGAAAAGAGGCGAGAAACAAAGTAGAGGTGAATACAGAACACTCTGTATTTGTGGGTACTAGGTCAAGAAGCAAACAATGAAGATCACTATGATGCGTATTACTTGAAGTCACTGAGGATTCCAGAGACAGAAGCTCACAACAGTGACAACAGAACAGCTTCTGGTGCAAGATCAGCCACTATCTCCATATTTAAGAAGGCATCTGAACTGAGGTAGCTGGAGAGACTGAACTTGAGCCTGCACTGTCCCGGAGAAAAAGTCACAGTTAGATCAATGTCCCAGAGAACAAGCCGTACACAGGAGTCTCTGGACTAAGTCAGGGCTTTATTCTTAGACAAGAACTCTTATGCCGTCATACAGAAAAAGAATTTAAAAACGTAGAAAAAGGGAAAATAATTCAATGTAAGAAATAATAACAAAAAATTAACTGGAGTATAAGAATGTGGATCTTATGGTTATGGGAGCTGGAGACATGAATAAATAGGGAGTTGGAATCACAGAAACAAACAGTCTGGAAAATTATTTGAGTCTGGGTTGTCATATATAAAGTTAAGCAACTGTAGAAGAAATTAAACTGGAAATTAAAAGATTATTTTGCATTTAAAAAAATCTGGACACAAATTTTCATTAATTCTTTCATTTTCTGGTAGATTTTTTCTTTCCCCAGATTTTCCCAAGGGAACTGAAGAAGCCAAAGCATTTTAAACTATTGAAAGTCTCATTGCAGATAGCAAGAGAGCTTCTGTGGAAAAGGGAATAATACACATTTTGGTCAGATTTCAAGACAATGACCATAGATGCCTCTGTCCAAAACTGCAATGAACAAAACCACACAGAACACTCTTTCTGATCTGGTTTTCTTCTCAAAGTATTTTCACTTTCTCAATGTTTTTAATAGCTGAAGCAAAAGCCAAGAAGCAAAAATTACAGTTACAGAAAAGCTAGATTATTAATAGCTATCAGAGTAATGATAAATATTATTGGCCTCAAATACGGTTATGCCAAGTTCTGCCTGTTGGCTCCTATGTGTGTTATCTGAGTGTTGAAGCAGAGTTTTTGTCCAGAATAAAACTCCCAAATTTTAAGGAGAGTGCTTAGTATGCACAAGATGCTTAAAATTCCTAACAAATTACTGTTGGTGTCCAAACTGCTGAAAGAATAAGCTAAATTCATAGCTACGTAGTAGTAAAACTGAAATAATATAACCCACAATCTTTCCCTTCTCCCCACCCCCCACCCCCCCTCCTTACCCAAATTGTCCTTTACTATTTAGGAAATGATGTATTTAACCACACACCATTGTTTTCCACACCTTTTAAGAAAAAAAAATCTATTGAATCTAAAACTAAAGAAAGTTTTCTATTTTGATTTTCTACATTTTATCTGACTTTTCTGCATCTTGCTTAACTTTTCTCAGGTTTGTCCAATAGTTTTTTGTTGGATTTGGGGTTTTTTTGTGTTCTTAAAAGCAGAGAGATTTCATATCTGCAAATTTCTCACTGGATTTTGAGAACCAAATTCCATAAATTAATTTACAATACAGAGTTAAAAGCTATTTGTTCATAACCTTTTTGCATGTATCAATTCTGAGTAGCAGTGTTTATAAATTATAATAATTCAGACCTGCTAAAGGGACTGGCTGTATCTTCAGTAAGTCAGGTCACCATTCTCTGAGGAGTAACCAAGGATATTCCTGCACGTGTTGGGTATCTTAGATTTAACACTTGGCCTCTCAGAGCAGTTTTCATCTTTTAAAACTGGTTTTTGGCTTTAAGGAACATTTCTGAAGGGCTTGGCTAGCTCCAGGCACTTAACCCTGGTTGTGCACTTGCAGTGCACCAAAGGCTGTGGCTGCCAGCTAAGAAGTCACCGACAGCACTGACAAAGACACATAACAGCCTGCCGCAACAAGGCAAGTCCCAAACTGAAATTGTATCCTTGATGCTCCCTGCACCTTTTGAACAAACACAGAGGAATGAGGTACTGACTGAGAATCTAAGGAAATTTTGGAAGCCAGACTAGGAAGCAGGAGAGTGACCTAGCAAAACAACAAAGTTATGAGCAAAGTGGATTTTATTATTGCCATTTCATGTCTTTCCAACCTGCGGTATCAGGAGATGCAGCAGTTAGAGGTCATCCTTGGAAAAGGCAAAGTAAGACAACCAAATAAGAAAAGCAGTTTCTTCCTTGAGGAAGCTTTCACATCTCATTCACATCACAGAGACTGCTGGAAGTTACAGTTAGCCCTTACAGCACTTGTCTGATCACTGGCCTATGTGTAAAAATATTCAATATTTTGTGCCATTCTCATATTGCCAGTGAAAGCTTCTTCTCCTCCAAACTGAGATTTCTCTATTAAGCCTTGGGTGGATGTAAAAGGGATTGTAAAGACAGGAAGGATGGGAAAAGCCCTCAGGACACTTACTGCAGTTAATAATCATAAAAGGGATGAAACAAAAAAGGTATTTGCTCATCACATTATACAGAAATAATTAGGGCATATCAGACCTCACTAATAGATTTTTATTATTAGGGAAATCAGTAAAGAAGAGGAAAAACTCCACTTAGAAATTACAGCACGTAGTGTGAGATGCTGGATAAATACAGTGCACAGACAGACTGGAATAGTTTGGAAAACATGTTCGAGAAGGTTAAGGGGCCACTGAAAGAAAGTATAATTAAGTTTTGCAGCATAAAGTTTGCCATGCATCTATTGTGACTCAATGATATAAAACCAAAAAGTTAACAAATATTTTATGTATCCATTCACATGAACATTAAGAAGACAGATTATTGGCTCCTCTTTAGAAGAATGAAAAACAGCCAGAAAATAACAGGATAAGGCATTAAGAGAAAGTTTTAGTAGCATGATTCCACACGGTAGCAAAGCTGGACTGTGCAAGCGACTTTGCTGCATGCAGATGTGACCTGATTTACATTCTGGGATATTTTAGCATCTGTGAACCATAATTAGCTACCAACAAGGGGTTAGTGCAGGCTGATATACCACACTGGTGCTTCAAAGACACATTCTGGGAAGTTCTGGTATATGTTTTCAGTATACCACATTTTTTCCCCCAAATATATTCTTCTGGATATCATTATTAATATACAGACCATCTTTTTTAATTCTCTTTCCATTTTTTCCCCAAGGACACATGGGGACCGATTTCTGATTCACTGATTTATAATCTTCCATGTGTATATCTAAACAAAAATCACATGAGGTTAACGTAAGAATGTAAAGTTGTAACTGAGGGTTATTTAAGTTGCAGGAGTCTGGGTTGTTTTTCTGGTTTGTTTTTTTTTTAAATGATCCATAAATGAGAGTTGTCAATATAAGCAAATGAATGTTACTTTTTCATTTAATCATGATTTTAAATGTGGTAATGAATGGAAGGAAAGAGAGGAGCTGAACATCTTTAATCTGTAGTCATCCAGCAGTCAACAATAGTCACCTACTTAGAATCACTTTGAAGCAGCAGAAAAGCATTTTGGTCATTTGAGTCCTGTTGTGACATGCAATGAGTTTTTCCTGATGTTTTGTTCTTGACTATGGCACCTCTTCCTGCTCCTAAGTGCATATCTTT
>VXBZ01002167.1:54565-82065 GCA_013399135.1 Heliornis fulica | reverse complement strand
TTCTGAGATCTAATTATAAAGAAATCAAAGTGCAAGTATATAAATAAGGCATTTTGAAGTTATTATTTACATTTTATGTTCTGCAAAAGGTTCCTTATACATTTTGGTGATCCAACTCCAGTTCCACAGGCATTTTATGCCGCATGCTAAAATTGTGAACAGTCTGATTTACCATGGGGAAATGAAGGTTCTATTTATTTAGTCTGGCATAGAAATCACTAAATTTTCAAATTCTAAATTCTAAATTCAATTCTGGCATGATTTGATCAGTCCCTATCATTTCTGGTATAAGTTACTCAAATAGCACATCCACATTTCATTTATATTTTCTAAATAAGGCTTCAAATAATTCTGTTGTTATTTATATTGTCAAAATGACTGAATCACAGATTGAAAATCTATTGCGCTGGGACTGTGCAAAAACTGAACAAATTGGCAATCTCTGCCCCTCAGAGGTTACCAGGCAAGGACAAGACAAGTGAAATACATGAATACATGCAGAACAGACAGAAGGGAAATTACAACGAGACAATGAAGTAACATTGTCAGCATGACAGTCAGTGATCTTTGTATACCATCCCAACCATTGTCTATATCTAAATATGTCTCTGAAGGAGAAGAATGAAGTCATTACTGATGTATTAAATCAACCCACTGGAACTAGTAATGAAAGGCTACTGTGAAAAATTAGAAAAATGGGAAACTTCTACTACATAATGTGAAGAGAGCTCCAAAAAGTTGATGGATAGTTAAGTGCATAAAACAAGGTAAGATTAACTACAGTTTCTTTTCAGTGGTGTAAAGAACAGGAAATACATTGTTAAGGTACAAATAAAATGGAAGAAGATGATTTCATTACTAGCCTTTGCTAAATTTTTCTATAAGAGATGAGAAACTTCACCTGCTAAAGCCCTCCCTTGCATTTAAATCCAACAACATATTCGGTATCCGTTATCTGTCATTTAAATTTTTATAATGTCTCTAATTACAACAGTTTTGCATTTTTACCCGTGTCATTCAAATAAATCAGACAAGTAGTTTACCAGGTATTACATCAGTTTGTTCCAATATCTGAATGCTACACTGTATCAATTCACTGGATTAACCTAATCCAAACTGGTTAATTTAACTTTAAAAATGTTCAGGAGGAAATTTCTGATCTATTTTATTTTGATAAGAAAACTCATCATACTGGGGGGGGCCTCCTCAGGAGGAACTCCACTGTGCTCTTGTGAGATCCCATCTGGAGTACAGTGCCCAGCTCTGGGGTCCCCAGTGCAAGAAAGACATGGAGTTGTTGGAGTGAGTCCAGAGAAGGGCCATGAAGATGACCATGGGGCTGGAGCACCTATTCTATGAAGACAGGCTGAGAGAGATGGGCTTGTTCAGCATGGACAAGAGAAGGCTCCAGGTAAACCTTACTGCAACCTTCCAGTACCTGAAGGGGACTTCAAGAAATCTGGAGAGGGACTTTTTGTCAGGACAAGGGGTCATGGGTTTAAGCTGAAAAAGGAGAGATTCAGATTAGACATTATGAAAAAAAAAAAAAATTCACTGTGGTGGTGCTGACACACGGGCACAGGTTTCCCAGAGAAGCTGTGGCTGACCCTCCCTGGCAGTGTTCAAGGCCAGGTTGGATGGGGCTCTGGGCAACCTGGGCTAGTGAAGGTGTCCCTGTCTATGGCGGGGGGGTTGGAACTAGATGGTCTTTGAGATTCCTTCCAACCCAAACCAGTTTGTTATTCCACATTTCTTTGAGAAAGCTCATAAATATGAATGTATATCCAGAGAATAAGGGAGACTGTTACTAAGAGTCAAAGACTAGTACTCTTCCCCTTGGATAAGGAGGAGGGCTCACATGTGGTCTCCCCCTTTCTTGTCCAGTACAGCAAGAACTCTCCCAGTTTACTGCCCTTAACACTGAGTTGCCATTCCTGTTTGAATGTCCCTTAATCGATGAACAAAAACACACTTTAGGAGGTTATCCTAGTCTTTTCCATTTAAAAGCCACTTTTTTTTTGTTCTTTAAAAATGAGGGGGGAGGTTCTGGGTTGGTTTTTGTTTTCTTATTCATGAAACCATGAATGTCTGCATGCTGTTCTCCACCTCACTAGCTGTGTGCTAACATACCAGTCTGCAGAACCTGACATCAATGGACGGTCTTCAGTCTCTTGCATTTCTGCATTTATACAGATGGCTAGTAGGGCAATTGCCCTTCAGCCTCTTAGCAGTTGTCAAAATTAACAAAGGATGAAGTTATTAATTAATTACAGTAATGTGTAGATGACTAAATTAGGGCCCCATTAGATTTGACACCACACATGTATGGCATAAAAAGATCAGCAGGGAAGAGCAAACAAGGACAAAGTGTTCCTGGTTACTGAGACTGCACGAGTTTCTAAACGTCGGTGGATTAGATATCTTGAGCTTACTGTGTGGACAGGAACTTTAGGGACACCAACAGACTAAGAGGATTTCTGGATTTTTGTGGGGAGCTCCTCACAGGAGTGAATGGCCACATGGGCCACATGAGAGAAACAGTCCAATGGGCCACATGATAGAAAAGATGAAGGTGGCTGACCAGAAACTGGAGTAATCAGAAGTGAAGGCTGAAATCACTGACAGTGTGCAAATTAAAGCTGTGCTTTTGATAAGACCACCCAGGAGAAAGGGAGAAGGGAAGATCTGGAAGTACTGGGAAGCTCTAAGACGTTCGAAATCCTGCTTTCAACCCCAGTTCTTTGGGTCTGATTATGGACAAGGAGTGAGTATATGACAGCGAAAAGACTAAGTTGCACAAGAAGTTACAGTATCTGAAGCAGAAGAAGCAGAGATGGAGGTGAAGGGTTATTGAAGATTTTACAATCTTTTGGAAGACAGGAAAACACTGGAGACAACAACAACATATGGTGTGAGGTCTGAGATTAGTTATTAGAAGGAAATGGAAGGAGTAGTGGAGTCATGAGAGAAAAGAAGTCAGATTTAGGACAGTAATGCTGATTTTCAAAGATCTTTGCCAGTTTCAGCACATGTTCCGGTCCTCCTACTTCGTCAATTTATTCTTATGATGTCTGAAATCACACTGATGCTTTGGTCACTAGTGAAGATTTGAAGTGTCATTTTCCTTATTCAGAATCTATAAATAATAGCATCCCATGAATTTATGCTTAAAGTGTGTACTATTTTACTGTTCAGGATTACAGCAGTTGGTGTTCACTACTTTGTAAACGCCAGTATAATGGAGAAATACATTGCAGTGGACGTCCCACAGCAGAAAACTATAGAGCATTCAGTAATAAAAATCCCACAGCTTTTATTGGATCTTCTAAACCATGTCACACTTTTAATTTAACAAAGAAAAAAATATGACCTAGAGGTGACCTAATCATTGGGCAGAATGGATCTTGGGGAGACCAGGATTTAAGTTCCGTATAGCTGTCCATGTTCAGATGTAAACTAAGTGATTATTTCCATAAAATGTGGATTACAGCATAAAAGCATAAAGTTGTGTAGAGGCAGGCAGGAGCCAGCATTTCTTTGAGAGCAGTTCTGTTTATGTTATAGTTTCTCAGTTTGCATTTCATAAAAGGACCTTTCATCTTTTCACCCTCTGCTAGGTGAACTCTCTCGCCAGCCTAGGCAGCTTATCGCTGCTGTCAGGAAAGGTGTTAGCAAACAGTGTGCATACCCTACGTACATGCAGTTACAAACAAATGAGCAAATCTTATACTGTTCATTGCCAAGTGAGAACCATATCTACAATTTTAGTCTAAATATGATCAGGATAGTATTCACAACAAAAAAAATAAAATAAAATAAAAAAACCCAAACTGAAAAACAGACCCTTCTTTCCGAAACAGTGTCTTCTGTGCTCATTTTAAGATGTGTATGAAACTGCACAAACAGCAACTGTAGTTTTTTTGATAATTTTGTGCTAAAGTGAGACTTCTAAAATGTTTGGTCTAGATGCCTGTGTTTCAAATATACTGGTGGCTATAGTGATGCAGTTCTGCATAAATAGACACAAGCCAAAAATATTTTACGTGGAGCTTCAAAAATATTTGCGATTAGTACAAATATCTGCTGTGAAACTGGCATGATAAAAACATTAACTATTTCAGCCTGCATGGCAAAATCTGCGCAAAGAATCAAGTGTAGTGTGCATCTGCTAGGAAAGTGAACTGGTTAGTCTAGAAATGTGGGAAGAGACCAAGGTTTAAGGTTTAAATTGAATGCTTCACAAGGTATAGCCTGCTACTGGGAAGAGAAGTGTAAAACTAGATCAAAAAAGAGACCTCCAAAAGCAGGTTTAGGATGTGAGAGTTTGGCCACCACAATGAATGTACAGGGAAAAGAACTACTGGGGAAAATGGTCAAAGAAATACTGTTATCTAAGAAACTTCACCTGTGGAAGAACGAAAAACACCACATACAGAGATATGCAAAATGAATAGGACAGCACCAAGAATGGAAAGAGCAGAGCGATCAAAACTGTCACTGATCATATCAGGGAAGATGAGTGTCACCAGTGCTACAAAGAAGAAATAAGAAGATGGATACATGAGAGAAGGTGGACCTAAATGGTTATAAAAATACTGAGGGGATTATGAAAGAAACACTGAGGGGAAAGGGTGAATTTTTAAGACTGAAAATTCATGGTTAGAGTGCCAGTATAACTGTGTGAGATGGGTATCAACAACAGCCCATCTCACCATGCCAAACCCTCAGCAAAAGTACAGTATGCACCAACCTCTCTAATGGTTGCATTCAGCTTCCATCGCAGGTGAATGGAAAGAGCAGCCTCCATGCTGCTTTCTGTTCACATGTGTAAACAGTACCTCTGATAACCTGTACCCCGTTAAAAGCACCAGCACCAAAACGTGCTGATAACCATCACAAGGAGGGGAAGCAGAAACAGAACTGCTGATGGAAGAGAGCAGACCCTATGGGCATGTAACCCAGACTGCTGCTGGGCTAGAAATGGGTTTTGCATTTCTCAGTTTTGTGAATAAAACACAGGTTATGTGAGTGAGTATACACTGACACTTCACATACTGACTGAAAATGAAGTAGACTATATTTTTTTTTTTTCAGAAAACATTAGTTATAAAGCTTACACGGTAAGGCTCCTGGCTATGCCTGCACACTACTGTTATTTTGATATTTGTATTTGCAATTAAGTATAAAAATCAGAGGTCAATGACTTGTAACATTCACTAAGCACTTCTGTCTGTCTGAAGAATCACAGTGAACAGTGGTTCAGTTATTTATGTTTTAACACTATCTAATGCCCCAAAATTGCTTGTCTACTCCACTAATACACAACCCATTAGCAAAGATTTCCCAGATAGTCTAAGAAAACAAATTCCAGCCTACAGAGCATTTGCTGAATTGGTTTCTCAGATAATTTATTAGACATTTGTGTTTTGTGACTGGTCATTTAAATCATATCACATTGCCTTCACTCCCTGGTTGAAAGATAGAGGGGCTAAAACTTCTTAGTTTAAATAAGAATCAACAAAAGAGAAAGTACTGCTCTTCAGGCATAAATAATTCTGCTGAAACAGAAATAGTTACCTACTCTGAAATAAAAACAAGCCTTGCAATAATAATTGATTTCACTAATTGGAAATGGAAGAATAATCCAATAATGTTCAGGATTCAAACAAACATATTTGTTGTGAGGTCCTCTAAGAAGACTTTTAGCTACAGAAACCAACATTAATGCATATACACTATTATTTAATCTAGTTTTGTATACTTTTTAGTATTGATTTTAAAAAGAGTACCTACATCACATAATTTACTGGCTGAACGCCCGTCTAAAACCTGCCAGTCATCATTTAACCAGCTAAAATGGGCAGCTACGTTAGAGAAGTGATTTTTCACTCAGAACCTAATGGCATCTGAACAAATATGAGTAATATCTGAAATACCATTTCAGCAGTTAGCAGGGCTTGAAAATTTCTCTGAAATTTATTTGCTCCTTGCTGGCTTGCAATGTTGTATCCTGTAGACCCTGAGCACAAGCAGCATGCGGTTGCCTTGCCTTGAAGTGACTGTTTAAGGAAGATGGTAACCCCTTCTTTGGTGGTTGGCAGAGAGAGCTACTCCCTGAAAAGAGGATTTTCCCGGTAAACTTGTGCCATTGGGCTTGTGAACGCATAGTTGAGATATGGATGAGATAGGGATAAAACCACACAAGCTCTCAGTATATCCCTTCCCTTCAGTAGTACATGCAAGGACGATGCTCTAATGAAGCAATTTCCTCCCTGCAGCTGCAAGCCATGTGCCTTGCTACCTTGACTAACCTTATGTTATGCCATTTGAAAAATCTCCTGAAATTCCTGTATCCCCAGTAACAAGAAAACCTTGAAAAAGATACAGAAGTGACCAGAATTCTCCCTGAAGAACAAGGTGTTTCAGAACCAAGAAATAGTCTGAATTCTTCAAAGTCAGGAAAAAACAGGAACATGGATCAGGGTTAACACTATGCATGTAACGAAGTATTGACTATAGATGTGTGTTTTGATTTTTTTAAATGTATACCACCATTTTTTAACATATTCATCTTACACTAGCAATCAACCATCCTGGCATTTTTTTCATTTTATATGAAGTACATCTAACACAGTTATGTACATTTCACCTGATGACATACTGGAACTCAACACAGAGATAATAAAAAACATTAGGTCTGTTAAAAGTAAAAACAAACTCTACACTTTTTCTTCAGCTTCAGACATAAATTAATGAAGTCATAAGGGTGTTAGAGGCGTCAGCAAATGCGAATGCTACCGTAAGGACTGCTTATACTGCAAACTTCAAATAGAAAGGTGTGGAAATAGGAACCATTCAGTCACTGGCTAACTGGGACTGTAGGTGTGAGATTTAGAAATGCTATTAATAGATAGCTGTTAGAGAACTGGGAATTTTTTTTCAAGACTTTCATTTTCAGGTAAAAAAAAAATTCTAAAAATCCCTCCAAGCTTCAACGCTGTGCAGGTCTAGAATAAGGTGTATGCAAACCGTGGATAATCAACGATATTTTGTTAGTTTAGAAAAAAGGTTCAGCAACTATCAGATATATCGTACATTTCCTTAAAACTGCAGAGATAATGACTGCAACTCTTTCAGAATATTAAGGGAATATACTACCACTTTAAAATAAAAATTAACACATATGCTTATATAATGAGCCGGGAAAAGAGGATGCCATTTCTAATTCTGTTGACACGGGAAGACTCTTCATTGCTATCTCCCTGTTAAACTAACACCATTTTAAACTACCATTATAAAACAAAGTCAGTGATCAATTTTAAATTAAATTTTTGAACATGGGAAACATCCCCATCTACCTGCTGACTAAATGAACACATTTCCTAGAGGCCAATGAAGTTGACTTCCATTGCATCAGTTTAAAAAAAGAACATATCCAAGCAATTTTGAATGCAAATATTTCTTGAAGGCTTAGACAGAGGAAAGAAATAGTTCTCTCTTAAAATATTTTTGGGTTTGGTTTGGGTTTTTTTTCATATGCAAGATTCTCTGAAAGATGGAGTAGGTACATACATACATACATACATACATACATACTTTTTTCTATACAGTCTGTAAAATCTTTTATCTTCTAATAGCAGATTACACTTCTGAAGAAAAGCGAAAACTGCTTTTCCAGTTTTCAATGCAAGCTTAGGCAAGAGGAGGTTTTTTTTATTATCATCTGCATCACAGAAAATACTCCCTTTGGCAGGAAACAAGACTGAACCATCAGAACTTGGCCCACATTTGGGGGAAGCAAGTTGAAAGGATTCCTTGATAAAGCAGAACAGGAAAAGAAAACCAAAACCAAAATCGAAACCAACTCATAAATGCAAACGCAAACCTGCAAGGAAACCTGCAAGACATACAGCTTCTAATGCGTCTGATGACATGGCAACCATGGCACTTTCTATACTCTCTCAATAGCTACATGAAAGGAAGAGAAAGGGGCAAGGATTGAGTCTGACAGGAAGAAAACACAATCCAAACCATCCATATTATTGACAAAAAGTTGTCCTCTAATTAAACTAATAAATGCAGTCATGTCATTTTCTTCTGCCTGAAAGAAGCAGAGCAAGCTTATGGTGAAGTCAGGAACCTTCCTAATAAGAACAAGCTGAAAACAATAAAAAGTTCTAATAATAAAATGCCTTTTAGCATTGCAGTTTTCATGAAACCATATCCAGGTATAGGTACAGTAATCTTGACTAACAATAAGTTTTCAGAGATTTACATCATTACTTTCAATTACCCCAGCAAAATCATCTGTGGTGTAAACAACACTACTGTAAAGTGACACTACAGCCACTGAGTATTATTCCATTATACTGAGGCTACAGTTGAGGGTTTTCTTTCTGTTATTACTGAAACCTCTTCAAAGACACAACATTCTTGGCTCTTTAGGAAACAAACCGTCTTTTCCATTGTGCTGCTATAATACCTTGCAAAATGTAGACCAAAAACTTGACAAGGCGCAGTAATATAAATAGTTACAATAGCACAGTAACATAACTTCAAATATAATGAAGAAGAGAAGCGAAGAGAAGCGAAGCGAAGTTAAATAGAAAAGGTTCTTAGGATGGCCATAATATGGTATTTTCTGTCCAAAACACTGCAGTCATAACTCCCTTATGCTATGATGACAGCTAGTAATGTGCACTGTATTTCAGTTCAAATTTCATTGCTAACTTGTGCTTTCTGATCTTTATTCTTAAATCTCCTTTTAACAGCAGAATAGGTAACCTACTGCGAAGCTTATTTCAAATTCAAATAAGATACATCTGTGAAAGAACTGTAAGTGAAAAGTTTGAAGGTTTTCCTAAATGAAATTGTTCAGTATTAGAGGAAATGACGTTATACTGTACCAGGTCTTAATAGCATCTCATACTAATGATTCCATTCTTTATATTGTCCAAAAAGTGGACAATATTTCATTTGATTAAATTAGGCAAGGAAATTTGCTTTCACATGCACTTTTACTTTTGTATTTGACTACATTTAATTAGAAGAATGTTAAAAAAATTAGTACCGCTTTTTCATAAAATAATAGCCACCTATTTCAAATCGGTACTTTATAAACTAACTTCTCAAATGCTTCTAGTTAGAGCTGTTAAAATGCTACTGAAAAAATATAATTTTCACAATAAAACATAAAAAGTTTTTCAGTATTTTTTTGCATAGTAATGGGATATTCTGTTAACCAAAATATATTCTAGGAGGCACAAAACATAATTTTCTGTGATGGTTACTGGTTAATGATGACAGTCTTAATACTTTGTCAAGTGCAATTTGAAACTTGATTTCTTAAGCAAAAATGATACTCAAAGACGAAGCCACTCTGAGTTGTTTTTACATTGAGTCAGTTTTATTTTCAAAAGGTACAAATGGAACTATGTTTTATTTTTACGACTCTGAAAGAAATATATTTTTAGGTCCGCTTGTTCTTGCAATGATTGCTGCCCCATCATACAGCAATTGTTTTAAAGATGTATCAAGAAAAGTATGGGCAATTTCTGGCCAGCTATTTAAACTGCAGGCTTTACATCCAAGGCATTACTGCTGATCGATTCACCTTTTGATTAGAATTCAAAAAACACGTGGGAGCAATATTTTAAAACCCGCACTTTTGAAATCCCACTTTTGAACTAATGAGGCGGATTAAGGAACCACTTGTATATGCCTAATACTTCCCATTTCTTGACCTTCTTCAATAGGGTTTCAAGAGTGCATGACTTAAAAAAAAGTTCTGTATTTTTTCTTAATCAGATAGGAACTCGATGAACAGTTGTGCCCCGGGCTGCTCTAATTTGGATAGCTGATCTTAAATGATGCTGTTTTCTTTACATATGAAGTAAAAATCCCTCCCAAAACAAAGGATGCTGATGATTCAAGAGGAGATTAACATCTACCATCTTGCTTTATGGTGCTCTAAACATCCCAACCTACATTTGCCCTGATTTTTTACTTCAGTAGGCATTTTGGGTTCAAAGATGATGCAAGAGAAGGCTCTGAATTTCTACTTCTGTCATGCCACTGATACAAACTTTTGCATTGGGCTATTAGCAATCATCACTATTATTGCCTGACCCTGCAAAGTGCTGAGATGCCTTTGGAGCGTAACGGGGAAGAAGAATATTTAGGGATTGTGATTAATGGCATCACAATAAAATATTTAAACACGAACGACTAATTACATCAAACCAGGCTCTCAGGCACCTCTTAAAAATAGTTCAGCTTCAGTTACCAAAAACATTAGACATCTTGACAAAATTTTTAACAATACTTTCTATGGAAAAAATCAATTTTCTGCTGTGATTCAAGGGTGATATTGCACCTGAAAGTGTTTCCCCATAACAGGCCAAAACAAAGAGGAACCTGCAGGTCAAATGCAGTCTTACTGGCATAGATATAGAAAATACTACTCAAAAAATGCAAACTTGCTTGAATATTTCTGTACCTCTTTGCATGAAAGAAACAAAGAGCTGACTGATACTTTTGTTTTTAGGTGTTAGCTTATGTTTGAGGTTAGATTAAGAAATGTTTGTGTCTGATCCTAAGTTTAGCAGAAGAGTTTTCCAACAAGGGAGCTACACAAGACAGAACTACTTAAAACGGTTACAAGCAAAGAAGCCCAAGACAAGATTTTAGGATTCGCTTTGCCCTGTAGCTAGAAGGGACAAGAACGGATTGATCCCACAAAGGTCCTGAACCCAAAGAACCACCTAACTACTGGGCCACAGCTGATCAGCAGGGAAGTGTCTGGTGAAATGTAGTACAGGTTGAGATGACCTGGTGTATATGTCATCCTTCTCCCTTGATGGACAGATGATGGTTACTGATGAGGTTTTGTGGATCCAATCTAAAATCCTAGCTGAGGTATCACACTTTATCATAGTGCTCATTATTACCACATAGCAAACAATTCAAATGGATGCCATTCATTTGCAAATCTATTACCGAAGTCTCACCAAAATCAGATTTGAATGAGAGAAGATCCTAAAGCTATCAAAGCCAAGGAATTAAAAAATACATTCTTGTCTCAGTCTTGTCATTGAGTCAGTGTACGACTTCCAGTGGTTTTAGTGAGGGCTCAATCACAGGCAGCCTTTAACCCAAGGCATTTTCCCAAATCAAGACAAACAAATCTGTTACCACAGTTCTGAAAACTTCTAGTTGTTTACTGTATTCACTAAGTCTGTTGGAGGCACCCTGTTTTGCCCAAATATTTCCCTGATTCAAGCGTGATTTAACAAGCTGTGAATAAGCTGTTAGCACAATTACTCTGGAATGTGGGTTCCAGGGGGAAAAGCATGACAATCCCCATGATGATCGCTGGTGGTTACAGTAAGAAATACACAGTTGGCAGTCTGCCACAGATTGGTAACTGTTTATGTGAATATCTTTGATTTACAGAAAACAAGAGAGCTATCTGAGTCTAGTTTAAGGTCAGTTGCCACTGAGGCTAATCTGCTTGTAGTGAGAACACAGTGAGAATCAGGCTTCAATGAAGCCCAGGGTTAAAATCAAACTGATGGTGACGAAGTGAGGATTTTGCATTCAACCTGTTATGGTTGTTCAGGACTTTATCGATTGGAGGTTTTTTGGTGTGGGTTTGTTGTGTTTGGTGTTTTTTTTTGTTTTTTTTTTTGTTTTGTTTTGTTTTGGTTTTTTTTGTTTGTTTGTTATGAGATAAGTTACTCAGATAAGTTAGTTACTTATAAGAGCTTCATAAGGAATGTTCTAATACTTTGTTTACATCTTCACTCTCTCCCTATGCATCTACCTGCCCTTTTTGCAAGTTTTATTAGCCATAAGAATCTAAACTCTGTGCATTGATGCATCTGGAGTTGGATAAATTTATGTGGAGTTTGAGATATTTCTGACACTTCTTTTTAAAAGGAGATGACTGAACTCCACAACTAAGTAAAACACTTCCAATCCTTTAGTTCTATATTCTTACAGCAAAGTATAGAGAACTGTATATGCTTTAAACAGCATTTATTAAATTTGTCAAGCTATTAGTTCATATAATATTGAGAACTTATATTTTAGTATCTTCTCGAAATATAAAACAGCTAAAACATTACTGTGAAGATATTATGCAAAATTAAATATTTAGCGTCACATAATATCTTCAGAACATTTCAATATTTAATAACTATTCAGTTGGAAGATTCTCCTTCTATCAGTAATGACAATGTAATAACCAGATCAAAGATCCCCACACATAAACTGAGACGACATAATCATACAGACCCACAACATATAATTCACATCATAACTTAGTCTATTCTGAAGTCCATATTAAAATAAGTTAAGATTTATCAGAATCCTCCTCCACCACCCAAGGTTTTCTGTTGTTAGTTAAGCCTACAGCATTTAGCATAACATTTCATACTAAAAATGGTATGGCAGCCTCAATCCCTTTTTTCTGAGAATTTGATTGGAACCCAAGCAAATCAATTGTAAATTGAGATTAAATTATATTCTGTGTATCTCACAACCATAAATTTTTATGATTTCTTTTGTTACATTGTACAGCCATAACGTGGCAGAAGTAAAATAAGCCTTGATACAAAACTCCTTGCTTCTGTGTGTACCTCAGCTCCTAATAGCCTAATAAGAATTACACTGTAACGGGACAGCAGCTCTCAGTATTAATACACTGCATTTGCCTTATTTTAGCAGCTGAGTAGAACCTTCTTACAATCATCTGGATTGTGATCTTTAATTAGTAAGTGCCACTTTGTACATTTTCATCTCTGTATTGAAGACTTAGCAATATCACATTATTTCTCTGGCCAATGACAACTATTTAACAAAAATGAAGCAAAACCCAATTAAATTTGCAAAGAATTACTTGCACTTAGCCTAACAATTTTAAAACTAGCACACAGAGACATTTACCACTCAAACAGGTGGTAGAAACCATAAATTTGAAGATATTCTTTGTGGCTATCTTACAAAGAAAGACAAATTTAAAATAGCAATTTTAAGAAAATAAAATTATTAAATTGTTCAACTTTATAAACAAAAAGTCCTATTTTGTTAAATACATAATAAAGCACTTAATATTTATTTTAAATAGAAAAATAAAACAAATTATGTAATTCAGAATGGTAGTCAAGTGCTACAATGCTACTCTTGTAATCTAAAATTGATTTTATTGAACCAATATACTTAGAGTACTAATGGAATGTGCTTGAAATTTGTCTTAGTCACAGGACATCTGAAACAAATTCTTAATAGGAGCACTTTTTACCTAGGATTTTTCTTCTGCATATTTGGATTTACTTTGAGAAGTTTGCAATGTTGTCAGCATCACCAGCATTTGCTGTTACTACCTTCTTACAAACTGCCCAGACTTAGAGAACACTTAGTATATGTGAAGCTTAATATTTCTAGTCACTGCTTAAGAACTGCTACGCAGAACCAGGTTGAATCAAGCCAGTCCTGTACTACTGTACACCTACCAAAAACATAGAAATCGTAACACAGACTTTTGAAAATTTCTTTTCCAAATGTATTTGGAAGGAAAATTATTAAGCTGTTCTTAACTGATCCACTGTATTTCTCTGGAAGACAATGGCTGAGAAACAGGATTTAATTTTGAGATTTTTAACAACTCTGATTTTCAAATACATTCAAAGACATGCATTCAGAAATTTACAGTGACATTTGGGTCACATTCAGCAGAAATATCATTCACCACAACAAATAAAGTTTGAGATAAATATATGTGCATTTTTTGGTAGAAATATATATTTGATGAACTTTCTTGGCACAGCTTTTTCTCTGACAAGCGTATTTAATTCAGATTTACTGTGATACACGAATGGCATATGAACACACCTACCATTGATGTTTTCAACATTTAAGCCACGGGTGTGTTAATCAAATCCACACCTGGACTGGGACAAAGAAAATCCATAATGGTCCATGTATCTCAGGATGACACGTCGACTAACCGTGAGGCAGACTGACCTACAAACTCAGTTGACTTCTGAATTCTAATCCCAGCTCCACCCTAAACTGCTTTTATGAATCAAGTCTTACATGAAAGTGTTATATAATGTAATTGAATGAACTGTCATGCATGATGGCTTAGCTGCTTTATAAATAAATAAAAGCAAAACAACAAACTTGTTTCCAGTCCTGCCTACTAGTGAGCCACAAGATGTAATGGTATTAAAAATGTAATTGGCCATGGGAGTTGCTGAATTACCATTACCCAAAAAAAAGTTCTTTTCTGTAGGAAATATGGACAGTTATATAAAGAGGCAACTGATTGCCAGATATGGATCATGTTTTGATGCCAAATAAACCCCATGCCAAACCAGTGCTACTCATAAGCCAGGATTCAGTTTTCCTTGGTGAACTTTTGACAGAATGAAGTCAGTCTTTTTGCTAAGCACACAGGCTAGTTTCCCATGCTGCAGTTATGCCTAGGTGAGGAGAATTGCTTTGCCTGTCTTGTATGCATGGAACAGCTCACCAATGAATCACTGTCGCCTTGATTTAACTAAAAACCAGTATCATCAAGATATTTCATCCTTCCACAAATACATCTAGGACACTGTTTTCAAACTTAGGTGCCTAAACCCAAGACACCCAAATAAGAGACTGATAAAAAGTGCTGAGCAAATAAAAAGCCCTCTAAAATCAATGGTCTGTATTCATCCCTGAATACAACTGACTCACAGCACCCAAGCAGCAAAAATGAAGCATAAATCTTTCCTACCAAAATAGCCCCACCACAACCAAGCCCCCGGTAACACAGAACTGGATGCCAGGAAAAGACGGCTGAGCAAATGACAATTTATCTGCTCAACAATCGAGAAGGGTGGGACCATGCAGATGAACACAGTGCTATAAAAATATTACAGTGTTTGTTGTAGACTTTTTGATTCTTTCTCTCCTACAGCACTGTTTCTTTGACTCACAATGCAATACTATTTGTTTAGCAATGCCTCAGGGAATATATGTTTAGGCTGTAGCAATGAGACTGTACTGATTATATTTTAGGGGATATTACACAACTATTAAAACATCCTTCAATTCTGTTAATGAGCAGAAATGTTCGTTTTACTTTGAAAGGAAATCTGTACCACAAAATGTTCCAGCATTCATACTGAGTGAGCATGGCACTAAGGAAGACTGTAAAATATGTCAAACTTCCTTGTTTTTCTTTTAGACATAATATTCAAGAAAAGTATGAAGTCATCCTTCTAAGGATTTTAAGATAACTTTAATCTAAAAATAAATTGGGTGCTTTTCTCAGGCAGAGTATTTTTTTCTAAAATTGGGCAACATGCTCCGTTTCAACTTTGTCACCGGCTGTTTGACATTTGTGAATGAAAAACATCAGTAAAACAATAATCGGTGCTCCCAAACCAAGTAGGCTGCTTATGAAAAATTGGGAATATTTATACATGAAAAAATGAAAAAAATTAGCTTACAGAAAGAGAAAATTAGAACACTCATTACTTACACTGAAAAAAGGAAAAAAAAAAAAATTTCTTCTTGTTTCATGGTCTTTAATGTACTTTAGTTACACCAGGCTGGACCTAACTACCTGCTCCTTCTCTTCTCACAGAAGGCACTTAAGGGAAGTTAATTCATCTGTTTCACAACCCTTCGGAAAATTACCACGAAAAATATAAACAAGAATACTTAGTGTCAGGATTTTGAAATCTTGATTCAATGCACATAGTCAACTTCTACAGTATATATAAAAATGATTTTCTGAAAGAACAGGTTTGGAAACAGTAACACTGTCCTTCTTTTTGCAAAACGGGGGAACACATCACAAAACCTCCAAACTGATGAACAAACACTGAAGTTACTGAAAACTGCTGTAGCACAGTTGGCACGGGAACCAAAACCTACCCAGATCTCACTAACGTCCCACACAAGCTTTTAAGAAAGCTGCCTGCTCTTCTCTTACATTAATCTCCAAGGATGCTGTCCTCAGAAATGCTGAACACTTCATCTTCCAGGGGAGCTTAAGTTTTGAGAACTTTCAATACTTTCCATACTTTGGAAGAGAATTTTTACTTAATGCACTTCTTCGGGCTCTTATTTGTTTACTTTATCCCACATTAGTTCGGTTTCCTATTCCATCCCATCCGATACTGTCAAGAAGCTCTACATCCATGCAAAAATAAGTCTCAACCACTTCTTATTTATTTTACTTATATACCAAAACACTACCGTTATTTATGTTATTCCCTTCCTATGTATACTCGACTGTAAACCTTTGTTCAAGCATGGAAGACACGCAGCTGCTAAGTGAATCAAAGCTATGAACCTAAGTTTCCAGGCCAATCCTCATTATTTATAAAAAATAATGAAATACGTTTCCAGGATGTGGTGAAATACATGAACTTTGTCCTTCACTATAGAATGCCACTGCCATTAAAAGCTGTGCGCAGACTGTTACGCTGACAGACCAAAGATAGTCTGAAGGCTGGAGTACAAATTTAGTACAAGACATTTCCATCAATCTCGTGTCATAGCAGATGATGTCAGAGGGAAGCTTTCAGAGTGACCGAAGACAGAATACCATTTTATGTATTAGCTACATTTGCAGTATTTGCTCATTAGTTGTTCAGTACCGTACTGTCACATTCAGTCATTCACAGATTGGGAAAACGTTATCACTTCCAGGATAAACTCTAATCCTGTCTTCTCTAAGCTCTCTTTCCTCCTGTTTCTGCTTATCTCTTTTTGTCTCTGTGTACTCTTTTGTCCTTCCTGCTGCACTGCCTTTCCTCTAGCAAATCCCAAACTCAGTCCTTATGGATTTTTCTTTTCTATCTTGTTCTACATGGGCTCTGATACTCTGCTATTTAAAAATAGTTGAAGCTAAAAAAATACAACTGTAATTTATGTGCTTGGTCTCCCCTTCTCCTGTTGCAGCTACAAGAGTGGTGGTCACATATTTAATGTCTGCAACGATATTACACCTGAATTTCAGAATTGGCCTATTCTTCAAATTGTTCATCCTCACAGAACACAAAGCTAAACTCTAATTTTCATTCCCATCCCACCCTGACTGTAACAGCTAGCCCTCTAGTTTTACTCCTGAAGATCACCATAAATGCATCAAAATAACAATTTTCAGAAGATTGTTAGAGATCGACAGCTTAACTAGGAATAGAAGTTCCTAACATCTCTACTTCACTACTGTGATCTTGACATCTAGCGCTGTGTGCGTTCTGGGAATGCCATAAAACAAGGCAGCAGCGAGGAATGGCCTTTATACAGCTACCAGAAATACTACGGAATTCCTGAACTCATTCCCAGAAACTGCTGTCCTTTTCTATTTCTTATTAGCTTTTGTTGCTCAAACTATTGAAAACAACTATCAGTAAATTGTGGGCTGGAAGTATACACTGAACATTTTTTTTTAAATACTGTTTGTAAAGTTTCTAATGGATATAGATTCCTCTACTCTTCATAATTCTAACTTTCCTTCCATTCTTTTCTATGTTTGTTGCCTTCCTATTCCCTATAGATTCAGTAGTCTATCCTGCCTCTCCAGTCTTCTTTCAGTCTCATCCAATACTACTGTGCTTTTAAAGACTTCTGAACAGAAAAATGCATCTTTTGCCCAAGTCTTCAGCCCCTTAATGACTGTCTAATAAGACTGTCCTGGAGTCTTATTTCTTGTCTTCTCCATTGCCTTCTCTCAATTGCATAAAGACCAGCAGGACAATTATTTTTAAATCCTTGATTGCCTGTACATGTAAGCATGCTGCACAAGCATAGCCAGAAACAAAAGGAAACTAGGAACATTACTTTTAAAATAAAAATTTCATTTCCTACCAATTTGCAATATAAACCTTGCAGAACTTCCTGCCATCGAAATCCCCATGATGTAAGCAGTTTTACCCTTCATCCCAAGACAGAGTAACACATTAAACTTACTTCTGCTGGAGACAAGGAAAAATATAAAATAAAAAATCCCTACTCCTCACCTCACTTCACTTTTTAAAAGCAAACACTCCTTGAGCCTCCCAGTCCTTCCCATGGATGATGCTGGGGCAGGGATGAGCTGAGTGAGCACTTCTTCCTCCCCTCGGGGCACTTTAGGAACAATGGACCTGCTCCCATTTTTATAATCCAGCTTTTCTAAATCCCTAATTAGAGACTCTACTTTGATGTGGGTATCTCAAAGCTCGTTTATAATGTATCTTTGCAATTTTGTCACTAATCTGCCTTCTCCACACCTATCCAAAACAATTGAACAAGAATGGAAAATAAACCGTCTCTAGCAGGATCACCACACTGTTCAACTACTTCATGAGGCTGAACGGCTTTGGAGATTGGTGTGTCAAAAAACCCGACATTTTCAAAACCAAACTTTATACAAATGTTCAAAACCTCCACCACTACAGTTTTTGTTTGGTTGAGGGTTTTTCCCCCTAATGACTATGTAGCATATTATGTACCTTGATTGAAAATACCTGCCCAGGCAGGTATATGCCCAAACTTTGGTGTGTCCCAAGACTGAAGTACAGCTGCATGAATTTGTCTGTTCTGCTTGTACATGGCTTCCTTAAAATAACACCCTCCTTTACTTCAAACACACCAAAGCAAGTTTTCAAACCACTCCATTTTTGTTCTCCCTGCATGTGTATAAACACTTTATTCTGCATGCTGCATTTATTTCCTTATGACTTATAGTGCTCACAGACAGTGAAGAAAACACAGTGAGCTGAAAGAGCTTAGTGAAATATCTAGCTTCACATAGAGGGCATCAGCACCCTCTTTAAAGTGTTTAAAGAAAAGGGGTGGGGAGGAAGGGCAAAAAATTGTTTTCACTATAAGAATAATATTTATAAAATTCAATCCCAAAACACGTATGTTCTTGTAAGCCATATACCTTTTGTGTGCTTTATAGCATCCCAGAGAGTTCAGAACATGCAATTGTTAAGAGAAGACATACACAATACCTAAGTATTCTCACAGCTTCCTTTACCATGTAAAGCTGTTCCCAAATAGATCGTTTTACTGATGTGCATTACAGCAAGCATCTTTCACTGGAAACACTTCAAACAAGGAAAATTCCACAAGAGAGAAGGCTACTGCCTAATACATTGCAGTGATATGACCTCTTGACCGCAAGTTTTTTGTATGTGTATCACAAAAGGCTCTTGACACCTGTCATTTTCAGAGATTAATAAAAACATTTTTTTAAAAACCCAGTAAAATAGTGTTTGAGCTGAAACAGGTGAAATCAGATACAGTGTAGTGCAGTGCAGCTATTCATTTTAACTCCTTTCCCCTTCTCTATCTGTTTTAATTTTGGCTCATTATTACAAATTCCTACAAATGGCAGAGCTATTGTATTAGATTTCACATCCTTTTTGAGCAGCTTCAGCACAGAAACATTACCTTAATTTTGATTTGATGAGAAACTCCTCCATAAATTTGATTTTCACAGCTAGCTAAAACTGTCTTTTGATTGATTTCTATGACTTAGGGTGGGACAGCATATCTCCTAGTATCCACATAAGCATGTACAATCCCTGTAAAATCAAAATATATAATAAACATTCCCTTCCAAACCAAAAACTATTTAAATACCTAAAACAATAAAGGGTTTCTTTGTTTGGCTTTTTAGTATTGCAAACATTTCTTTTGGTTTCATGTGAAACTCTAGACCCATATGGAACAGGGAGAAGACGGTTTACAAAGTATCAGAGTCTTCTGGTGTGAATCAGCTTGTTAATAACATATGCTTTTCCATACTGTTGTTTCAGTCTGAATTTTACCACCATAGGTCTGTTACTGCTGTTTTGTGTCAATGAACCATTTCAACCAAGGACCTGACAACCCCACATGGGAAGGAAGGACAACCGACCCGCATGGCACTATTATATCTCAGTCCAAATTGCTACAGGTTGTTCAGATTATGAGATCATATTGTGTCATGGCTGTACAACGTGAAGTTTCAAACCAATCTGCAATGTTCATAGCTTCTACCACAGAGGCATTAACCTTTAAGCAGGCAAAGAACTAGGGCAATCAGAAAAAACGAAGATGGAGGGAATATTGTAAGGCTGCATTAATGAAAAAGCACTTCAGAAAACTTGATCCAGGCCACACATCTTCCCTTTCTCTCTCCAATCCCCTATATCCTTTCCCTCTTCCCAATCTGCTGCGCTCACCCACTCAGACCCACTCTATCTCTCGGCCCTGGCTGACCTGTCCCATCACTCAGCTCTTTCCCTTCAAGTCATTCTGTCCTTGCCCAAACTATCCCTCTGGCTCTCCTTTGCCACCTCTCACCAAACCAACACCCAGCAACTGTTTCTCCAACCCACCACTTGGGAACTGCTCCCCTCACCTTGTTTTAACTTCCCAGACCCCTCACAGATGCTGACACATGGAGGAGAAGTGAACTACCCTGTAGCTGAGTGAGCACAGTGAGATAGGCTGGTGGGACAGGTCAGGGCAACTTGCTACTCCCCATCTATCCTGCATTCCGTAGCTGGACAGTGTTGCCCCATGAGGATTTCTGCAGGAGTAAAGTCCTTGTGTCCTACAGTTTCAGGCTGACCAATCTTTTTTGTAAAAAATAAATTGTTTGATGTCTGGTGGCTCTGCAGCCAACTGAAGGAGCACAATGGACCATACTCCCAGCTGTGGGCAAGACCATGGAAATCTACTTCCCTCTGACGCCTCACGAGTGAGCCTGGGAGATCTGGTTCTGTGAGGCACCTGTGCCCCTCAGAAATATCTCCATAAGAGTTGACTTTAAAGTACCTGAAACCTCACTTTTAAATGTTTAATGAGCCAGATACCAGACAGACCTCAGAAACAAAGACTTGTCGCTTGTCACTCATAAACAACAGAGCAAATACCAAGGGAGCTTTTTCTGTAGCAAAATAAGCTGTCCCACATTTCTGAGGGTGAGATGAAGCAGTCCTCCAGACCAGTCTGTTACCTGTCCAACCCACCCTCTAGTTTATTAAATCCCTAAACAAATACTTAGTATGTTGCATGCACTGAAAAAATGTCTGAATTGGGGAAGAGACTTCTATTTTATCATAATATATCTGTATCAGGTAAAGATAATGTACTTTTAGGGACTTGTGGTATACCTATCAAAAGCAGTGGTGCAGGGAGGAAGGTCCAGTAGAGCTGTTCTGGTCCCCTGGCTATGCATTTTATATTTTTCTCACAAAAATCTTATTTGGCCATTTAACAGAATGGATTGATTTAAATCAAATTATTTAAAACACCATTTTCAATGACTATTTAAACCAGCATGCAGGAACCCTTGATGTACATAACAGATCTTTAATCTTGCTTTGTATTTGCCTAAGTTTAAGTTCTTTCTCACTGATTCATTGAACCATTAAGCTATGCTGCTGCTCAACAAAACATGAGCTCTACTGTTGTATTAGTTGTTTCTTTTTGCTATTATGAAATGCACATTTAAATGCCTTTTTTATTTTTTACATTTCATTAAGCTGGATATATTTCTTATTTAGAAAATAATATTACTTTTTAATCTTGCTACAACGCATTGAGATGGAAATTAGTTTCAAAACAGTATTTTAAAACTGTTCTATATTTATTAGATTATTAGATTATTAAAGTATCTGAAGTTTAGTAATTTATTATACAAGAACTATTTTACTCTGCTGAGTGAACTGGCCAATAGTTTCTGGAAACCAGAGGCATATTTTCAAAAGTAGCTAAGAATACACAGAGATACATAAAGAAACATCCTTCCACAGTTTCTAAAATGAGTCAGATACTTGCCTGCCAGAGAAATAATCTGGAAAAAGAAAACAAGTTAGATTGCCCTTTGAGTTACCACTGGATTTTTCAGCCCTGAATTAGCATGTCCATTGAGGGACAACAGAAACGAGTTCCTGTGCAGCAGAAACATATTTCTGCAGTATGAAACAGGTAAGTACTAGCATTCACTCTAATTAAAAACATTTTAATGACAGACACTTAAATGGATGACACAGCAACATTTTTTACAAAGAATGACTAGACTCAGAAATTTAACATGTCTTTCTTTGATTCTGACAGCAATTTAAAAAAGCAGAAGCCACTGTTTCACATAAATTTGAAGAGAATTCACTGATGCAATGGGTTTATCTATTTATATTCTGGTAACAGGTTGCAGCAGTTTCAGACTTAAAGAATTTTCATACTTTAAATGTTAACTTTCAGCTAGGATATTTTGAAAAAGAATTCCATTCCAATGTTAATAAATTGGAATTTTAAATGTATACTTCCCACTTCCCCCCACCCCTTTAATACTACTTTGGATCCAACTCATCTTGAAGACTGGATATCTAAAGCCTAAAATATGTTGAAAGTTACATCTTTGAAGAATGTTGTGGCATTGAGCAGTGATGATTTAACTCATTCTTATGGGCTGTGCCACAGAAAAACATACATGGCACATTGCTTTATAAACCTTACCAATGAGAGAACTTATTTACTGCCCTGTCTTGTAGCCCTTTAATAAACTATTTGCACAATTAAGGATGAAAGTATGAAGGCAGAAAATTGTAAAGTAAAAGAAGTAAAGTAATTGTGAAGTAAACTGTATTGGCTTGAAAATCTGGAGCAACAATGCTACATGTTAAATGTAGCACTTGTCTTAAGTATGAACGTGTACTTTTTATGACTGTAAAACAGGATCCTTAAATTATATATTTCAGAAATATACAGGCTTTTATTCTATGACTCCTGTTAAGTTATTACCTTTGTGTCAGTTAAGCTCTTTAAATATATGCTTGTTTTCAGGAATATGTTACACATCCTCTATTACACACAGCAGATAAACATGTGCTTATGTCCTCTTCAATTAAGTAGGCTTGCTCCCTAAAGCACTTTCAATGTAAATTTATTGTGTTAAATTTACGTTTTTCTTTTTTTTTACAGCTATCCATATCTCCCACTGTTTCTGCTGTACAGCAGTCATAACTGAGTTATAATATTTAGTGTTAGCTGACTTAAGCTAACCAACTCTAATCTTGAAGATTACTGGCCATAAGCAAACCGAATCTGTAGTGCCAAGGTATTTATCTGTATTGGGTTTGAGCGGCAAGGTTTTGATAACAGGGGCTACAGGGGAACCTGACAGAAGCTTTCCCTGTGTCTGACAGAGCCAGTGCCAGTTGGCTCCAAGATGGGCCCACCATGGGCCAAGGCTGAGCCCATCAGGCACCGTGGTAACACCTCCGGCTAAATTAATTAATTATTTTTCTTTACTGTCCCCAAAGTGAGTATGTTTTGCCCATGACGGTAACTGGTGAGTGATCTCTCCCTGTCCTCATCTCAACACACAAGGCTTTTGTTATATTTTCTCTCCCCTGTCCAGTTGAGGAGGGGAGTGACTGAGCAGCTTTGGGGAGCATCTGGTAACTGGACTCATTAAAAAAAGAAAAAACATGTTGCAATTTTTAAGATCTGAAAGCACTGTTTGTACTTTCTCATGCAAGTACTTCACATAATCTAGATCAGAGCCCAAAGAACACACAAATTCTGCATTCAGTACACTTTTCGGGACTTGATAAATTTTGGCTTTGTTTATTCTACATTCCTCGGAGATCTTCCACAACAGAAATCACACAGACTATGCTTTCTAAACTATGGTTTATGTTGCTAATGTAGATTTACTGGTATTTTAAAAGTAAAAAATTTTAGGCTTGGTATAATGACTGAACTTGAGCATGAATTTTGTTCTCTGCCTCATACCCTTATTCGCTCTCTTTTGTTTCACCAAGAGTAGTAGGGAAGGCAAGAATGTTAGCACAGCATTTCATTTCTTTTGTCAGGAGAACTCTTTAAGTGCATTATACCATGAAAAAAATATATATTTAACATATATATATAAAAAGGTGCCTTCTCCTTGTGCGAAGAGCCCAGCAGCTGCAAGGGGGCGTGGACAGGTGCTGGTGGTCTGGTAGTCAGCGGTGGCCAAAAGAGAAGGATGAACATCAACAGGCGTCGAGGCTATGAACTGGGAAGCTGGGGCTGTAGAAACGGTGTGTTCAAGAGGGAAGGACAGGTGGGGCTATCAAGAGGTGGGGATTTTTATTTGAGAGGGCATATCAAGTAATGTGGAATAGGGCCAAGAAATTAAACGGGGACAAAGCATCATCTGCAGGACAGACTGTCCTGGATGCATAGCAGGCCACAAAGGCTGCTCTGCTTACAAGTATAGATGCTCTTAAGCCAAGTCTCTTCTGTCTCGAGGACTCCAGAGTTTCTGAAACTCCAGTTTCCATCCACAATTCATCTTCCCTCTCTGGTATCTCCTTATTTGAGTCCCAAGTATAATTCATAGCTCCCCATCCTTTCCATTCTAATAAACCACTGGTGCCTTCTCTTTTACTTTTGAATACAGGAACCCTATTCTTTCACTATTGATCAATTACATAAAATAATTTTAAATCTCTAACTCTCATGATGCATTTACCCACTAAAACATATTTAGTGGATAAAACATATTTAAGAAACATTAATATTGAATGCTATTGAAACCCGTAAGGACATTTTATAGAGCCATCTTTCCTCTTCATTTTCATATTTACCAGGTATGCAGAGCACACCTTTCACAACCATGTTTGAATGATTTAATAGAATTTTAAGGATTTATACTAAGTAGAGGGGAATGAAATAATGCATCAACTTACCTATTTTGCTTGGGTTTATGTGCTAAGTCAACATTTTAGAATGTGTTCTGTAGGAAAGATTTCATTTAACATCTCTGGGTTTGTTATGTCTGAAACTTCAAGAGACATCTGTGAGTATGGTTGCTACTATGTTTCTACTTCATGGATAATCCTAAACTTTCAGACACATGTAAGACTGCTTGGCTAATGTTAAAAAAGCATTTCCAAAAGGACAAAAATGTCTTTGGCTCTTTTGGTTTTGGTTCTGTAGTTGTTGTAGCTCATTACTGCATCAATTTAGACAAATTTTATCATCTTCACTGATGTTCTCACAACACCACAAATTTACTTATTTGCCAAATGTTGCAAATCTCAAAAGCAAGTGCTTCATGAAGTCTTGCCTATCATTTATATACACTACTTGAATTTCCATTAAATCTGTAATTTAAAGCTTCTGTTCTCATTTTCTTAGGTTTTAAGATAAATAGTCCAGCCATGATTGAAAAAAACCAACAACATAAACTTCACACAATTAACATTAATGATGCATTTACTGCACATCAATTACTCCGAGAATACAGATTAAGAAGATGATATTCACCTTGTCAGCTGGAGCCACACTCACTTTCTGAAGCACTGTCATCTAGTGATTTCCCTGTAAAGTCCAGTCTACGAAGGAGCAAATCTTGCATAGGATTTAGTCCACATCACAGGCTGTGATGCCTGTACAGGTAGGAAAGGACTGTGAGAGATCATTGAGTACAGAGTAGAGGGAGAGAATTACCTCCCTCGACCTGCTGGCCAATAACTTCCTGACAATAACTTAACATTGCAACCTTATTCACTCTTTCTGAGCAGACACATACTCATTTTGACGACATGCCGCTGAGCTCCTTGGATCTGGGTAGCAATTCATCATTTCTTGCAGACCGTCATGTCTCAGGCACAGTACAGAACCCAACGGTAACATTTGGTCTTTACAAAAATCATTTGCTAAGTATCTACAGCTTACCAGGATACATTTTTGGACTTAAGGGGGTAAAAACTTCATGGTGATGGGGCTGCACACTAATTCTGTCTCTTCAGAGTATTATTTCCTAGTATTTAGTAAGTAATTACTCTTCTACGATCAAAACATGCAACTTAAAACATCTTCTGTATAAAAACTACAACAGCTAGAGAGAGGTGCATTTTGCTAAATAAAAGAGGTTAAAAGATTGGTACACACAGGCATGAAGACTGATAGAGAAAAATACACAGAAGAAGAAATTTGTGTGACCAAGAGAGACAGATGACAAAAGGTAAAGGCGAAAGAAGCCCTTGTGGAGGGTAGGCTAAAGAAACTGAGCCAACAACAGATACAAACCCATCAGAAAGAATGAGGGAAAGGAGACCCCTGTGGAAGAGGAGCCAAAGCCAGCAGGTGGAAGGATTCACTGGGAACAAGAAGAGATAATCAGTTTACAGATTTAAAATAAATCCTCAAATTATTAAAACAAACAGTAATTTAGAGGTCAGTATTAGAAGCATCAATGGCCTCTCACTGAAGTGGCCTACTTTAAAGCAATGCTTTATTACTACTACCCTTGAAAGACAGGCCATATCAGTTTTGCTAATTAATCTCTAAATCCAACCAACATCAAGCTTGAATTATTATATATCACAATATATAAACAATTCATACCATACAATATACCTACAAATGTTCTGTCCGGGCTTAAACAGCCCCATGGCTGCAAAGGCTCTACAAAAACTAGTGCAAAGTGACTACAAAGTAATTTTGAGGCTAATATGCACACTCAAACATGTAAAATCCACCCATCCTGAGAAGCTGCCCAATCTGATTCCTACAAACCACACGTAGCTTCAAAAGGATCTTCAGATTGTCTTCTGATGGCTTATAATATTTGCGCAGTTGTGTTGGAAAGGATGTACAGGGCATTTGTTTCTTTGACTGACTGGCATACTGAAGGATATTTTACATTTTTAATACAACCGACTGTTTCTTTGGAGATTAGTTTGATGTCCACCCTGCAGAATCAGTGACCTATTATACTTCCCAAAATTAGTTACATACTTGGCAGGGCCCTCTTTAGACATTTCCCTATATACATACATTTCCTGCTGCTGTCTGTTCTAACAACCCTAAGGAAAGAGAAAAAACAAACTGTACTGATTGCACTCACTATACAGATAGAAAGAAATATTCTGGAAATAAATATAGACAGAAATACCTCTTGTACCTAACAGCTGTCACTTGTGACTGCTACCACTCTGGCATAAAAAAAAATAAAAAGAATTATTTCTCCTATGCTACACTTAACCAATTAAATTCATAATAAAATCAATTTAATACTGATAAAAAATAAAATTATACATATGTGTAAATAGACACATATTCTGTTAGGGAACACTTTTGTTTCTTGTTATATCATCTCCTGTGTCTTCCTTCAGTTCACTGATTACTCTTACTGATGGACCTCCTCTATCTTGCTTTACCAGTGTGTAGGTTTTGTTACCTTTAAGCTCAGAAGACCACCAGTGGTCAAGCTATATGATGGTACTGCTTTCTCATTACCGGGAGCTTTCCCACCATGGAGCTCCACAAGAAGTTCAGCTATACTCCAGCTTTTCAGATATACTTTTTTTTGGTCACCTCCTTCAGTCTGACCTCCAAGATTACATTTAAATCAAATTATTTTCAATAACCTCGATCTTTTGGCACTTCTAATGTTCCTATCCAGTGTTTCTGTTTTGGCTGAGGTTATTTATATCTTTCTTTCACCTGACTGAAAAGAA
>VXBZ01002167.1:37065-49565 GCA_013399135.1 Heliornis fulica | reverse complement strand
ACATGTGGTCAATTTAAGTAATGATAAGTGAAATCAGATGCAATAAGAACTTAAATATTAAAGTTCAATATCCAGCTTTTCCTACAGGTGTGGCAGTTGTGGATTTTTTTTATGTCACTTTTTAATGCAAACTGCCTGTGCAGTAAGAGCAAATCCATTTGCTCTTCTGAAGGGTCAAGATGCAAGCTTCTTGTGCTATAGTAAATAGAACCATTGTCCAACATACAGAAATGTAAATGTATTGTTAACGCTCAGTTTAAGACTTCACATAATACACGACATCCTCCCCAATATTTTCCTGTTCCTTTATATGTAATCACTAGGATGAAACATGTAAGAAAGCAAACCTCCTACTTCTACATCATTAGGATAACCTGAACACTAGTATCCCACTTTTGCTTTTCTAAGTATTATTTATATTTACTGTAAACAAAATGTTAGAGGTAAGTGACACGCTAAAAATATAAAACTGCCTTGGAAAAATAATTTTAAACATACTCAACTGGAACAGCTTCTTACCAATAAATTCCTATAAAACATTTAAAAAGATTATCTTGGTAGGACTGACTTAATGAATACTCAAAATGCAAGCTCAAATCTACCCTGTAAAGCAATCATGGTTTTTTAGCAACTATTTTGACCTTAGTGACACAAACAATTAATTCTACAAACTTAATATCAAAATAAAATTCTACATCTAATGCAGAATAATCTGTCAATGTATTTAATCAAGGATATGCTTTTTCCATCTATTATACATTCTAGTATCAAACACTGATTTTAACAGAAAAAAAAAGTAAAAACCTCAGATGTGTACAAATGTACATACATGAGAGAGAATGTCTAGTCGTAAGCCAAAAAAGCAGAAGGAACAAGTCTGAGCAGGTTACACTTTGCATCATATTTTAATAATAAAAATCTACATTCACTTTAGCAATATTTATAAATTGATAAATATCGACAGTAAGATAAAAAGTTGCTTACGTTCTAGTCATACATCTTCAAAGCCAACCTGATGACTTGTGACAGCACCCAATCCATTTATCACTGAGTATATATTACAATATATTATAGAATACTGTCATTCTCTCCTGATACATGGTTGAGGAACAACTCCCTGATTTGAGTCAAACTTCTTATTTTTATATAAAGATCACAACATAGTTCATCAAACCAGTAACAGGACTGTCCCCAAACTCCATATAAATTGCTTCTAAGAACCTGACGAAGTCTGCTTTTTTAGCTTATTTCCTTTCTATAAAACCACCAGTTTGTGATGATAATTGCTAAACAACAGATAATAAATGATTTAATTTTTTTAACTTAGCCCAGTTGCTTTTTGTATATAGTCTAAAATTTCTCATGTTTAACTTTCCACAGTACATATCCATGCCACAGAGAAAATGTGTTTTGTGATTTAACTCAGTTGATACAGCTGTTCTTAGGCATCAGCATCACTTGATTCTGTTGCCCAGCTGAAGGAAATGTTTTAAAACCAGCAATCATTTACTTGCTTCCTTTAGAAAAAGCTTTAGAAAAAGCTATAATGAACTTGATTTGTTTATTTGAAGGCCCCAAATAAAATGACTTAGAGAAGCCAAAACCGGAGTGTTAAACTATGACATCAGTACATTATATCTTGCACAAATTTAAACAATAAAAAAACAATAAAAAAATAAAAAGGTACAATAAGGTTTGCTCTGTTTTTCTGCTTGTCAAAGTTAGTTAGGCAGGTCAGATATTACAAATAACATTTTAGAGTTACTACAGTGACAATAATAAAAACAGCCATCATTTTCCTCTTAAATACTATTTCAAAAGGCACCTGGTCAAAAAAGGGGAAAAAAAATAAAAGGAAAAAAGGAATAGGAAAAAGAGGAAGAAAAGCAAAAGTATCACAAAGCTATACCCATTATCTAAAGGACACCCTACTGCATGTTTACTAGTGTTTATGTTTCACATCAACATATTTTATAGAAGGATTTATATGCCTAACTCGAGTTGTATTTAAATCCTATGGTGCAGACCCTACCATAAAATGCCTCTTGAGTCCTATTAACTGTACCCATGGTTTTACTTTGCCTGTCTGCTTATTTAAGATCTAATCACAGTTTTGAAGAAAAGATTGTCACTTCTAAGCCTGTCCCCTCAAAACCTGTCTGTTATTAGTACTCAACTGGATATTTTCATCTTCAGTTGTTATTCTCTGTGGTCTTTGCAAATGCTATCTACTGGAATCTGTGACTGTTTGGACAAATTGGCTACAAACGCCTAGGACTGCTGCTTTGAGAAACGTAAGTGGCACGTTATTCTGTTGGTATTTTTGTGGTTTAAAGCGTTTCACTGAAATTTAGTTTTCTAAACATTTTTGCCAATTAAATACACTCTCTCTCAATAAAATGCTGCTGCAATCTGAACACCTGAATAAAGGAAATGGCATGCTGTTACACGAAAGGTATATTAAATTTATATATATTTGTGTGTATATGTGATTTGATATGAAAGGCTACATACACACACTGTACATATACAGATAGTAGGAGAGCCAGCAAGAGAGAGGTTTAAGCCTGCTAAGAACTTAATGAAGACACTGAAGCCTGTATTTCCTCAGACTGTAATGCTGTAAGTGCTCAAATGTTAAAACAGCATACACTTGCATGTGAAGCAAGGCACAGATTTAAGCCTTAACAACTTGTCATATTTCAATCTACAACCGTTTAATTCTTCCACGTCTTCTGTCACCATTTAAAAAATTTAACAATAAATGTAGCTAGTGTACACTGCCTAATTCAGCACTAAGAATGATTCAGTTTTAAGAGCTATTATGACCTGTTATTTCAGAGGCCCGTACACATGCAATTTACTTATCATGTTAAAACATGTTTCTATAAAACAGGGCGCTTTTTTTATAGTATTTTATCTTCCAGGAGACAGCTTTCCTTCCATTAATGCAATACCCGACGTTGCAATGAAAAAACCCACCCCACCCTCGATATTTACAAACGAAGGGTTTGAACTCCAAAGGGTGCTGAGTGGCCTCAGCCGATGAGAAAACCAGCCCCTGAAGACTTTCAGGAGTTCAGAGCAGGGACTGGCACTCTACACAATCAGACCCCAATTGTTTACCCAAACAAACAGTTTGGGGTTCACTGCATCAATACAGTCTGCATCCCTTGCTTGGGAAGCAACTAGAAAGAATGCTTGGGCAGGTTTTAAAAGGAAAAGAAATCTTACAGTGGCTAAAATTAATTGATTGCAGCTCATAATTAGACAGCATCAGCAGTCAGACAACAGTTTAATTTTACAGTTTTAAAGATAAAAGCAGTCCTCCGCGAAACTATGGAGAACTCAAAGTTTAAAAATAAAATAAAATTAATGTTGTAAAAGCGAGAATGGAAACATACCTAGAGAAAAGCTGCTTCTCCCTTATTTTCAAAACCACACATCCAAGTGACACTCGCTCACGCACACAGACAGGCTCACGCTTTTTTTTTTTTTTTTATTCCAGTGGGTCTGAGCTAACCGGATTCCCTCCTCTCCCCACCCTTTTTTTTTTTTTTGTAATGTATTTACACCTACGACAGCAAAAAGCATCTTTATTGTGGGAAGTCAGCCCGGTCCCCTCACCCCAGCTCCCACTTTGGCACAGATTCATGGCGAAGCGATGTGAAGTCTCAAGTAATGTGGCCCTCTGGTGGAAAGCTCCGCACCACGTCCGGCGCCACGGAACCGCTCGGTAAACTAACAGATCCTGGAAACACGCGCGGCAAGGCTCCCGCACAACTCCTGTACCGACACGCCGCGGGATTTTAATCACCAGGCGGGCAAGGCGGCGTGCGGCGCTAGCAGCAAGACGTCGCCGCCGAGGGCTGAGGGGATGCCGGCGTTTCGGTAAAACAACGACGAATAACGCCCCCCGCTCCCCACTCGCACGACACTTGGCATTCGGCACGCACGCAGGGTCTGCAGAAGGGTGCCCGTCCCAAAACAGCCCTTTTATTTGGTTAAAAACAAACGGGAAGGAAAACAAACTTACCTGCTGTTGTTGCAGATGCAGCAGTTCTACTGTGCTTACTTCAGTGCTCGTGTCACCACTTGATCTTCCATCTCTGCTGCCAGCATCTAATTGGCTGCTTAGAGTGCTCATTCCATTTTGATTCATTGAACTGTTGCTTATTGTCTCTGTCGCAGATTCCTGCATCATGACTTAATACCTAAAAGTGATTAAGAAGTATCAATTAACACACGCGCTACACCTTCACACTTCCATTATCAAGATGTCCCTCTCTGCCAATTAAACAGACAGCATCTTCAGAAGAAGAAAAAAGCCTCGCGGAGCCGTTTACCAAGAAATGCGATGCAAACTCTGCTTTCATACAGATACTAATCACCGGAATTATGGTTTCTATAAGCAGTCTTTGCGTGCTCCCATCTAACGGCCAAAATAACACACCATGCACGCAGCATGGTCAATAGCATTTACGAACAACTACATTTTAAAGTCTACCTATAAAACCAGTTTAAATGAAGGCACGATTTCACACGCTGCTCTATATTTCCTATTATCTAGCTTTGACAACCATGGATGACTATACAGCCTTATTTAAAATATTCACTATCTTGATTCTGTCAGAATTTTACAGCATATCTTATGCAAGGCTGTTGTTTAATGATGCACAGCTAATCATACAAAATTAAAATTTTGTAAGGGTGTTACAAATCATATGGTATCAACCAATGATAAATAGTATAATGGGCTTCTCCTTTTTTGTGACTAAATAAAATTTTGCCTCCGAGGCATTTTAAGAAAAAGCTCCTGCTGCAAACACGTCAGATATTGCCTATTTTTTTAATCAAACGGCTGATATTCATTTATTTTTCTGACATTTAAAACATTTAATACTGTCCTTCCTGGGAAGTAATTAAGCTTATGCATGAGCAGCAATCAAACTGTTCACTTGAAGATGACTTAAAACTCAATTTTAACATAGGCAAATAAATGAAAGATATAAAATTAATTTTCCAGGCATGTATTAGATATGAAAGCTGGAAATAAAATCTATCAAGAATATCACTAATGATTGTGCTAAAAACAGCATAAATTATGCATATTACCTTCTCTACAGTAATAAATGTTTTATCATTTTCACTGCATAAATATACTGTACTTTCAGGATAGCAATGAGATGTCCTGCCAAGATCAGTTGAAATCTTTGCAGTAAATAAAGAACCAACGTGCCCTTACAAACCAGAATTTCAAGGCTCATTTTGTATCTGTAATATGGAAAGGTCAACGTCTCTTCTCAGAGTCGCCAAAGTCCTCTCCTGCCCTCGCAGGGTCAGAATGGACCTCGCTTTCCTTCACTCTCGCTCCCGACGTACCGAGAGAGTCCCCACAACAACCTGGCCGAGCTGTGACTTTAAAGAACACCTCTGAAGGGAGAGGGATGCATAAGCAAACTCCGGAAGAGAAACAAAGCTTGCTGCTTAGCCTAATTATTGAACTTAGTAATTTGTTCCCTTGCAAAGTATTAGCAATAGCCTTTCCTTCAGGAAAAAAAAAAATTAAAAAAATTCAAAGGCACCAAAAGGATCATTACAACTTCAACTGCGTGCATGGGATATGAATCAAAACACTGTATGAATTATCACAAACAAGCACCTACAAGATAAAGTGAAAGTATACAGTGTGTGAAGTAAGTTAAAATAGGAAAAAAGGAGTTATTTAGGGATAGTCTGGTCAAAAATAAACAGGATGCAAAAAGCCCAAACACGAACAGAGTTAGCATAAAGGAGGGCAGCTGTTACAGCCCAGTAAACAAGAGCAGCACCAGATGTGTTTATGAACAAACAGCCCTTCTTAAACACTCTTACAAACATCAGCAAAGGAAAATAATAGAAATGGAAAATGTGATACACGCAGTGATGAATTTTACAAGGCAAAAACAAAGCTAATACTCTTTTCTGAGATTAGGCAGCTAATAAGTATTCAAATTAGGCATAAATTTTACATGTACAATGTTTAAAATATTCAGAGAAAAGGGTCTGATTGCCCTTAGTAGTTATATGAAAATTCTAATGCGGCTATGCCACAACTGTGGGAGCAGGCAGCCCTTTTCGATTTTTACAATATTTACATTCAATAAAAAGACATGTATATCAGAGTGGAAATCTATTTAAAACACTTCATCAACTGTATCGTTACAAGGATTTGGAAATTTGGGAAATTCAAACATTAATCCTCTTTTAGTCAAACAAAGATTTAACCAAGAGACAGGTTCATCTTTTACAAATTCGAACGTTAGACAATAACAGAGGTACATTTAGCCAAGCGCATTAAAAGGGCAAAGGGGTGTAAACGTTAGATAATCAAAACATTAGAAAACACTCAGAAATTTAATAAATAAATACATCAGCCTCTCCTCCCCCCACCCCCATCCCCTTTTTACATCTCTCCAACTCTTTCATTACAATTAGCAGAGAAGGGTTAAACATCTTCCAGTTCATATTAACCAAAGGGGTTTATGTCTTGTGGATCTTGTATCCTTGCAAAGCCCCAGAGTGTAGTTCGGGCTCTGCATTTTAAGTTAAAGTGTCTGTGAGCCAGCAGAATCGGCTTTAACATAACACAATCAGTAACACCACTCTGGCAACAGAAAACAAATCCGACCCAACAGCTGTGTAGAGAGAGAAATAAACTATAGAGCATCAGTACCAGGAAGGGTATTCTACTTAGAAGTGAAGTGGAAGAAATACCGAAGTATTTATATGAAGAGGAAAGAATCTCTAGAATTTCGTCTTAAAAATAAAGTGTTTTTTCTAGTTGTCAAAGGACATGTTTAAAAACAATACTGAAACTTTGGCTTGAGCAATGTTCTGTGTTGGTTGTCCACAGCACCCTTCTCACTGCCAGTAACTAAAAAAAAAGATCCTGTTTTCTTGCTGGTAAAGCAAGAGCACAGGATCTGTTTCTTGTCCCTTCTTTTCTCTTGCATACACACATGTATACACACATACATGTGCATCAATACACACATGTGTGTATGTACTATTAACTCTAAACCCTCACAAATCAAAGCACTAAGAACATCTAAATTAGGATCATTTCTGGTAGCTGTGTATCAGCAATTTCAGTTATTGGTGCCAGAATAATCTGAACCTGCAACATCTCAATAAGCAAACTAACGTACTCTTTTTCCCTTGCTTTTATTACAGCAGCAGCGTGAGTTGTTAGTGCAATAATAATAAAAAATAAACACAAAGGAAATACAACAACTACCAAATACCGAGGCTGAAAGTTTCGTATTTTCAAACAGGGAAAAAAAAAAAAAGAAAACAGACAGGCCCCTGTTTACACACATTTATACACACTCACACTTCGTAATCCTTCGCCTTTTCCCTTGCTGTCACACTCGCTGTCAGTTATGCGCGTGCCTATACAGGCACACAAGCACCCACAGTCACAGACACGCGCCGTCACCCGCACCCACTTCTGCCATGACTCCCAAACTCCTGTCGCCAAAGGGAGAGATAAGCCCTGCCACCAGGTATTTTAAACAGAAGGTATGGGGAAAACATTTGCCACTCTCTGCAAGAAGGAGAGAAACTATGTTTTAGCATGTGGCTGCGCTGCGGGTCGAACACCCCATTCTGACAGGGTAACCAAGCAAACACCCATTCCGAAAAAAAAGAAATACCAGCCCTGAGAAGTTAGAAGTCACAGTTTTACTTTCCCCACCCCCTACCCCCACCCTGGACTAAACCACACATTTTCTGCGCGTGTGTTTTAACCCGGCAAGTCGCTGTACAGATACTTATTCTCTACACCACTTCCCTTTTGAAACATTAAACTGACACTGGAACTGACTGCACAAGATTGCATTTTCTCCTCCTAAACAACTTGAATTGAAAGGTTACTTAGTGTAACAATATTTACTTGCAGAATTGTGTTGTTACCAAGGGTATAATGGATGGTGGCTATGCAGGTTTACGCAAGAATGAGTGAAGCATGAGGCATTAGCCATGTGTTTGACATGTTTCAAATTGCTATAATCCAGCATTAAACACACCCAGCAATTCATGCCATTTCTTGCAGCCATAATCTTGAATAAAGCGTGCACAACCACTTATTATATAAATTAGTATATGACTCCCAGTTATAGTCACAACAGTGCTTTTGTGTTTATTTTGCATCGAGATGTGGTCTTTTATTTGTACAAATAGCAGGATAGAGAGCCGAGGCTCAATTAGACCTCCTCACTTTATGATAGGGTGTATCGGGGTTTGTTTTGCCTTCCCAGGTACAGGTTCTCCCGCCGCCCGAGTCCCCGGCGCCAGGGACTGTCGCTGCCGCCGCCGGCCGGGGCCGGGGCTGCCGTTCCCCGGGTCGCCGCCCGCGTCGCCACCGTATCGGGAGCGGGTGAGCAGCACGGGAGCGGCCGCTAGGGGGCGCCCTGGGCCCGGCAACCCGTCCCGCCCCGCCCCACCCTGCCTCGCCCCGCCTCGGGGCCTGATGGACGCGCCGTGCCCCGCCCGCCGGCGGGCCGCGCCCGAAGGGCAGCGGACTGCGGGACGAAGCCCGGGCTGGCCCCGTACCCTTTGGTGGCGCTTGTCCAGGTGCTGAGGCAAACGGGAAGCTGCTCTCCAGCTGCCTGTCGGTCCTGTTCCCCTGACGAGTGTCATCGCCTTTCAGGGTGGAGAGCGCACTGTGCCTCACCAGTGTGGATGTTGGGAGGTCGGCAACTGCCCTCACACACCACCTCGAGACACCAGAGCAGCTGCCTACCCTGCCCTGCCCTGGGATGAGCCCCCCAAACCAAGCCAACACAACACCCCCAGACCCATAATCCTGCACAGGCCTTGAGGTGCCCATGTTTCTTGACCCACAGACGAGATGTACCTATGCTGTGTGGTGCTCAGCACCATGAACCCAACACTCCCTGGCATGATCACGCATCTGCTGTGCTTCGCTTCCTCATGCAGAGCCTAAAATTCAGCCTTTTAAACTGGCCTATGATGTAAAAAGCAGAGGTGAGAAGCTAGGCTTAAATAATAGTAACTTCTGTGCTCTGCTGGAATTAATTCATCATTGACACAAGGCACAATGCATCTGAAGTCTTGCACTGGTATGTTAAAAATCTTTAATACTTAAGATTACCTAATAAATCAAAATGCCAAATATGAAGGACATAGCTGAATGTGTGAGAACAAAAAATTAGACAAGCTAAGAGAATATTTGTAAAGGTTTTTTTTTTCCTCACTTCATCTAAAACATTTAGTTTTCAAAGCCTGAGTTAAGCAGGGACATAAATGACTTCACTGTATATTTTTGAAATTTGTAAGTAAATTAATATGATTAAAACACTAATTAGGTCAAATGTTTCTGAAGTACTTTAAAATAAAGTACCTCTGTTAATAGGTTAATATACTAATCTATTAATATATCTATTTGAGTTTTCTCTGTAAAAATGTAAAGTACGTTCAAACACCTTGTGCTGATGGTCTTTCAGGAAAACAGAGTTGCCAGTTGTGAGATACAGGTCATATCTTAGCACAATCGAGAAGAACATGTATCACATCTGCATCAGTGAGTGAAGTCAGCATCTTTGTCGAGAAAAAAAACTAGTATCTTGATTGCTAAAAAAACATGTCTTCAAAGCCAACTCATGATTTTTCTATTTAGAACACACTCATGAGCAAAGATGGCAGTTGTGAATAAAGTCGCAGTTCAAAAATGACTAATAAGGGCAGCGACGGGACAAGAGTGCCTGGATGACAACACAGAAAGCACTGCTGTTGGGAGGAATTCAAGCTGTGGTACAAAACTTTCAAGCAGGCACTCATACAGTGGGTGTCTGAAGGCCATTTTTGAATACAGATATATAATTGACAACTGGATTTTTCCAACTTATCACAGGTGAGATTTATTTACTACAGAGAAGAGCCAGCAACCAACACACACACACACACACATGCACGCACGCACGCATCCACAGTGGCAGGTGGAAACCTGCATCCTCTGCATCCTTCCAGCAGCATACTGTCTTAACAGGTGCACTTGACTGGCATGAGGTGGCTTTAAGAAATCAGATTAAACAATCTGTGCTAAAGTTAACTGCAACTGGGAGAAAACAACAAAACCCAAAAAAACCCCACTGCCTAAGGTAATTTATCCCTGTACCATAAGACATGATTTTTCCTGATGTCTGTGTATGGTAGTTTATTTATGTAAATAAATATCAGATGTTTAAATGAACATCCTTTTGACTAACTGGCACAAACAGACAGACAAAGGTATTGAAGGAGAACACCGCATTCAATCTTAAACTAAAAGCTATACTGCATTTTAAAGGCTGTATTTTTTCCTTTCACGCCATCTCAATTCCTCGGGACTAATAAAAATAGTAGGTCAGTCCTAGGCACGGTAATTTATCTGCTTTCTAAAATTCCGGAATATGTTGTCACACTCCTCCGATTATTATACAAGAGTTCACTTCCTCAAACAGCAAATAAGGTCTAATTAATTTCCACCTGGTATTTATTTTTGCTTGGTGGGAAAAAAATCCTTATGAAGGCCAGTGTTATCTACACGAGTAGTCTGTGTAATACTGTACGTATCTTGCACATAGGATAGTGGCAAAAGCCTGCTAGAGTGCATTACTTAAAGCCCACACAGAAATGAGCAGCCAATTTCAGGGTAAGATTCTTACTAGAGCAATGACAGCATGGGAAACCCCACCTTGGAAAGCAAACTCCTCTCACCCTCTCTCTCCATATGCATCTCCATCTTTTTCCCAGTCTGTAAAAAAAAAGAGGGGGGAGTGTGGGGGGGAAGTAGCTCTCCAAGCTCTTGAGAGTAGGGAGACTTTATTACAGTCAATGGAGAATTTAATAGTGAGAAAGCATTAGGGCAGTAGGAAATAATTAGAACTGTGAGAGCCAGGGAAGACCTGCCTAGCAGGCAAATTCCCTTAAAAAAAAAAAAAAAAAAAAAGAGAAAGGGGGAAAAAAAAAAGCGTTTTACAGAGTCTGTAGGGCTTATAAACTGCAAAACCTGGGCCAACTTTTTACACCCTTATTTTTTTTTTTTTGTCGAGGAGCTGGCAACAACTATAACTGATAGTTCCCCTCCCCTGATCTTTGGGTGTCAAGATAGTACCTTTGCCTCACTAGTCTTTGTTTAACCCTTACGCTTACTTCAGTTCTCATCCAGGCTCCTGCTCAAAGCTTCCCTTCAGTATCCCTTGAGGGTTTTTTCCCTGTCCATAAACTCCTTTTTCCACAGAACCTCTTCCTAGAGATTTCAACACTTTGTACTGCCAGGTTTATCTTTTTCTGGTGCAAAATATACCTTTTAACTCTTCTTTCCACCAGAGCCACCCTTGCCTTCCCATTGGATGACCCATAGCAGAGGTGATACACCAGAAGAAACTTCTTTTATGGGACCCAACTTACTAAAAGCTTGAATAAGCCTCACAAAGGAAAAAAATAAATGGAAAATCTCTATTTTTAAGATGTCCCCTCAAAAGCTCACATATTTATTTGCTTTCAAAGCCCCATCAGTATCTGATTGCATCTGTAGCTTTGACTACAAATGGTAAGATGGCAAATTGTCTTCTACATGCACAGCAATGTCTGAAAAGCCTGAAGACTAACACTCGACGTTCCTAAGCTTTGTTTTTCTGGATTTTCTGCATTTTGGTTTCCTTCAGTAGCTTACAGACTCGTGCTGATACACTTTGTATTTTGTAAAGTCACACCCAGTGAAATTTCCATGTAAACCAGACAGTACCAGGTAGGTGTAACAATGTCCTTAACACTCCAGCAGTGCCAAACTATGTCTCACCACTGGACTGCTGAAATGGACAGAGTACTGCCCAGAAACGTGCATACCCCTATGCTCTAAACAACAGGTCAGAACCATATTTAACAGCAAATATTTCTTTCAAACAATTCCAACTTTAAAGGAATTATTTATCACTTTGTGAAACCCTTGACCAAAATCTTAAGCTCAGCTCTGTTCTCACAAATTTAAGCAAGGCCAAAGCAGTTCAAAAGAAAGAGCGTATCACAAACGCTGCCAACCACTGGGAAAAAATACAAGGTTTGCTATCATTTTATAGAACTGATGCAGATAGACATGTTTTAAATACATGCTGATTTCTGCAGCTAAATACTTAAGTTACATGACTTACATGAACTGAATGTAGACATATGCAAATAAGCAGAAAAACATCTACAGTAATTAAAATAAAAGCGAGGGGAGGGGGAGTTTGAAGGACTTATGCTCAAACATCCATCCCTGTTCCTTTTTACAGGGGACACACCTTTATTCAGACTTTTTTTTTTTTTCCCATAGAAAAGTCTCCTTTCCAATTTAAGAAGTTAATTAATTATATCAATAAACTGGGAACTGGTTTCTGCACACTATGCTCCAAGACTGTTGAAAAAGTACCCTATCTTGCCTAGGATTGCTACATGATCTGTAAAGGAGGAAAAAA
>VXBZ01002167.1:0-30000 GCA_013399135.1 Heliornis fulica | reverse complement strand
CATCATTTACCGTGCTCCCTTCTGAATGGAATTCTTCCCGGCCCAACAGCCATCTCAGAAGTCATTTCTTGACCTTCTTTCCCTGAATCACAGCTCTCATTAGATTTTTCTATTATTTTCTTCTTCCTTTTTTTTTTTTTTTTAAATCTCCCTGTATCTCCCTCCTTAATTGGGGCAGGTGGGCCCCTGTATGTAAATACAGACCGCTAGAACAGCCGGGTCCTGCGCAGTCACATAGGTAGCCTAGATCTCAGGCTACTACAGCATGGGATTTTTCACTCCAGGGTGCAGAGAAAAACCCGCTGGCAGTGACAGGTATTATGTCACAGCCTGTTTTCTACCAAACAAAAGATGACAGGCAATGCAAACTGTTTTTCAGATGACAAGTTCCCGTCAAATGCGTTGCTCTAATTCTGCACCCTTCTTGCCCTTTTGCCTCCAGAAACAATTATGCAAAAGAACATATAACAGGTCAGGATCCCCCCAAACTTGATATGATCACAGTTGTAATCCTCTGGACAACTGTCAGCTCTTGCAACAGTTGGATGCTATCTCTAGTACTGCACGATCTGTAAGTAAACCTTGCACTGATAAGCCAAAGAGCTGTTTTAATAGCAGACCTGAGCACTAGAAGCAACCAGGAGAAAGAAAAGCTATCGGTACACATCAGCATAAAGTAGTACACATTCCAAGATGCATGGACAATATTTAAGGAATCCCTGTATTGATTTAAATACCAGTAACTAGTGTTAGGTTTAACCCTGCAAAACCCTTACAATGTGTGAGAGGACAGACTATGTGACTAAGTTAAGAACTGGAAGGAGACACAATCACGGATTTACAGAGTAACTACTGGGTTTAAACTGTATTTGCACTATGTAGTGTATGTGACCACAGGATACACACTTCCATATTTAATCCTTCAAAAAAAGCCAAAGAAAAATTTTGTGACTTACTACCTAATGTATAAATACTACTCCCCTCATTCACTATACTAGGGTTAAATAGATACCAGAATTGTGATGTTTCTTCAAACCATATTTTAATAAGAACATTCAAGGATAATAGAATTAAATATGATGCTATGAACAACCTTAAAGCAATCCCTCCAAATTTCTAGTCTTTAAAGCTAAGCCTGCTTAGCAAGCTCTTTTCCCTTCAACTTACTCAATTAACAACAATTCTAAATGGTAGCAATTACTCACACGCACAGGGAAGAGGAAGGATTGACCATCTGGCCTCTGTAAGCAACATACCAATTTCCCAGTTTTCCAACAAGAAGGTCTATTGTTTACTGTGGGCTGACACCAAAAGGAGTAACACACAAACCCTTGGATGTTGTAGGTGGTTTTCACTTTCCAAGGCTTTATTAGAGCCTGGCAGTGAAAAGTCACTGAGGAAACCCAAGCTCACTCTGTAGTGCAGATGGTTTCCCCGCTGTTCCAACCCACCAGTGCATCCTGGAAACAGATTCAAGAAAGTGCAGGGTCTCCCTGGGACCAACGCCTGCAATGCTTGTGAAGGCACCACGAAGAAGTGAACCCTAACCAAGAGCTCTGGGGAGGTCTGATGCACATACTCACCCTCTCAAGGGGTGAGCCACCACCTTCACAATTTATACAGCTCAGCCTGCAACTTCTTTGTGCCCTGGGTGACCACAAGGTACAAAGTACAATCATTATTCTTAATTTATTTTCTAGTTTGAAGTGTACTAAATATTGAGAGGAATGGGCCACAGATCAGCTGTGTGGGGTCTTATGGCGTGATGACAATGGTGTGAGTTGTGTGTTCCTCAGCATGGTACCAGGGCACGTGAGGGCAAGCAAGGGCACAAGACTCCTCTTGAAGGATTGTCCTGGGTAAAGGGAGTCAGTCTGTCTGGAGCAGACTGCAGGGTGAACAATCCTGTCTGCTGCTGGGCTCTGTTCCTGAAGGGAGAAAAGCTTCAGAAGGAAGCCTGGGTGGGAACAAGCACAAACACAGTGAGAGTGATCTGGTGCCCTGGCAGGGAACAGAGAATGTGCCAGGCAGCCAATGCACATCTCTTGTGAAGTTCATGTGCACAGGTTTGACTTGAACCATCTTTCATTTCAAGAATGATTGAAAAAGAGGGCTGTGGTTTCCTGGATGATTACAGTCAGTCCCACTCAAAGCCTGAAGTCCTTAATCGTTAGCACTATGTCAACACTTCCCTCTTTTTCTCGCTCAGAAGGTTAACAAACTAAGTTATAAACGTATTTTGGTAAAATTTAACAACTTGCCAGGAGTTTAATATTTACTCCACATCAGTTTATTATTATTGTTTAAAAAACTGAATAATTTCTTGACCATTCTGTAATTAATTGTGGTGGACACAAACCTCTCTACCTATGTCAATCCAAGACATCATGTTTTTTTGCAAACAGTCAGATGCTACCACAGACCAAGACACAGTAAGGAAGCAACTGGATAATAAGAGTTTTTAATTACAGCTTGTGACTAGGATACTAGATTAAAAACAGCCAAGTGGGCAAATATATTCCTTAAAACCTCTGTTTGCAATAAACTATAAATACGTTCTCAATCCAGGGTGTCCAAGAAACGGAGGCTTTGGCAGTAAAACAAACTAGGACAGGTTGGAGGGAGGTGTCTGCATCTGTGCTTTAGATTCCCTCCCCCTTCCACCCCTCCAATACTGGAGATCAACATTTGTTTGCCATGAGGAAGCTACTGTAACTGTAGATTGAGAGATGCAACAAAGATGAAAAGTGAATTTCAGTTCAGTATTTTCAAACCACTGATGAGTTAGCTGACTGATGGTTCTTCTTCACAACCAGTTATAACCAATATATAATTCAGAAAAAACCTCTGTTAGTATACTGACACCTTTTCTCCAAGCAAGAAACTTAAAATAAGCACTACAGACCCTCAAGATTTATTCCAGCAAATTAAAGAAGACTTGAATAGAACTTGAAATAAAAGCCACCCTGAAAGATGTTGCTCACATTTCAGTGAATGGCACCCAGATTATAGCATCCAGAACTGAAGCCTCCGCTGTTTGCATATGGCAATAAAGCTGGAATGACTGGTGAAATCCTTTCTCTGAAAACAGTTTATTTTTTTGTTATGGACTGATGCACCATGTACCTCACTGATTCTGGTAATATTTACAATTTCATGAGGAAGACCAAAAACCTAACAGGTCTTTTTGCCTGTGCCAGACTTTTGCCATTAGCAACCAGCTACCAACACCAATCTTAATTTTGAGTTGTTCTGAATGTGCCAGAGCACACTGCCAACAGGCACAAGAGGCAATCATAGGCAAAGCCTGTTTTCACACACAAAAAAAACCCAACAAACAATGGTACCACTAAAAACATTCCTTTGTCCTTAATTATTAAAATACTCCCAAAACGGAACAAAGTCACAGTTATTTCTTGCCTTCACAGCAGCCAAGTATGGCAGGTTCCCGGACTCTGTCTGTATACATGCTCCTGTCTCCTGCAAAACTAGAATGTGATGGGATAGAAAAGAACACAGTTCCTATTTTCTGCCACAAGAAAAAGAATTGGAAGTTCAAGACGCTTCACAACCGTGAGATCAAGGGCCTTCTGCACCTGGAGACCTGCCCCCTCCCCCCCCCCCCTTGCCCCCCAGACAGCATGGGGACAATATCTTGATCAATCCCAGCCCCTGCCCACTCCTGCTGAGGGGAGGACTAAGGGACTCAGTGCTGTCCTCAACGTGGTAATGTTACTGGTTTCTTTCAATGGCACCTCCTTCCAATGTACCTCCCTCTTCTCATGACATTTCATGACAAAACATATCAACAGTCAGCAAAGTGAATTAAGCGTTTTTTGAAGATCTCACTCAACCAGAAGTTTTGTCACCTACCTCCTCCCAAAATAAGATGCTCTCTGTCCCTCCTTGATGAAGGTCTGCAACAGCCTAGTCAGCTCATCTACTCCTGGCCTCATTTATTCAAGCTCCATATTCCTGATCTGAGCTGCAACTCATGGAGTTTGATTTGGTCTTTCTGCCCTATTTTGTCTCTGACCTGACAGAGCAGTGACCTACTGAAGCTAATTTCCATCCAGAATGAGGACTGGAAATGAAGGCTTGGAGGTCTGGACATTTTAGCTCTGGAGATTTCAAACAGTGCCACCTACCAAGCCCCAGAAATCCTCACTCTTCCCAGCCACTTCACAAAGTCATTTACTCTCACATGTATCTCCAAAACAGCTAGGTTCCACACACAAAAACTTTATACCTTGAATAAGAAATTTCTCATGAATTTAAATATCAAGTCATTCCACTGCCTGTAAGAAAAAAATTGCTATTTTAGTGAGGCCCACATAAACAAGGGTTTGAGCTCCCTCTGCAGGCTCCGTGTCTGTAATTAACTAAGACATCCTTTTCCCAGGACCACGCAGTCATAACGGAGTAATGATGATGTGCAGAAACAAAAATGTTTTGACAGGATTTGGCACGAGAGCAGTTGGAATTATCATTTAAGTTGTTCTTTAAGTGAGACATTTGGGGCAAATTCTGGCCTAGTACAAACAGATGGACTCCACTGCAGCGAAAGGAGTGCCAGACACTTGGCTTTGAAATGGATTTAGCTAATTTTGTGTTAGGTGGATGGCAAATTAAATAAATGATGATAACTAACTACAAGAGCTAGACCTGGGAGAAAGCGTTAAGAGAAAAGAGTGCCATCAAAACAGAGCAACAAGGAGAAATATGTAAAAGATTAACTTATAACTTTAACTAGTAAAGCACCTTAATGCTACTGCACCAGGCTTACACCAACTTGGTGGTACGGAGTATCTGGAGTGCACAAAGTATTAAACTCACAAACAGAGACATCTGTCTCAAGTGTCACCAGGTCTGCACGGTCAGGATCTAAATCAGCTCTTACGTTTCACTCCTTGAAAGTGAAGGAGCCACTATCTAATGGGATTTCGTACTGGTTTAGGCCAGAAATATGGATTTTTTTTGACGTTTCAAGTCCAATCAGTAAAAAGAAACCTCCTTTACCAAGCCAATAGCTTTTTTCTTCCTTTACACATCAGAGGAATAATAAGTCAGGATTTAGAGACTGCATATGATCCTGGAAAAAGCTATTTAGATTACATAGTGCTAAGAATATAAAAGAAAGCATAACTCATAAATAAAGCTACATATAATGTTGAATTGAAATACCTGCCTGTGTTTAGTTGTTCTCCTCCAATCCAACCTGTCACTGCATTCCAGCCCCAGTCTACTCTGTCTGAGAGTCAGGTGTAAAGCCCACAAGAACAGAATACAACAGTGCAGCAAAATGCCTCTTTAACATCCACAAACATACAAAAATAGCCAAACCCACTGTTATATCTAAAGATTCAGCCCATATCTTTCTCAGTGAATGAGAGAAAACGTAACATTTCGACTAGATAGAACTCAGCTGTTTCTTACAGAAGACACGCTGTATGTCACACATCTCACTAATCATTTCTAATTAGCATTCAGCAAAAAGTTTCCGAGATTTCACCTGTTTAGGTATATTACACTTTTTTCCTACTCTTGTATCTTTCAGGTCTGTGCATGCTAAGGTTTTCAGGTAACTGCCCTATTTTTGTACTCCATCTGTATCCGTGACTGTAGAGGTAAGACTGTGTCACACTGGGGAGAGACCTGTGATCGCCAGTATGCGCGGGGGGGCTCTCTCACTCCAGGGACAGAAGCCTATTGCAGACTCACTACAGCAGCTCTGCTCTGCTCATCAGCCCACATGCAGCCGGGACCCTCCTTCTCCTATACCTCTTTTTTTGGTTTGCTGAGATGAGCTGGATGACAACCAACTGGCAGCCAGATAGCAGTGATGCTTACGAGGGATCCGTGCTGAAGGCAATACTGTTCAAAATTGTCATCACCAGCTTGGGCAACAGAATGGAGCGCATCCTTGGCATGTCCATGGATGGTCCCAAATAAAGGGGTGTGGAGGGGATGTGAAAACACTAAATGGGCTGCTATTCAGAGGAGTGAGCCAATAAAGAACCTCATGAAGAACCTCACCAAAAGCAAATGCCAAATATTGCAACAGAGCAGTTAGAACCTCATACTAAAGGCAGGCAGTAAACAGCATATAAAGCATCTTTTCAGAAAAAGGTCTGAAGAGTAGTAACAGAAAACTTACAATCATAGAATATCCTGAGTTGAAGGGACCCGTAAGGATCATCAAGCCCAACTCCTGGTTCCACACAGGGCCAGACAAGTCAGAGCCTGTGACTGTCCAGATGCTTCTTGAACTCAGTCAAGCTGGGTGCTGTGACCACTTCCCTGGGAAACCTGTTCCAGTACTTGACACGACCCTTAGTAAAAAGCATCTTCCTGACATCCAACCTAAACCTCTCCAGTCACATCTAAATACCATTCCCTCAGGTTCTGTCACTGGCCACCGAAGAGAGGAGATCAGTGCCTGCCCCTTCGCTTCCTCTCATCAGGAAGCCACAGACTGCAATGAGGTCTCCCCTCAGCCTCCTCTTCTCCAGGCTGAACAAACCAAGGGACTTCAGCCTCTTCTCATAAGACTCTTCTAGACCCTCTAGACCTCTAGACCCTTCACCATCCTCTTTGCCCTCCTCTAGAAACTCTCCAATAGTTTTGTGTCCCTGCTGTACTGTGGTGCACAAAGCTGCACAGAGTACTCAAGGTGAGGCTGCACCAGCTCAGCGTAGAGCGGGACTATCACCTCCCTGGACTGGCTGGTGATGCCATGCTTGATGCTCCCCAGGATACCATTCAGCTTCAACATGAGCCTGCATGTACCCTTGCAGCTAAGAAGGCTAGTTTTCTGTTGTATTAGAGAAAGTGTAGGTCTCAGGCCAAAGAAAATGATTTATTGTCTGTTTAGCACTTGTGGCACTGCATCTGCAGTACTGTGCTGAAGGCTTCTATACCAGACCCCAACATACTGTGGTGAATCCAGCAGAAGACCAGCGGAAGGGTGCTAAGAGAGCCAGTACTTGGGGAAAGTTTAAGAGCATTGGGTTTATTCAGCCTTCAAAAGAGAAGGGTGTATAAGGATCCATCCCTTCACAGTCTTCAAGGATCCTCAATGTGGAACGGTGGAACCAGAGATGCACAGTGACACAACAGAAGGCACAAGTTGCAGCACAAGAATTTCTGATTAGATGATAGGAAAAATAAGCCTTTCACAGTGAAGTGGTCTAACACTGCATCACGTCTCCACCCTTGAGGGATTCAAAATCAACTAGGAAAGATCATGAGCAGCCTAATCTATGTCATCTGTGCTTTGAATGAAGCACAGGGCCCACCACCTCCAGAGGACCCTTTCCACCTAAATTTCACCACAAGCCCATGATTTTACCCATCAGCAATCCTGGCTAATGGATAGATGTTACCGTAGCCATCTCTGGCTGTTGCACGCAATGGCCAGAGGACGCACAGAAGTGTTTCCAGAAAGTTCCCTGTGCGTGCACAGAGCAGCTCTTGCCGTTACTCAGCGAACATCCAACTCTGCCAAAGGAGGGATGCGCCAGGTTTCCTGCACGTGCTGCGATCAGTTCTCCAGTGCCTGCATAGCGAGTCGTGTCCCACATATTAGCCAAGACAAACTCTGTGCAATAGTGCTACGCTAAAACTGCATCACTCGCTTCTGCGCCTTGCACGGGGCTGCAACGGGACACGCAGATGAAACCACTGGCAGCTAACTTGGGTGGCTTTGCAACACCCCAGGTAACACTGTTCTTGTAACTCCTTCTCGTTCTTAGGATGCATCTGTCACAACATATCAGAACATCTGTTCCAAACAGCTTTAAACATGGTATCAAAAATCTGTCTCATCTAAAAAATCTATAGTCAAACTATACATGCATATTCTAAGTCTTTGAATCATCACCCAAAAAAAAAATATCTTTTTTTTTCACTGAAACCAGTCATATTTGTTTTGGTAAACCAAGGCTCAGACTTCAATGGAATATTTTGCCTATAGTAAATCACAGTTACAAATTACATAGTTTTACATTACAGTTACAAATTCATGAACCATTAGCTACCAACCTGGTGATCTGATACCCTGCTTATAATAGCACCCACATTTTGTAAAGCATTTTTCACCAGCAAGTCAGTATCATTATCCCCATTTTTTAACAGATGAAAAAACTGAGGCATAAAATAAGGAACTGATTGGATCAAGGTCATGTAGCAAGCCAGCAGCAGAGACAGGAATAAAAACAAGGTGGCCTAAGACCTAGTGCAATGTACCTCACTGTCATTTCCTCACCCCAATGTCTCTTTTGTCTGGGTTCCCGCATTTCAATTTACCCTCTCTCGAGTGTATGAACTTACTTTGAGGCAAATATTCTAATTTTCTGGTGCGTGACTGCTCCCTCTATTGTGGTCTTTATGGCTACTCCGGTAACTATAGATAGCTAAAATATAAAATAAAATATATGGCAAATGAGATTATAGATACACTTTCTGAGAATAATTTAATGGTTAAAATTAAATTTTGATTTCCTCATCCCTGTACAGATAGTTATCACATGCTGAAAGCTTTTTTTATTCTTTTTAGTGCTGTTAATGTTGACAACTCTAACTAAACTAACACTCCGTTTAGTAGATAATTAATTAAATAAGAACAGAGATGCCAGAAGGATCTGGGATTCACCAGTTGGTATCTCACCATGTTGCTGTTTACAGTCCTTCTAACCAGCTTCAGGTTCTGATTTATTTTGGGGTAAATCTTCATGAAATACTTTGCTGTTTTAATTTTTTTCCCTCATTTTGCTCACCAGATCTGTAATTCTATAAGGAAAATAATTATATTTATTTGACAGAAGAGACGACAAATTTTGTGAACACTGAAGCTCCTCAGAATCCAGAGTGTCTCACTTGGAAATCTGAAGGCATGACTACGCTTTGCAGTTAAATATAACACAAACCATCAGCATTCAGGCTAGCTGCAGAATGGAGCTCAGAAACTCAGCAGGGCTCTTCAGCATTAATACCGAAATGAGCGTCTCTGTACGGACATACAGCTGTGCTATGCAGAAGTACTTGCGTGGATCAGTACTAGCTCAGGTAGAATGAGTATGTACTACATCACTTTCCATTGTACAACACAAACACACTGAAAGCACCTTTGAAAGACAGCCTCGGTTCCCACAGACAAGTTGCAAAACAGCAATTAAGTGCCTGAAATACCAGGTGGCACCAAAGCCTCTAAGTCTATGAAAGTAACCCAAAGCTTTGCCTCCCTGGATGAAAAGACGTCACTTAAGTGCCAGAAGTTCTGCTACTGTGTATGCTTAGAGGCACCACTGTGATGGCCCAGCACACTGGAGGCAGTCTGCGATTCACAGATTTGCACGTAGGACCCTTCAGAGCTGAAAAGCTCGCAGGGATTACACCTAGCAGCCATGGAGAACAGCGCCTGGCACACAAAGCACAACGGCACGGGCACTCTTCTTCAGAAGTGCGGCAAGAGGAGGAGTGAAAAGTGGTGAAAAAGCTGCAAGCCCCACAATATATGCTGTGCGGCCCTGCAAAATGCCACGCTTGACACGGTGATTAAATACGTCACTGAATATCTAGGTAGCTGCAGAGCTCCTGGTGGCTCATGTAGTATCGACTCCCCTGTTCTGATCTGATTCAGCGAGGTACTCAAAGCAGGTTCACAACTAAAACTTTCTAAGTATTCCCACCAGCTTCACCACAGACAGTCCCCTGAAGCTTCCCACAACGCGTATCTGTGGATATTCGACATATACCCCTCACCGGTAACTGATACACCTCATTCCTCTGAAAACACCACTTGCTTAAAACTTCAACATGCAGGTGTAAACTTTGCAGCAATCCTTCACTGTGTCATTCATTCATAGAGGAAACATACATTGCATATTACATACTGAAAAAGGAGTTCTTCAATTCCTCAAACCTTTTGCAATGTGAAGTTACTGCCTCACACTGGGATGAAACCACGTTTGATTTTTAAAATGAAGTTTGTTTTTTAAATAGCAAATCGTAAGAAGCACTTGGACTAGATGATCTTGGAAGTCTTCTCCAATCTTAATGATTCTATGATCACACCTATCCCCCTGTAACATTTAAGAATTTTCATTATAAATACATCTTGCTTGTCTTGAAGTTCCCACTCTTAATTACTCATGAAAATGCAACATCTCCAGAACAGGTCAGAGAAGATGCTCTGCATGTTTCTCAACACCTCAGATGTCTCATAAGTGATATATCCACACCAGAGCCTCAGAGAGATGGAAGAGGAGCACTAAATGCAGTTATAACTCACAGTTATCTCTTACCAAGTGGTAAACATGATGCCAAATCTGGGGCAAAACAATAAATGGAATATGGAAGATGACAACAATACAAATGCTGAGAGGAGAACGAGGCCAAACACAGTGTAATCAAATCATGGCATGTGGTGGTAAAAGCCAAAGATGAGCATACAAGGAACTACAGAAAGGTGGAGGAAACAGCAGCCAAAAGGGAATCTTTTTCTTGGTAACCACTGCAGTCCTACTCGATCAAAATATTAATGAATCTAAAAATGAGAAAGGAAGAAAACGAAAATTTAAGGGAGATGTCTAGATTTTGTCCTTCAGGAAGTAAGGATTGTTCCTGTAGAAGAGGCAGTGTATACCTAAACCTTTTTCTTCGTGGGCCAAGCCTTTTTGGACTACTCATCCCAATGCATTGTAGGCATAGGTTTTCTACCTATATATGCCCTCCTCTGAGTAGCAAAGAAAGAAATCTGACAGATAATATATAAGACAGTGACATTATTTTGACAACAGCAATTCTTTTTGAAGTTTGATTAAGTACAGTAACAGCTGAGAGCCCAGGCTCATGTCCCTCATCTGAATGCTCATCAGGCTTGGCTCTACCTAATTTCTCAACTCTTCTGGGTCTAGTAAGGATCCATTCATAATCCCAAGTCACCATTTGCTGCCACTTCCAGGGACTTGGCAGCTTGATCTACACTAGTAAATCAAATACTGCCCAGAAACACTCCTGAGCACTACAGTATGATCACCTACGTTTTAAATTGTTAAAATTGCTCTTGAAATGCTTTTCACTCATGCCAGCTAGCACTCTCCTAGACAATTTGCAGGAACAGTTCAGAAGTGAGAACATTTCAGGAACTATTCCAAATAAGCAGGCGGATCTTGCCACAAATTGCTTTGGAAGCTCAGAGAATTTACACCATAGACATCATTACAACACAGACACCAGCCATTCTGTGCAGTGGGGATGATCCTGGATGTGTCTTTATTTAATGGTCTAAACACATTTTAAAAATCCAGTTGCAGTGGTACTGCAGTGAAAACAAGCCTCATCCTAGTAATGATTTTATTGCTTCAGTTAATAAAAACAACAACAAAAAAGTCACTAGAAACACACAGTTGCCATCAAAATAAAAAAAACCCCAAACACAGTTGCACACATTTCCTTTCTGAGTATTTCCCAATGTTCCAAACAATTCTTAGATTCTAAACCGTGCTGGAACCCTCTCCACCTCCTCAAAAGGGTGCTCTTCAGTATCTCTTTCTTCCGCAAGTGATTTTCCAGTGATCCAAGTGATTCCCTCTATTAATAAAGTACAAGCCATTTTTCTCAAGCCTGATCTAGCTTAATCACTCATGATCCCTCAGGGTACCTGCCTGAGAGTTATCCTGAACTCAGACAGAACTTCACACAAATTGATGACTACTCAGTTGGTAGAACATGGGCTTATTAGCCTTACACTGGAAGATCCAAGAAAGATTCATACTCACAAACCTCCAAATAATTAAGTATGCACAACTGGAAGAGATGATTATTTAAGAAAATAGCACTGAGTTGAGGAAAAAGTTTTAAAAATAAGCTGGTTTGGGGCTCTCTGTCCTTCTTTTCCAATTTTGGGTATCTCAGTTTCTTACACAGGAAGAGCAGGTAGAAACTGTTCCTTCAACCTCCCTGAATGTTGAAGTTTTCTCCCTGAAGGGTTTTAAAGTTTCTCTGAGTCAAACTTACTTTGTCTCAACACTCATGATGAAAAACAAATGAGACTGACAGCTTTTTGGACCTTCCATTCTGGGTTTTAAGGCATGAGGGAAGAGGACATCCCTCTGTGAGCTAAGCATGCATCGGAATGGATTTTTCATCTATTTTTAACAGTAATTTATCTAATTACTCTGCATTATGCTACAGCACATCATGTTAAACTGAATATTTACATGGCTGTACATGTTACAGTTTCAGACATTTATTACATAATCTATAATGACATTATACTTGCTGTATTCATCTGGCAAGAACAATGCAAAAATGGCTACAACAATGCAAAAGCAGTTTTCATATCATGCCTGCTTAAGATACAGGGATACTAATTCTATACAGCACTTATTAATGCTTTCTCAGTCAATATGTTATGATGTACTGAATTCTTTCCGTCATGGGGCTCAATTGCTTAGATGTGGCAGTCAGATGAAATTAAAAGAAATAAAAAATCCGACATAAATGTGAGCCTAAGGTTCTGCTGACTCCATTTATCCGATGTTATCTGTTAGGGCTGAAAGCTCACTGAGAAGAGGAAGGTGAAGAAGCGGTTGAAGCGAGTGAAAAAGACAGCGACCATCAAAAGTTTGGGGAGGGAGTGCTGTTTAAACTCCATTTCCCTTGCATGGGTGACCTCATTTTCCAAAGAATCCCTGCCTCAGAGTGATAAATAGATGTTTACATGAAATACTTGTTTGAGTTACGATACGTAATCTTATGGAATACATCAGTCTCTGTGCTAGCCAGACGTGAGGTGCATGAAACACAGACTGGTACTACGCATGGCATAACGCTGCACTGACCATATGTTGTAAAAAACGCATCCTAAACACCACTAACATTTGATCGGGCTCCACATTCTAAAATTATGCGTTCTGATGTCACTGGTCATTACAAACGTATGAAACACCTGTGTTCCTGCAGCACGCTACAAGGTTGTGCCTCACCATCAGCCATGCATCTGTGACTTACACATTTTAAATAAATTGCTGCATTGACTAGCAATAAGCAAATGGTTTCTGTTAAGAGAAGGGGAAGCTTTCCTGGAACTGGTGCTCTTTTGCCTATTCTCTCAACGGATACCTCAAGTAGAGGCCTGGCAGAAGATATCAGAATTAGTACCTTGTAGCATCCCTTCCATGTCCCTCGACAATAAGCACGGACAAGGTGGCACGAGATAATTAGTTACAAGTATCATTAGCTCCCTGAATCATGTCCACGAGTGGTCTCGAGCTCCTGCAGGCAGCCCTGGCTTACAGTCCGTGACTCCCAGGGAAGATGATTCCAGACAAGAGAGAGGCCCTACATCAGGGAAGAAGGAGGTCTGCATATGAATGACTACATCTGGCTGGTGTGAGAACTCCTCGGTATTTCCAGGTCCACCCTGCTGGAGTAAAGCACCTTACCATAGGGACACCAGGCTGTTTATTCCATTGCTGCCTTTTACCTTTGGAAGTGCCTTCAAACAGGAGCACTTTCCCTAAAAGCTTCTGTTTATTAACTCCAGAATAATTGCTTTTTGTTTTTTTTTTGTTTGTTTGTTTTATAAATAGGTAGGAAGCTCCTTGCATAAATGCAAGTAAATAATTGTCTTGCATTTGTAATTAGTAACATCTGTAGGGAAAGTGCTGTGTTGGAAATAGAAGAGTGGAGTTTTGCCCACCAGGCTTATACCCCAATTTTACTGTACTGTTGATGTCAGTCCCCGTTTTGAAACTGCGTACCTAGAGGCAAACTTGTAATTCCCTTAGATATCTCAACACAAAGTTCTAATTCTCAAAGGGGTGAAACACTTCCACACTCCTGGAAATGACACATAAATATGAATTTAAGAGCTTAACTTCAAACAATGAAGTTTAAGATTTTACTCTTAGTAATCAGCTTTCTCAAGTTCTCCATCTTTAAAAGTACAACTAGTGAGTTTTTAATGAAGTGACTTTATTTTCTTGAATAAGAAGCTCTGAATCTGTTATGTATTTGTAACTGGGACTATTAAAATGGTTGCCATTTTTGCATTTTACAAGGTAAGTCTTTACAAGTAACATGAAATGATGCTATTTTTCCATGTGGCACCTTATTTCTAAGCAGGGGAGCACTGTTAACAAAACCAATTTTGTATCTGATACAGAGAATTTCACTACAGAAATTTCACAATGCACACAATTATGCTCCAACAGAATTCTACAAGCATCTATGAAAAGTAATTACACCTTTAATTTTGCACATCCAGTTTCCACACAAGCGACACACGTGATAATGTTTTATTAATCCTGATGCCAAACCATGGGTCATGTCAATACTTACCAAGGGGTAAAAGACTAGAGAACGAAGGATACGGCACACACACAATTTCATTACATGGGCTTCAATGCTTTAATACTACTACATCTTACCAGTAGGCAGCACTGTTACATCTTTTTAGATGTTAGCAATGTTAATAACATACAGTGCCATCTGCAACTTTCTACATAATATCTGACCTTTACTTCCATTCAACCCTCATTATTTTTTCTTCACGCAGTGTTTCTATCTCCCAGATTTTATTTCATAAGAGAAAATAAGAAGAAAATAAAAATGCTGGAATATTTTTTAGCGCATCAAAAGTGGGAAATGGGATATTGGAATGGTATATTGGATTGCATTAATCAATTACCATAACTGTCACTATTTAAATCATGGCAATATCAGTATCAAATGATGAATTACCTTAGGCAAATATCTCGGTAATAGAAATGATTCATTTCAGTATTGATTAATTCATTTAGTCCTTTAAGATCTTAAAAGAACAAACTGATAGAATAAACAATGGTCCTGATCCAAAACCCCTTGTTCAAATGAAGAGCACATGAGCCTTCAGTCATGAGAGTTGCATCTGTCGTCAGGTTATTCTTCTCGTTCTTCTCAAGGATTTAAAGTGTAAAATTCAGAACAAATGAGCATTATAAAACCAATGATACCTTCTTACTACTATTTTAAAAATAGCCAAAGCCCAACATACAAACAGGCATGATGCCCTCATAACTGACAATTTTTGGTTTTTCCATTCCACAGAGTTTGTATCACCAACTAATTGGACCTTGATCTTATGTTTGCTAAAAAATTAAAATTCAATACTGAGTTCAATGGGATTTTGGGATGCACAAGAAAGGAAATATTTTGTGCCGAATACACGTGTACCCAGCTGCAAAGGTTACTGGCAGGGGTTAATAAGTATATTTGCAAAACACAGATAATGAATACTTACATTAGAATATGTATCTATTTCATATATATTTATATGTGCAGACACACACATGTGCCCACACGGTCACGCGCACACACACACACACATATCTTCATTTGAGTAAAATTTTAAAATAAACAGTATTATCTTTAGCTCAATGGTAAACAAGATATACTAGCTTAAACATCTTAGCAGTGCCAAAGATTTTTTTCCCACTTTCTGTCCTACTTTCACACCAAAATTATAATTTCATATTTCATAAAAAGGCACTGAAACGTAAAATGGGCCAACATCAAAATATAACAAGGAAGCAAAGATAAATTAGAGGAATTCTTTGGTTCTTTCACTAACTAATCAGAGATATACAGAAAAGGACCTTTTAAGTTTAATGATACCTGCTCATTAAATGATGCTAAACACTAAAATACCATGAACAGCAGGGAATTTCAGTTTACATTAGAGAAAAAAATAAAAGGGTAAAAATGACTGAAGTTGGTCAGTTCAAGCTGATAGGGCACTTCAAATGAATAACAGAAGAATAAAAGAGACACTCTAGGTTAAATTAGGTTCTCCTATGCCTTTTCTTGAAAGTGCTTAACTTCACAAATTTTATTTGAATTAACTAACCTGCCAAAATCAAAGACTTGAATAGGGGTAAAGTTAAACAAGCAACTATACTTCACAGTAAGTTTACCCATTAAACAGCAGATAAAACCTCTGCATAAGAAAAGATGGGGGAAACAGTTTTAGACTGTGCTTTTTTTTTCCTTCTCTAGTCAGGGAAAATGTCATCCCTTTCATACTCTTGAAGTAAAGCTGTACTTCAGAATAAAATTATTCAGATATGGAACTTAATTCTTCTAATAATTTGTTTGTAAGAATCCCGTTTTTTTCTGAGTTCAGCACAGTTTTCTTTCTCTCCATTTGAAATATAGAATACTTGAGTATTACCACTTTAGCGCTGCATTAAAGATATTAAACAATTAATTATACGGTATTACCTGACTAATAACTTTTGCAAATACACCGTAAAGCATTTAAAGGAATAGAAGACATTTGAAGAAATCGTCAAGGTTGAAGGTGGAAAAATAAAAGGGTTGTAAGTAAGAAGGTGGCTTCAAATCTTTCTCAAAATACATGCTATACCCTATGTTAATTTTCATTGAAGGTGATTACATTTATCATTTCAAGGAATTAAAGACTTCCATTCTGGGTTGTATTTTTTTGTGTGAGCAGCTGTAACACGCTAATAAAAACATGTATTTCACATACAGTCAAATCTGTTCCTCACGCTTCCATCAAACTGACTTTCTGTCCTTAAAAAACCCAAACAAAAACCTAAAAGCAAAAACCCAAACCTCACTTCATTAACCAGGGAAACTCCTCCTAACAGTCAATTCTTGATGTCCCTGTTCTGGCCAGAACAGAGCAGACTTCCCCGAGCAGCCAGCACAGGTGAAAGGACACTGAAGTACAGACACTCCAGTCCTGCAATGGAGCCCTGTAGGCTGCACAACTTGCTTGAAAGACTCTGCCCTAAGGCCAACCTTCTCACTCCCAGCGTTTGGGTCTCCATTTCTCTTACACGTTAAACTTCCAGGCCTATTTGCTGATTTTTAACTAGCATTTTAGCCGTTTTGGAGAGGGACGTTCAGAGAAAAAGGAGGAGAAAAGAGCAAAAATAAATTTGAGTATACAAATTTATTGCAACAATAAATTGGTACAAACTAGTAGCAAGCAACCCACCACGTGGGTCTATCTCAGGCAAAGTGAGCAGCTGATCACTAATGTTCCTCCAGCCTCAGGATGAATCACTGGATTGGGACACAAGAGCCGTGATTTTGGTCACTGACAGAAAAAGAATTTTGGATTTGATTTTCAGAGGTGATAAGCAGTCATGGTTCCTAAGCATGTCTCCAATCCAGACCATTCATCTCAGAGATTTAAATCCTGAACCACCAACTATGGATAACGGTCGTCTGAGGGGACTACAAATTATTATCGAGACTTTGAAACACTCCAAATACTTCAAGCGTGACAGGAATGCAAGCAAATACAACCCCAATGTATGAGATGAGGAGAAATTTCTTCTCTTTGATCACTGATTGACCCTTAGGATAGCAGATTCCTAGGGGATGAATACATTCACCCATCTAGCTAAGTGCCATCACCTTTAAACTTCATCCTCCAAAACAAAGTTGTATCAAAATGTCATTACATAAAAGTGCTGAGTGCTGGGTGTTGTGTCAGCCTCAGAATTAAAACTGGATTGCTTTAATGTGCCACAGCTGTAACTGGCAAGATTCAAGAGAACATCACCCATCTGGGAGGCATCTTAAGAACTAAAGGTACAGCAGCAGTTTTACAACAACAGCGTATGAAAACTCCATACATATGGTGATAATGGGCAAAAGCATATGAGAAACATCTCCTCTCTAGAAAAGCTGCCATGAAAAGACAAGAAAAATTAAGAATGGGGATAAGATAAAGTACATAAATAACATCATGAGCATTAATATGCAGGATATGTTTTATTCCCCATTTGAACTGTTAACTTGTGTTTTATCTTTAAGAAGATAGTTCAATTCCTGTGACAAAGGCCATGCAAATCTCTTGGCACTTGCAACCAATTACAGCACCGATCAAGTAACCGTGCCACATCTATGCTCAGAAGCACATCAAAGCTTTCCTACAGTTGTTCTCCAACTAAGCTTAATGTAGCATCAAGAACAGCAAGTTACATCTACCCACACCTTAGCAAGACAGAAAGTGATAACAAGAACGTGGTAGCTCAGAAGGACTATCTTGTTCACACCCACACCTGGCTAACCCAGGTGAATACACCCAAGCATCTTCCATATGTGTGAAACTCAGCAGTGAAGAACTTCCTTGGAGATATTTCTCCCTGTCAGAATACCATCAGGATGCATCTGAAAAAAACATTGGCTGCACTCTGTAACTGTCTTCCTAGTCCACTCCAGGTAACACTAGAGAATATTTCATGATAAAGGCCTAAGCAGAGCATGAAAAAGATGAAATAGCACTTCCAGTCTCATAAGACTGAAAACAGCATACCACACATAGGAGGCAAAGGCAGACTTTCTCGATCAGTGAGAGGGAAGGGTTAGGGTTAGGGTTAAACTGATTTAATCTTTTTGTGGTCACCAACATTATGAACAAACCAACTTTTTAAATTAAGAAATACAAAGTTACAGGAAATGAACTGCTAGAAAAAGTTGCTTTTGCTTGTTAGGAAAACTAGTGAAGGATTAGTTAAGATTAGTTAGGCTTCGTTGAGAAAGTCATCTGTAAGACAGGATTGACAACTATGTAATTACAACATCAGATACACTGAGTTAACAGCTTATTCATTCTACTAGTAAATATGGATGAGAACAAACAGGACATTGTTATCTTCATTCTCATTAGTATTTTTCATACAAGTGGCTGGAAGCATCAGCTGAGAGGCCCCACTGATACAGGCACCCTATGAACCACAGCAAGACACACCACCGCCAAAGAACTCATCATCTGATCAAAGACACCTTGCAGAATAATTTAAAGGAATTTTATCCTTTCTTTAACTTGCACATTTTATACTTAACGATTTTGCAGCATGTCTTACAAAAAATGTTTCCTTATCTATTATTTTTAACTAATTCTCCTTCTTCAATCATATGAAGTCCTGTAATTGCATTTCACTGGCAAAAATTTTCTCCTCTAGATAAATGCAGAGCTGGAAAAGCTGGGATTGTAGAGCTCAAAAGGAACTTAAAAACTAAAAATGCACCCCAGTTATGTGTTCACTGAATAATCCATCAAGCAACTAATTCTACCCAGTCCCCTGTTTCTCCCAGTGAGGGCACTTGAGAGAAACTTGAGCCCCAAATACCACCTGCCTCCTTGACCGCCTCTCCCTGTGACTACCAAGACCATTACTGTGTGTTTACTGCAAAGTATAAGAGAAACCTGGGAAAACCACTGCTGACCACTTGGGATTGAAGAGCAGGGATAGACACATCATGCAGGAAGAAGTCCCAGTATAGCCAGAGCTGATTGACAGACATTAAGGCTGGACAAGCCTGATGTACGTAGTAAGAAGGGATGTTATTCTCCATGAGAAACCTATGTGCTTGGTCTACAGGCATTGTTAGAACACCGATACATGCCACCAAATTGCATTCCAACAACATTCATTCAATATCAGTTTTCATTATCTGGGTATCACGCAACATTCAAACTGAAGTCTTTAAATAGAATGTGGAGAAAGGAAAAATGTCACCACACCACAGACCAAGTTCCTGCCCCTTAAAAGCCAACATGGTATCAAATATTTCAACCCTTACGGTACTTCGTCAAAATGCTGAGAAATGTGTTTTTAATTTATGACACAAGAATACAGGCCCTGAAATTAAAACTGGGGGGATTACCTGCTGCCCTGGCAAGTACTTTGCAAAATATCTTTGCCCAGCTGTCTGTCCAAGAACATCCAACTATTTTAACCAAATCATGAGAGGAATGGCTCTCCTTTAGAGCCCTCTGGATTTACAGTATCACGAAATATTAGGAGCTGGAAGAGACCTCAAAAGATCACTAACTGAATGCCCCTGCCCAAGCAGGATCATCTAGAGTAGATCACATAGGAACATGTCAGATTGGTCTTGAATGTCTCCAAAGAAGGAGACTCCACACCCGCTCTGGGCAGCCTGTTCCAGTAATCCGTCACCCTCACAGTGAAAAAAATTCCTCCTTATATTCAGATGGAACTTTCTATGTTCCAGTTTGGAACCATTTTCCCTTGTTCTATCACTGGCCATCACTGAGAAGAGCCTGGCTCCAGCCTCCTGACATGCACCCATTATATATTTATAAACGTTAATGAGGTCACTCCTCAGTCTCCTCCAAGATGAAGAGACCCAGCTTCCTCAGCCTTTCCTCATAAGGAAGATGTTCCACTCCCTTAATCATCTTGGTTGCCCTGAGCTGGACTCTCTCAAGGAGTTGTATGTCCTTCTGGAACTGAGGAACTTTACACAGATCTAAACTAGACATGCTGAAATGCATATAATCTATAGACCACATCTGAGAAATTCTAAATTCTCAGGTTAGTCTTAGATCTGTTTATTACTTTACTCCATCCCCTCTGATTTTCCTTCTATATATTAATTTGCTTCATGCATACATGTTTATCTTAGGTTTCTGCTTGAATTCCTTTTAACTTCATTCTCCTCCTTTGCCTGATTTTCTCATTCTACTCTTCCTTTAGTCTTCTATTACCCAGTTAGTTCTTTATTCTAACCCCTCCCGAATTAATACTGCAGAACACAACAGTAAATGATTTTTCCTATTCTGCATTTCCACTTTCACTTCTCTCTTCTCCTTCCCCTCTTATCTCCATTGTCCTTTCCATCACAGTAACTTATCTTGGAGTTTCTACTACTTTCCGTCTTTCTGGCCTTAAAATCTGTACATCCTCATTGACAACATTACTTATTTGCTTATTTAAAGTTGTGAAAAAGCTAACACAGAATGGATCTACCTGGATAAATCTCTGTCTAGCATCTTATTGTGTATCTCAGAGAAGGCAGTCTGAATGGCATTTGGTCCATCTTGAAGGAAAGTGTGGTATCCAGAGTACTAAAAAAACCCATGTCCTCCTATCTGACCAAATTAATATCCATTATGATGGTAAAAACCCTCTTTGCTAACACAGATTGAAGGATAGTGTTTTCTTTTCTTGAAATAATTTATGTGCTTCTAATATTAACTTTTTTTACAAATGAACCTAGTATCTATATTAGTGGTCATAATATTTAGTTATGTCCCCAGAAATAATCATTTAACGGGGCAATTACTAACTGATCTAACCCTGACTACATAATCTGAAATTCCTCTTTTTTCAGGGGGAAGGCTACCAACTAAGTATCGTCAAAACCGCTACTGATTGTGGAACAACCCCTGCATAGCATCAGATCCAAAGAATGCATATGACCTCCTTTATAAAATATACAATTATTTCCACTTGAAAGCAATCACAGTGGGCTAGGTGCTTTCCTCACCAAGCAGATGTGATGTGGCTAGCATGCAATTCCAGCTAAATGAAGTTGTTTCTTCATTTGCAAGCTGGGAATGGTCGAACCTGCCTTCTTTGGAAATCACGCTAACCGAAGTTAGAAAGCACCCCTCCAAAACAATGTATTGCAATCACAGACCCAAACTGATTCTTGAAAAATGTTAAAATCTAAAGAAAATATCTATTAGAAGCCTAAAGTAAAGCATTCTTTTACAACACATCAGTCAATATGGTGCCTATGTTAATAATACTGGGAGTGATATTCACGATTCCTCTCGCTCTTCCCACCACTGTTTATTTGCTTCCTGCCCAGATTCAGAAATCATTTAAACTGCTTACAAGTTACATTTTTTGACATAGGAAGAGATGAATGAAATCCTACAAAATCAAAGGGAGCAGGAAACATATCCCTCTGTTCTACTGTATATGGCAATGGATTGAAGCTTGCCATCAAGATTAAGAATGCACATGATCACCACAATTCCTTTAGGTGGAAGAGAAAGGTCAGAAACTTATCTAGGAAAAACTCTAGATGAGGTGATACAGAGGCGTTCTTTATGCTGCTTTTAAAGAACTTCATCCAACAGTGGTATTTGACAATACCAAAGGTAAGCAGAGCCCAGGGATTGTCTTTAAAAGTTAGTATTTCTCAACAGTTACCTAAAAATTCGATTTGAGATTGCACCACTTCCCATTACAAAGGACAGTGAGCTGTTCTCTAGTGTTTCTTCACTACAATAAAATTTCTATCTACCTTGGTCTTGTATCATGGACAAACATCCATAACATGTTTTAACAGTTTAGCAAAACTAATTTAGATTTAAAATACTCTTATATACCAAGGAATAAAACCTTCTGTATTATTTGGTCTTCATATTTACAAAGGATTTAGCTTCACAGTAAATCAATTAGATTTAGGACCTCACATGTATGCTTGGTTCCTAATAATCTACTTCAATCAAGAAAAATCTGTACTTGCTTCTACAGTCTGTACAGTTAATGGAGCCCAGAGAGAAATGAAACTGCCCATTCACAAGGGACCTTAGCTATTTGCCTAAATGTAGGTATCTGTTGTTACTGTACATGATCTAGGGTATCTTGCCCAATTTTGAGCTGCCAATCCAGGAGGACAGAGGTCTTCCATTGATCCTGCGTTAGATCTGCTAACCCTGCGTGGACATCTCAGATATCTAAAGGCACCTCTAGTGGCACCAGAAAAGTTTGTTTAGTTAAATAAATCTTACTGAAGACACCTACTTATGGCCATGTGAGAACACCCTCCAGGCTCAGTTGAGTGTGTTGATTAAAGTGGGAGCTCCATTCACTACAAATGGAAAACTTGCCACCCCACCACAAGTGCAGATCCCTCTGAGTGGGCACGTATATTCTGTTGCTTCAGTCTGAGACCTGAACCTTATTCATGATACCTTCAGGTTTGTCAGCTGGACAGTATGGCTATAAAGAATTGAAACCAGTATGCATGAGATATAAAAAGAAACTGGCCCATATTTGTTGGACTGAGCCACATATAAATTACAGATGCTCAAATGAAACTTGTTTTTAGAAAAGTAACATTATCCTCAAATTTCTTTTTACAAAAAATTAATAGAATTAGATTTCAAGAAGTTATTATGCATCTCAGTTACACCTAAAACAACGTGGGTTTTTTTTTTGTCAGGTGTAAGCCTGTAATAGTTTTTCTTGTCTCCCCATTTAAGTATACAAAAATGTTTTTCACAGCTATAAATATACTGTTTATGAAAATGTAAGTTAGATTTGTACATCACTTTATTAGTCCAATTTTGTAAAAGAAGATATGCAGAAGAACTGTAAAAGAAGATATTTTGCCTGTCAGTCAACCACCAATACCTTCTCTGACATTTTCTCCCAATGTGACAGAGCTTCAACCATCCGAAGTTACTCCAAGTTTAATGAAAAAGAAACACAAAGATGTTATTAATGTACTCACCAAATGAAAAGCTGTGACACAATTGCTGTGCCACGCAGACATCAGGTTTCACACAGATTCTGCTGCTCATATACATAGGCTATGTTATAAGTAAGACTAGTTTCTGTACCTCAGAACAGCAAAATTTATATAACATTAAAATCCAGCTGTCAGAATTAGAAAGCTAAGCGGATACTAAAGGCTTATAAACAGGAGCTTTCAATTTCCTACCTCCTGTTAAAACTGAAAAACTTACAAAGAATATCTGAAGTGTAACCAACAATGAATTTGAGTTTCATCTTGAAAGCTTTCACTAGAAGTGGCAGGCTGAAGACAATCAGATCTTCAGTACTGTTGTATCTTCTGAACAATGTTATACTCTGACAGAGCCCAGCTGCAGAGATTTTTTTTTCTATGTAATAGGGTTTTTCTTAGACACTCCTTTTTTTCTAAAGCTTCTCTAATGTGGGTAATATATTTCTTCGCTACAGCAAGCAGTGTTTGATAACTGTAAGGGGCCCACGAGTATCGATTTGGGACTGCAGAAAAAACAAAGGCCTCTCTCTACCCAAGCTATAACATCCTTCACTCTAAGGAAAAGCTATGAGGTAGCATCTTCTGCTTATCTTCCATGACTCGACTAGTATCAGCAAAGAGTATTAGAAAAGGGGAGAATAAGAGGGAAGGCATCTTACCTTTATCTAGTTCAGGATTAGCAGCTGGACTGATACTACAAAACAGAGGAGGGGAAGAGAAATGCTACACCAGCACTGGTGTAGCACAGTACCACTGTACAGAGTAGGCAGAGCTACTTCTGCTGGAACAACTACTTGTGCTGGGGTTTGTCCTCATGGAACAAGAGCTGGTGAACTCTTGGCCAGTCCAATGAAAACGTAAGGGAGGAAATTGGTTCCTCGTCTACGAACTTTAGGAAGAAACAGAAGAGCAAACAGCATGTTTGGGAGAGCAGTGCAAGACCCTCCAAAAGAAGTGTGGGCGCTCAGGAAACATATACTGGGAAAACATGTATTAGTCCCCCAGTATAGTGACACCCTTTGTAGAGTGTATCAGACACTGAAAATCCTCCTTGTAAGCCTCCAACCACAGTTTTTCTCATACCACGCAGAGGCTGAGATTTCCTTACATTCACATCTGTCAGCCTGAATGTGTCTGCTCAGCACTGCAGAGCTGGTTCTGCCGTAGGTTCTGAGTCTGCACATCAATGCAAAACGGAAAAAGAAAAGGTAAATTCTCCCATCTACCATGGATTGACTACTAGCAACTCATAATAACATCCATCTGTAAGGAAACATTCATAAAAGGCATCTTATACACTGATGACTGTACATTCACGTTTGTCATTACACTTTGGCCTCACGTGAGGTTTCCTAATCAGCAATGGGTTTGGTTTTCTTCCTTCCTCTCCAAATAATAATTTAGAAAATCTTTCAAATTCTTCACAAATTTGCAAGGGTCTTTATCTTGCACAGACACTCTGCAAAGGGAACATTCAGCTATTCAGATACTTTTCCTAATTATTCAACTTCATAAAGAGAGAATCAGTAAATCCACTATCATTTTTCAGCTACTCTGGAAAGCAGATATGCCATGTACATCCTCTTTTCCTTTTTTTTTTTTTTTTTACCAGGGCAGCTGGTAAAATTCTTCATAAACCAGTGAAGCAGAGGGTAAATCAGGAATACCAGATATGACAGGAATAGCCATAACACCATTTATGTCAGCATTGTTCATAGGGACAGAAGTTCCTTTTCCAGTCAGAAAGAATAAGGCTAGTGCAGATCTAGATGAGAAATAAAGCCTCCAGAAAAAAAAAAAAATATTGCTCCACAACACAGAGCAATGCTTCTTCCTTATTCACACCAGATTAGCACAAAATAATATACAAAATACTACCTTTTGTAATTGCATTGAATCCAATGACACAGTGTTAAGGATTTGAGCAAAAGTAGCCACAAATACCTTGTAAGCTACACAGATATTGCTGAATACTTAGAGATTACTTACCTCATAAAATTCAAAAGCAGCTAGAAGCTCAAGGTGGTGATCAAACTGGTTTTACAATTGATTTTATTCTTTTTCTTAGAAGATGACAGTGATGCTAGAAATCTTGGGATTCAAATGTATGATTTCAGATCTCAGGAGAAGTAGTCAATAAGACAGCACCATGGGAAAAATGGGTAGGAAGGCAGTAACGTTGGTTGGCGCTACAGGATTCTGGGGTTCCAGAGAAGCCTACTGTCTATGAGAGGGACTTTTGAGAATAGTACCTTCTATGTTCCTATAACTCTGGCAAACTGTTACAATGGCCAAGCTGTACCTGAAATATAGAATATACAACGGCTCTTCCAAGCACTTTTTAGTAGTCAGCATTTAGTGATGGCTGTTCAGATGTGGTTGGGCATGCTGAAAAAAAAAAAATTGTTATTTTGGGTAGCCAGTGCACAATGTGTGCTAAATCATCCCAAAACAAGAACGGAGGAGTACCTAACTGCATATCATCACTCAAACAGATACTAACTCAGTCAGATGAATTAAAGAGTGGCAGGCAGGACACATGCCAAGAAGTTGTGGATGAGCGGGATGTGAAAAAGCAGTGGGAAACTGGTGAGAATGGACCAGTTAAACTGATAATACCGGTGTAGTCTTGAAAAATATAGGATTGTAAATGACTCCCAGTTAAAAGCCTTCAACTTCTATGGTAAACTAAAACAAAGTATTTAAATTGCAAATTATGTTTCTGTGTCCACATCTTACTATGAAGAAAAGAAAAAAATAAAAGAAAAATCCAAACATGCAAAAGAAGTCTCAAGGTCTTTTCAATCTAAGTTCAAGTTTTTGGGCATTTGTCTACATCTGGAAACCTAAAGAAGACTTTCAGTTAACACTACATATGATATTCACAGAATGACTGCAGACATTATTTTTGTCTTTCCTGAATCGGTGAACTACACAGAACAAAAACTAAAGATCTTTTTAGGCAGAACGCAAAAAAGGAAGGATGTGAAACACTTGTGGGTTTGGCCAGTGCTCACCAAATATAAGACTAAAAATTTCAAAACAACTGGAACTACAGAACAGAAATAAAGCAAAGCACAAGGAAAGCAGAAAAACTGTACTGTAAAACCCATATACTGACTGCACCTTTAAAAAACACTGCAAAACCCAATAAATCACAAGTCAAGGAAAGGATATAGCATCTTAAGAAGCTGAAAGGTTCTTTTTAGAAACGTGCAGAGAGATGACAATATTTTAGTCATTCCATAGTGTCTAGGCTATTCTGCTTTGGGAAGATGTAAGAGACACAGGGATAGCTTGAAGGTAGTCAGTCAGACCTGGAGCTGAGAGCTGTGACTGATGTGCCCATTAAGAAACCGACATTGAAAGGACAGTAAAAGTCTGTTCTCTGTGCAGGGCAGGGTGAGCACTACATGCTTTATTTATCCCCTCTATCCCAAATAAAATGTGAGACTACACCTGTGAAACAGGACACATTTAAAAAGGTAAGGTGGGTAAGTTGATTAGCTAATTAACCAAGCTCTTATATACAACCCATAGGGAGCATCTCAAATGCATAGGACATTTTTTGTTATTAAAAAAAATAGGACAAGGAAAATTTATCATTAAAATATATTTCACTAATTATACCACCTGGAGTTTCTTCCACAAAACAAACTTTTAATTAGAAAATGTGGGTTTATAGAAAGTGTTTGCTATGAAAGTTTGATTGTTTATTACAAGTAGAACGTGGAAAGTTCCTCACATACTAAGGACCACAGCTTCTACTGCTTTGTCTATCTAAACAGCTCGGGAATACCTTGAAAAACTACTGGCACCTCTTCTTTATACCCTCTTCAGGAACAGGAAAGTCAAGCTAAAATGGGAATTTTTATTTATTTTATTTTTAACATTACGGAAGAGCTTCACTAATTGCAGACATAGACATTATTTTCTCTTTAAGAAGGAAGCAAAAAAATCTGACATAATACAAGCCAAACTGAGAAGCTGAATACTCAAGTCCCATATGGGCTCTCTGCACCATCCAAGGGTTGCAAAGTAGCTGCTTTCCTCCCAGAAGCATCATTGGCCTTGTTCCCCATGCCCCACGCCTGGAGAAACTCGACTCGCGCGCTGCAGTGCTCTGCCTGCTGCAAAGCCCAGCCCTATGCGGGAGATGTAGCTCCATCTCCCATGTATAAAATCACTTAAATTGCTTACCAAATGGCTTAAGGAAATCAAAGTACTGCTTTTAAGATCCGCTGAAGAAAACAGAAATGACACTTGGGAGCATTTTAGATGCCCATCTTCATGCTCTTAAAATAACACTTCATCCATTTTACTGTATGAATATCCTTCTCGAAACAGTATTACTTAATTTTTTTCTGGGTTTTTTTTTTTTTTTTTACCCTGAATATTGCCTTAAGGAATTGAGATAAAGTTACTGGACAGGCAAGGGAAAGCTGCATGACTGTCTATATGTGGTATGAAAGGGACAAATTCCTCTTTCACATATTCCCTTAGTCCTTGCATAAGGGAAGAACCATGAGGTCCCATCTCCGGTGCGGGACAAAGGAGGCGAACAGCAGTCCTCCAAAACCAGGAATGATCAAGGAAAGAACAATGACCTGCATTTATTGCCGGGTAGTGCTCCCAGTTGAGTTAATAAAGTTGTGGCCTAATTAAACTGAGCACTTCACATCTTGTTTTTCTTCTTGCATGGCCGGGACAATTAAGCATCCTTTGATGTAGAGTGCTCTGAGGAAATCTCCCAATTACTTTATGAACAATTTTTGTCATAAAGCCTAAGAGAATTTATTGAAACCACCTACGGTGGAATGAGGCCAGAACCAATCAACACTGGATGACCAGACTCGGGGCTAAGGATTTTAAGCTAGAGGCTGCTAAGACCACAAGCAACACATCATACGAAGGAATTTAAGCTCTAGGAAGTGCTGGTCGGGTACAGTAAGCAGAACAAAATTCTGTGAAAATTCCTCAGTTTCACCCCTTGAACAGAAAGTGTTGACAATCACTTATTTTCTGTGTACTGGGGGTTGTATATTACATTGTCTGTATTCCAGATAAAAATTAAATTAGTAGTGCATGTAAACTGCTCTGCTTAAGTTGAAAAAGACATTTTGTTACTTTTTACACACACAAAAAAAAGCATGGATATTATTAATTCCACATATTAGTAATTTAAAATAATAGTTTATTAGCCTAAAGTCAAACTGTTATGGACATAAGATAGTAAGGATTATCCATATTTTCAGACCTATTGTTGTCACAGGCAACTATGCTGTATATTTTCCTCTACATACTGATCCATTCAACCTTAAAACTAGCCAGGTTAACTAATGAATCTGAAAACCTAAAAGTACAGAAGAAATAGTCTCAGAAAGCAAAATGCATATATATTCTGAGTATGTATCTTGAAAATACTTCTTAAGTATCATGTAAGCTGTTTTATTAATCGGCACATTAAATTAATCTTAATTCAGATGCATCATAAACATAACCTTTATAAAAGCAATTTTCAGATGGTAGTAATAGAAAAATAATAATTTTAAAAAATAAACAGAATCAATTATAGTGCCTTCCAGATATAAGAGAAGTATCAATTTCATGTTGTTCTAACATACAAAAAAATGTTAGGACCAAACTATTGACTCAATTGACTGTCCACTTGTCGAGACAATGAAAGACCCAAGCAAAATTTAAAAGAGAAAAAGTTATGCAATTGGAGCATCTGAAACATACTTTTTTCATAAGAAAAAGTACAGTGCTTTAAACTCTCATCTGCTATTACTTACTTTGTGCATGGGGCAAAATTTGTTTTGTGAAAATTGTTTTGATTGTCTCAAAAACTCAACTCAGTACCACCGAGTCTTTACAATTAAAATGTGAATTAAGTTTTAAAGATAGTGATATTGTTCACTTAGTTAACACAATCCAGGAAGAAAATAAATAAATAACTAAAATCAAGCATTAAATCCCCTATAAGGCAATTCATTGTTAGTACAAATTAGCCTTAAAATGCATCACAGGCAAGTGAAAAAAATGCTTCAATTATTTTTGTCTGTATAATGAGTCTTGACTAGGAAAAAAAAAAAGATACAGTCATTTAGTAAGGTTAAGATCTACCCACTGGAAAACACCACTACTGCTGTTGAAATATTTCAAGACATATATTCCATTCAACTCCCCAAACAAATAGCAGACTGTACTTCAAATGCATTGCAAGACTATTAGGTAATCTTTTTCTTTGTTTAGATTCAGTAGGGTTCAGTGACAAACATTCATCTTCTCTTTCTATAAAAGTTCCTGTTCTTTTGCTTAGTTAAGAGTTGCTTTAGTTTCAGTAGCAACTCACAATTTCCTTCACCGCTGATTAGCCTCACGCAATAATCTTCAAACAAAATGCAAAATTGACCATTTAACTATTTTAAAATTATGAATTATTTGTCCTGTGTTTAGATCACACAGTGGAAAGAGCAGTTACATCTGTAGGTAGGCTAATGGAATCAGACACAAAGCTTCTGAAATAAACCAATACCAGCTGCTCCCATGCCTCATTACTCGGCAGTAGCTGCTGGCCTGAAATATTGCACGCTGCACAATCGCTGGCGTTCAAAAGCCACGCAGACTTTGGAGAAGACGGAGCAGTACAAAACAGACACTTCCCTCAGACGGAGA